>OY101450.1:80138784-80214182 GCA_956483635.1 Panzeria rudis
TATATATATATATATATATATATATATATATATATATATATATATATATATATATATATATATATATATATATATATATATATATATATATATATATATATATATATATATATATATATATATATATATATATATATATATATATATATATATATATATAATATATATATATATATATATATATATATATATATATATATATATATATATATATATATATATATATATATATATATATATATATATATATATATATATATATATATATAATATATATATATATATATATATATATATATATATATATATATATATATAATATATATATATATATATATATATATATATATATATATATATATATATATATATATATATATATATATATATATATATATATATATATATATATATATATATATATATATATATATATATATATATATATATATATATATATATATATATATATATATATATATATATATATATATATATATATCACTAGCATTGTTCTGAAGAACGCAAAAAGTTAGAAAATACGCGAAAAATTGCTGAAATGTGTTGAAGAAATGGCTTAAGTCAAGAATACCAACGCAGTAGAAAATGAAAATAAAAATAATCATGAGGTAACAGCCCCTTTTAGACAAAAAATGTTTGGGTCTTTTTTCTTCGGCGCTCTCTTTTGGCTCCGGAGTTACGGTGTTAGAAACTTTTATTTTGAACTGGCCATAACTCCTACAATTCTGCACGGATAAGCGATATGTATATCATTTTAAAGTGCTCTAAAATATCTTTCTACTGGTATATACATTTTGAAATCTATTAACCCGTTGTGAACCAAATGCAATTTAAAAAATAATTAGCCCGACTTTTTACGTAAAAACACTGTTATTTCAAAACTTACCCATATAACGCTACTTAGCCATATATATAAATTTGTAGAGAACTTTCCCAGCTTTCATTTGGTGTATACTTGAAAGCTATCACTAAGAAATACGGATGTTATGCAACTTCAAAATGAGTTTTCAAAAATGTATATTTTTTTCGAGGCAATCCCATATGTACATTGGTGTGTATATGAAAAGTGTTGTTTAGCTTAGGAGATGCTAAAATTTATAACAGGGTTTTTGCTAGGCAAAAAATCTTTTCCACTATTCGATATACATAGCGTAGAAAGTCTTTACGCCCGGTCAAAGCCGGTTAGTCAGAAAATCTTTACTCAGCGAAACCACTATCCGACATACATAATGAAAATAACTATACGTACTATGTAATCGCAATTTTGTACTGGAACTGGGTCATTGCCAATTTTATACACATGTATATATTTTTTCATTTTTCTATCGGATAGGGTATTGTATATTTTGGAATGCGCTAGCTAAACTTAATTTATTATATCTTTGCACACGGCCCAAAGATATAGCAAACAACTATTTACTTCTAAAAACTAACTTTTAAAGTTGCATAACTTCCGCATTTCAAAAGTAGCAGCGGTGTAACTCTGTAATGCGATGCGAAAGGAAAACTGTTCGTTCGCATTTGGATGTTATTTGCAAATGCTTTCGCAATTTCGTTCGTTTCGAATTACAGAGTATCCCCGCAGATTTAAATAATACATCAAATAAAAGCTTGAAAGGCTCTCTGCAAATTTATATACATACCAGTATATATGTAATTTTTTTAAATAACGGTGTGTTTACGTAAAAAGTCGTATTAAACATTTTTAAAATAGTATTTATTTCATAATGGGTTAACTGATATCAAATTGGGGTTGACGGATATAAACCAGTAAAAAGCAATTTAAAATAATGTATATATCGTTTATATCCGTGCAGAATTGTAGGAGTTATGGCCAGCTCAAAATAAAAGTTTTGAGTCCCGTAACTCCTGAAGAGAACGCCAAAAAATCATATATATTGTTTGTCTAAAAAATTACTTTTTTTATTTTAATTTTCAACAGCGTGGGTATTTTTGAGTTGTTCCGAAGAAATCGCGAAAATACGCGATATAACATCCCGGAAATTGCAATGCCCCTTGCCGAATCAGACAACATAGTTAACACGAACAAATCACACGCACAAATCATCCGTCTGTGCAGTGATGTTAAATTTTATTTTTACATTACCTGACGGCCATCCAAAAATTACCGTATTTGAGAAGAAATTACCGTACGCAAAGTTTTTTAATTAAAATAAAAGCAGTATTCATAAGCAATTTATTTGAACTAGGATCCCGCCCGGTGGTCCGAATTCGACCACTTGTCCCGTAACCAGGTTTATTTCTAACCGGTTTTTTAGGCAAAATAATATATTGTACATATCTAGAGAAAAATACCTTTTAAACCACATAACGCCAGCTTATTATTGGCTTGACGCAAATATCCACAAACTCCGAATAGAGAAAAATGGCAAAGAAGGTTTACATAAAGTTTTTTGAAAATATACTATAGATTTGTTTGTAATTTTTACCATAATCCACTCCTGATTATAAATTTATTTATTGAATCTTCAATTGTAAATTGTAAAAACAGAACAAAATGAGTGAATATTTGGTACTCTGCCTAAAATGGATTGGAAATTTATGTTAAAAAAAACTTTAACTTAATGCTCAAAACATTTTCATACGAATTTAATATTTTTTGCACTTCATTTTGCATTCAATACAATTCAGATGTACGAGCCCTAACCACTTCTAATTCGTACACCTAAAATTTTTTGAAAAATCAACATTCAAAACAACATATTTAAAAAAATAATAATGACTGCTCCTTAAAAGTTACATTTTCTGAAAGGTACATATTTGCATAAATCTTTTGAAAACACAAACTAAAACTAAAGTTCATTATTTGTATGTATGACAAATTATCTAACCAGTATTTTTTCGTTCAGTGTATAAGCTCGTCTTAAAAGTGCACGAAAAATTAGATCATGACGAAATAATTAAAATTTACCGTTATAATAAAAGAAGAGAGATTTCAGAGAAAAAACGTTTTTTTTTAATAATGAACTTTAGTTTTAGTTTGTGTTTTCAAACATTTATACTATCACCATACGGGTGACAAAACAAAAATTATAACAAATGACAATTTTTACATTGCTCAGAATATAAAAATTGTTATTTATTATAATTTTTTCATTTGCCACAAAGTTCAGAATAAGGGGGTAAATATACAAAAATAGTTTTATACATTTAAAGACAAAAAAATCATCTTTCAGAAAATTCAACTTTCAATCAATATTAATGTTTAAAATATGTAGTTGTAAATGTTAATCTGTAAAAACATGCTTGGTGTTCATATTTAAAAAAAAATAATGACTGGTCCTTAAAAGTTACATTTTCTGATAGATAGATATTTGCATAAATGTTTGAAAACACAAACTAAAACTAAAGTTCATTATTTGTATAACAAATTATCTAACCATTATTTTTTCGTTCAGTGTATAAATTCGTCTCAAAAGTACCTACACGAAAAATTACATCATGACGATATAATGAAAATTTACCGTTACAATAAAAGAAGAGAGATTTCAGAGAAAAAAGCGTATTTTTTTAAATAATTAAGATTAGTTTTAGTTTGTGTTCTCAAAACATTTATAAATATACAAAAATCGTTTTATACATTTAAAGACAATAAAATCATCTTACAGAAAATTCAACTTTCAGTCAATATTATTGTTTAAAATAGTAGTTGTAAAAGTTGATCTGTAAAAAATGCTTGGTGTACGAATTAATAGTAGTTAGGGCTCGTATATCTTCGATGTATTTTAACATAAGAAACATAATTCTTGAAGCGGATGAACGAAATTCTTTGATATTTGGCATATCTATAGTTCTAGTAGGTATAAATGTGTATGTCACATTTTTTTGTATAATGTTTGGATGAATTCGTAAATGCAGTAAATTTGTGCAAACGGTCTTCAAACTATTGCACCAGTAATAAAAATGTAGCAATCTGCAGCAGTACTGTAAAATGTTTACGTAAGGAAACGTTTGACGAAGAAAATTATTTCCAAGTAATGGCTTTCAAACGCAGAACTTTGATTATTGCGCAATTACTGAATTTACGAATGTACCCATACGAGTTATGGGATGCAAAAGTTGCCGTTAAAAAAAAATAATTATTGTTTCGCACTAGAAAAAACAAAATAAAAAATTTAAAATAAGTGATTCTTATGGGAAATCGTCTGATCTTTAAAAAAAAATATTTAATTAAAAAAAAAAATTTTTCATGATCAAAACCGGAAATGACCAATTGAAATAAAAATTGTTCTAACTTCGTCATGTTTTGTTACCGATACCGTAATTGTTTTCGGTTGAAAAATACCGGTATTCAAATACCGTGTAGTGAGCCTAAGTGTAGCCAACTCGTGTGTATCATATTACAGAATTTGTTTACAAATTTTAGTAGCAGTAACCAGAGCATACAAAATTAGACATATTTTTCATTATTCAAATATAAACTTAAGTCATGTTTTCTCCATACGTAATCCTGGAATCATTAAATAAAAAGCATGTTTCAACTTAAAGTTTAGTCCAAATAGGGATCTTTTAAGCCTTTTCTTGGAATTTAGGATTCCCCATATGTTTTTCTTGCTTTGTATTCAGTGCATAAATTCCTATATACACTATTCCACGGCTAATTACCTCGTCAAAAATTCCAATATTTTTGGGTAATTATGGGGGGAAAGCATTTCAACTACCTCATTGAGATTATTAAACGAATACGCTTAACTACCTCATTAAGGTAGTTAAATGAATGCGTTTAAGTACACATATGTGTACTCCAAATAATTAATACAAACAAAGGCTCAATTTAGACCATGCATTAAATGCATGCATAAAATGCATGCATTTTTTGGTGGTCGAGCGGGGTAGAGAAGAAAACGCGGCATAAAAAACGGCACGATTTCTGTTTTCCATGCATTTTTTTTATATTCTTCTTTAGCTCGATTTGAATTTTCTCTCATTTTCTCGCTCTTATGTGATTGTGTTATGGTTTTTGTTGTTATGAATTTGAGAGAAATTTATAAAAAAGCATGAAAATAAAATTCATCGTATAAATGCAAGAGGTTTTTATAAGATGTTTTTAAAGATAAATTGAAAAAATTCATGAATAAAAATTCATCATCTAAATTGGGCCAAAAGCACAAATTCCTTCGTTAAATACATTCATACCTTAACTTTTATGTATGAAAAAACGTTAAATCATATGGTACATAAGAGTTTTTAGATGTATCAGCTAAATATTAAAGAAATATCAATAAAAAACAATGGAATCCGCAGTCTTAAATTTTATCTCTAACGCATACATATTTACTTATGATTAACATGTAAACTTGGTTGCATTACTTGCAGTGTTTCTGTCAAATAGCACTGCGTCAATTAAATGAATAAAATTTAGGGGACATTTTTTTGGGGGTTTAGTTTTAAAGGCAATTACCCGAATCGGGTAATTAGGCGTATGGCTTTTTAATATGATAATTTCGACCGTATTTGCTTTGTGAATCAAAATTGATTATTAGGCTAAGGTTCGTAACGTTATATTCAGAAAGAATTAGGCATGATTACTATTCCAAGGAACAAAAGAAAATTAACATCAACTTAATTTTTCAACGTATACAGCAGAACGGAGTAGCGCCACTTTCGGAAGCCGCTAAACTTCCAACGCCAGTGCTCAAGTGTATTTTGCTTATCACCACTTGTCAGGTGGCTCTGTTGAATGTGATTTTAATTCTTAAGCTATGTACAGACGATTGTCAGTTCTTACAATATCGTAAGTAAAATGTGCAAAAAAGTTCTTACAATCGTGTGAACTGAAAATTTTTGTCTGACAATGTTGGCAGAAAAAGCATTGTCAGTCGATTTTAATACTACCTGCTGACAAAAATTGTCAGAAATCTCACAATCGTGTGAACACATCGCGTTACCATTTTCAGATTATTGGCAGATAATTGTCAGACATTTTTTTTTAATTGTCAGATGTGCGAAGTTTCTGCATCTGACAATGCCGTCATTGTCAGAGACTATTTTATATTGGCAGCACTGCACACCAGGGATGACAAAGTTGGTACAATTGTCCCATTTTTGGTACAATTCGGATTTTAAAAGTACAATGGTACACCAATGGCTTATTTAGTACAATTAATAATTTTTCTATTTCTTTAAAAAACCTCCTTATTACAGTACTTTTATTGCGATAAAATATTTTATCCCTTTCGTCCGCTCGTACATATGCCACTTTTATCTGAATTGAATTAAAAAGTTTGGTTTAAAAGTTGTCAAATAATTTCAAGCTCTTAATGACCGTGATACATATTAGTCTAGAAAAAACTAATTTTTATAAATTTATTTGCATTGTAGTAAAGTTAAATTTTTCGGAACCTTATTGAAACTATGTATGTATGTCGTTCTACCTTCCAATAGCTAGTATGTGAGCTATTTTAGATTAGAAATTGCAATAGCTAAATCAGACTTAAACGCAGTTTCCCTTTTCTGTACTTAAAAAATGTTTCTGGCTTCCAAAATCTGTTTTGGTACAATTATGTCCAAAAAAGTACAATTTAAGATTACAATTGGTACAATTTTAAAATCTCATTTGCCATCCCTGCTGCACACATTTTTTAAGAAAAAATTAAAATAAGAGAAATTATGCAGCTAAAATAGTTAAAATTGCTTCTTTATGTTTAATAATAATTTATATTTTTACTTTTTAAAGTTAACACAAGCACAGATGATAAATAATTGATGATTTCTGTTAAATGATATGCGTCTTGCAGCGCCAAACAACAGATCTGACAATTTATGCATCTGACAATCGTGTGAACTGCCAATTTCTTTACTGACAATATTGTCAGATAAATTTATTGTCAGACAACTGTCTGCCAATAAATTGTGAGCTTTTCTAACAACTTTGATACAGCCGTGTGAACTAACAATATACCTTGTGCTGACAATTTTTTATTGTCAGTACATCGTCAGCACATTGACAGATCTGACCATATTGTAAGTCTAACAACCGTCTGTACAGGGCTTTATATATACAACTTTTTCCGTGAAAATTTAATACGAGAATTAAATCACTCTCAAGTTGATATTAGCTGGACTTTCCCAGCGTTGCCATCGGTTTATATTTTCTTCACTCCCATTTTTCTGATTTTTGTTTTACTCAAGACAAACTTTTTGGTTTGATTTTATACTTAAGTATATATAAACATGTGAAAAGCTCAAGCCAGTGGGTAATTGTTTATTAATATGATTATTTCGAACGTATTTGTTTTGTGAATCCAAATTGATTATTAGGCTAAGGTTCGTAACGTTATATTCAGAAAGAATTGGGCATGATTAATAGTCCATGGACCAAGGGAAAAATTAATATCAACTTTATTTTCCAACGTACACAGCAGAAGAGAGTAGCGCCACTTTCGCAAATTAAACCTTTAAGAAATTTATTATTTGACATATTGTCACAATTATATTTTAAATGAAATTTATTTGTTGATGGTTATTAAGCAATTGTCTATATGCATTCATAAAATATTTATTGGGTTTTGTATAAGTTTCTAAGCCTACTACACTTATTTTATTCTTTTGTGATTTTCAAAAATATTATCGTTTGTAAATTCTCAAATGGTTTTTGAAAGTCTGTGCATAAAATAAGAGGTTTGTAACTGTTCAAAGTTGTGGCTGAAGTCTACTGACGATTTGGTAATAGCACCAATGAAATACATATAGACAATTGCTTAATAACCATCAACAAATAAATTTCATTTAAAATATAATTGTGACAATATGTCAAATAATAAATTTCTTAAAGGTTTAATTTGGTTTTTATTTTTCATTTTGCCTTATAATACTTTATTGTTATCCAATGGATTTCTAATTCTAGACAGGTGTAGAAAAATAAAATAGATTCATATCGAATATAAAATATTTGTTGGGTTTTGTATAAGTTTCTAAGCCTACTACACTTATTTTATTTTTTTGTGATTTTCAAAAATATTATCGTTTGTAAATTCTCAAATGGTTTTTGAAAGTCTGTGCATAAAATAAGAGGTTTGTAACTATTCAAAGTTGTGTGTGGTTGAAGTCTACTGACGATTTGGTAAAGGCGCCAATGAAATGCATATAGGGAATTTTAAATATTATAAAAAATGGCATAAAACGAATGAAAATTAAAATATATACATATTTTTTACATACAAATTGTTATACGAGAAATCCCGAAAATTCCCGGGATTTATTTTCACAAATCCCGGGATTAGGGAATTGCCAATTCCCGTTTGGCTTCCCTAATATGTACCTCTGTATGTGAATACATATACACCAATGTAAGTTTATCAGTTTTATAATTTTGCTACCTACATGTAAATAAAACTCAATTGATTATTAAAATTAATTATTAAGCTTTTGAAGGGAAACTTCAAATTAAACATGAATTTTTTTTAATTTTTTTGACACACAATAAAAATTCTAGATATTTTGCTCGTTTTGGGAGCGAAATATCATTTTACGCTGCTCATTTTTTAAAAGTTTTACCATAAATCGCAAAACTATTTCCTCTTTTGGTTATGTTGACTATTTTATACCTATTTTTTGACGAATTTTGAAATTAGAAATTTTAAATTAAAGTTTTTAGCGATTTATCGCAAAATTTTTGGAAATATTTTACATTTAGCTATTTTCTAGCTATTTTTCACTCGGTTTTAGCGATATTTTTGGAAAAAAAGTTGGCAACAGTGGTCACGATGTATGTACGTGGAATAATTTTTTTTAAAGTACGACGAAGTGTAACTTGTACTGGTGTGTTGGTACGGGTCAATTTTGGCTAAAATTCTAATTTTTTTGCTATTATCTCCGAAATAATCAGTTGTGCCAACAAAATATAAATAGAAGATTTGTTGTAAACGTAATTACCTACTAAAATGGTATATATATCAAATTGCTTAAGCAGAGCCAGGGATGATAAATGAAAAAATTCATTTCGTACCAATGAGCTTCAAAAACAGTACTTTTTCGGCTCAAATTGTACTAAAATCTTTTTGAATTGTTGTAACCAATTACGCCGATTTTGATTGCTTTTATGTGCTCATTGTGTCAAAGATCAAATATGGCTTTGTTTTCTACAAATAGTTTTGATAAATTCTTTTTCAAATAATGGTGCCAAAAATCAAATAATATAACTTTTAATTTATCTCAATAAAACTTCACTTTTGCCATATGACAAGAAAGCTACTTACTAATTTCTTTATTCTTATAAACTTGAGGTTTGCAAAAAAATTTAAAATTCGTTAACAATGGATAAACAAGGCATTTCTTCTATTAAAATTCCAAAATTTCTGTGATTTTCTTGCGAAATAGTTCTATTTTAAGCGCTCTTTTCATCAGGATATCATTCGGGATATCATGGATTAGTCTCGATATTTTTCATGCACAACAACCTGACTTCTATATTGATTCCATAAATTCAGCAATAACGACTTAAGCATTCCTGTGTCATGGATTATTTAAACACACAAGCAGAGACACGATGTTACTATCTAAACACATTTTTAAATATTTTAAAATATTTTGTTCAATTTTGCTTAGTAAATGTTAATCATGTGGACATATATGGGTTTTTGCAACTTTGCTAGGATCCCGTTCTTACGTTATTTGTGTCTGAAATTTCTACACAAAATTATATTGGCAATTATATGCCGATTGTCAAAAAAATCAAAGTTCAGAAATATTTTCTTTTTGCTCTACTGAAAAGATCAGTTTTAACACATACGCCTTTATTCAAGAAAACCAATGATTTGTTTATAAAATAAGGGGTTTGCCATTAAGCTACTCCATCAGCATCGCTGTTGATATTTGGCTTGAACAGTACCCAGCGAAAAATGTTGTGATTTTTGCAATCGGTAGTACTTTATTAATGGGTTACAAAGTAATGAGTGGTGATTATTTATCTTATTACTATGCTTCAAATTAGAACTACTACTTAGTTCTTAATAAAATTATTACGTATTTTTCGCATTATCTGAAAGTAGTTCCAATTTGGTGATATGTATTAATAAAATAAGTAGACAACCACTTTTTAAGTCAACATGTGTATGTATATGAAAACTAATTTTTGTCGCTTAAACTTATAAGTCAACAATAGCTGAGTGGGTAAAGTTCTTGTCTTCAAATCTGAACATGCACAGGTTCGTATCCCAGATGGGTCAAAATTTTTAAAAATAAAAAAAATTAATATATATATATATATATATATATTTAATATATAATGTGTGTAAGTTTTTTTTTAATTTTAATTTGTTTATTTGATCACTTATTTTTTAGCTTCAACTAAGCCAAATATAACTAGTTAATTGCTGTGAGAATGTAAATACATTTGTAAGGGGTACCCCTTATTTTTTGGACTTTTCGAACAAAAATAAGTAGTTCTCGAGTCAAATTGTAAGTAGTTACGACTTAAATCCTCATATACTTTTTTGCCTACCAGTAAGCAAAGTTTTTGCTTGGTAACAAGCATATATTATAAGCTGTTCTCTGAAGACCACCTGTTATGTATTCTCCTTAAATAAGTACACAAATCCACTCAGGAAATAACCGCCTAAGTAGACCTAATAGAGAATTAAGTTAAGTAGAGATAATTATTGAATAATCAATGGTTTCAATAGTACCAAAAAAGTACAATTGTACCAACTTTATCATCCCTGAGTAGAGCATACATTACTCCAGTATACTGATACAAACAATGATGTTGAATCGTGCTCGAAACACACCATACAATCATACTGGTGCAATATTCATTTCTTTAAAAATTTTGTACGGATGAGTTGTTGATCATAGTGCGCACCGCATTTATTATTGATATTGTTTTGAAAATATCAGAAAGGCTTTACAATAGTTATTTTGTTTGTTTTTTTTATAATTTATGAGCAATTTATTTAAGTAAATATATTTTACCCCGATGTTTACTCTTTGACAACTTTTCTTTGACAAACTGGTACCATCAGCACAATATCAAACTCAGTTTGATATCGCTACAGCAAAGCGTATGAAAGGGTTGACGCGACTTCGTAACAATATTTAGTTACGAAATCGTAACGATATGTCGGTACGAATTCGCAACGAAGTGTAGGTACGAAATCGGTACATGTCGGTACGAAATCGTAATGATATGTAGGTACGATTTCTTAACGAATTCGTTTAGAATTTTCCTCAACTCTTAATAATAGTTTATTTAAAAATTATTTTCAATCATTTTATTTGTTCATTTCAATGTTATATGATTTAATTTAATATAACATAATAAAACTATAATTTATATTAAAAGATTACAGTCGTAAGTCTTTTTAATGACTTTTGCTGTCGTTCCTTTGCGGTGTTACAATATTTCTTTCTTTTCATCTACGTTTTCGTATCTTGTCTGGCTATAATTAATTGTTAATGTACGAATCTGCAAAAATGTAGAAAATTTAGTATTTCTTATTCACTTTTATTTGAGGTTACAACGTACCTTTAAGAATCTTATTATATTTAAAATTTTTCACGGCGGCGTGTAGAGGTTTCTTTCTATCCGGCCTTTGGCAGGGCTTAAGAATATCCTCCTCTATGTATGTCGAATAGTGGCTTCGCTGAGTAAAGATTGCCTGATTAGACGGTCTTCGGCCGGCATTAAATGTTTTCTTCTCTATGTATGTCGAATAGTGGCTTCGCCGAGTAAAGATTTCCTGTATATACTCTTCTCCATGAAAATTTAGATTCAAAACTGTAATTGGCGAATGAATATTGCTTTAAAATTTTCTTCTTTATTTATATTTCTTTAAAACAATCTGAAAACTTTTCACCGGTTTAAAAATTTTTTTTTCAAAGTTTTATTTGCACAAACTCACATTAAATAAATGTATCAGAAATAAATTTTTTTCAGACACTCTACCGAAATGTCTGAACGAATTCGTTACGACAAGCCTGACTTCAGAAAAAGTCGAAACCTTTTGTTTAGTGGGGAATTCTTTACGAAATCGGAACATTTGGATTGGTGGAATATTACATTTGGATTGGTGGAATATTACACCCATATTCATAAATAAATAAAATGTATTTGAAATCTATTTTAAGAAAATTTTTTTGGAAAAATTTTACATAAAATACATTTCAAATTCATTTTAAATTCTATGAATATGGGGGTTAGACTTTAAATTTATTTTTCATAGTCTGAAAATTTTATTATTTCGGCTTCCTAGTTCAATAATTGAATTAATGTAAATTCAAATTATTTTTTATTAAGAGTGGAGTGTTGGAATATTTATTTTTTATATTTTTGATTCGATGAACCGTAACAGCTTAATGACACTTATAAGCTAAAGTCTGATATCTAAAGAAATACTAATCTAAGCAATTTGGTTTATATAAAATTTTTGTAGGAAATTTCATTTCCAACAAACCTTTAATTTAATTTTTTTTTGGTACAGTTGATTATTTCGGAGATAACATAAAAAAACAAGAATTTTAAAATTAGACCCGTACCAACTTACTAGTAAAAGTTACATTTTCGTCGCTATTAGCACTCTTGAAGATTTTTTATTCCAATTAAATCGAGACCAAATACGATGTAATATAGGGCTGTCAACCGTCCTGGTTTTCAGGATTGTCCTGGTTTTAGACAAATTGTCCAGGTTTCCTGGTCCACTCTTAAATTGTCCTGGTTTTTTGATACAGGTCAATGCAGACAAAAATTTAATATCTGCTCATTTTTGTTATGAACAGAGGTTAAGCTTTCTGTTATAACGCTGTTTACATGAATCAATTTTACCAGCATTTGTTGCCTGGATCTTATGTCGTTTAACTACTCGATGGCCTCGCCAGCCGATGTGTTCATTATCGCCCCTTGTAATTTTAAATGATTTTTTATCTTTGTTTATGGTTTTTTATGTATGAATTACATGTTAAGTTTTGTATCTTTTGTTTAATTGTTGGACATAAATTTGAGGCTCCATGAAAAATCGCCCAAAACCAAATCGCACAAAAATAAAAATGAAAAATCGGCCAAAATTCGTATGGAAAAATTTCATTTTTTTCGGTGATTTTTCATTTTGAAATTTTGGGCGATTTTTCATATTAAAAATGTTTTCATAAGAAATCGCCCAAAACTAAATCGCTCAAAAATAAAAATGAAAAATCGCTCAAAAATTTTTCCATACAAATTTTAAGTTATTTTTCATAGGAAAAATCTACCAAAATTTTACACCCAAAAATTCTGGTAATCATTAAAATCGAATATAGAATTTAAAATATTATATTATATTAAATAATTGAAAGTTTCTCCAATGTGTTCCATCTCCATCATTATTTGGCTTCTATAGCAGTAAAAGTTTAAAGTCCTTCCACCCGGCCAAAGGCCGTCTACACGGAAAGTCGTTGAAAGCACGTACCAAATTAAGCATTCCAAAGGCTGTTAATATTGAAAATTGTCGCAATCTCGGCTTCGCTTACGACAATTTTCAATATTAGTAGCCTTCGGAGTACTTAATTTGGTACTTGCTTCGACGACTTTTCGTGTAGACGGCCTTCGGCCGGGTGGAAGAGTTTTTAACTCTATGGTATATCAAGTCTGGTTTTCGCTTACGACAATTACACGGAAAGTCTACTAATATTGAAATTTGTCGTAAGCAAAGCCCAGATTTGACATACCATAGAGTTTAAAATGTTTCCGCCCGCCCGACGGCCGGCAACACGCAACGTCGTCGCAAGCACATCCTAAATCAAGCATTCCGAAGGCTACTAATATTAAAAATTGTCGTAAGCGAAGCCAATTTTTGATTCCACCTGCACGAAAGATTTTAAACTCTATGGTATGTCAAACCTCGCCTTCATTTACGATAATTTTTTATATTAGTGAATCTTGGAATGTTTAACTTGAGATACGCTTTTGACGACTTTCCGTGTAGCCGGCCTTCGGCCGGCCGGAATGATTTCAAATTCCATAGTATATCCAATCTCGGCTTCGCTTACGACAAATTTTTAGATTACTTGCTGAAGAAACAGGCTAAAGGGTTAGGTTTATTTTTACCGAACACGTCACTCAAAGAAATAAAACACGTTATTTCCTTTAACGTTATATAGGTAAATATATATCTATGGTTTTATATAATAAATTCACTTTAGTTTATATAAAGCCACATATGAATATAGGTTTAATTTTCTAAAGAATTTAAAATTAATTTAATTTAATTTTCTAAAGAATTTAAAATTAATTTAATTTATTTTATTTATTTATCTGTATAGTAGAATACAATGGAGATCACTTTGCTATCTCACTTGTGGTTTGGCCTCGGGGTACAACGATAAAAAGAAGTTCTTTTCTCACAAGAAAAGAATTTAAATTGTTTTATGTTCGCTGCACTTGTGGGGCATTAATTATGCAACCAGGGTTGGGTGTTTTGAATTCACGCAAGTGAACATCCTCCCGGGCTCGGCGACTTGTATGTGAATGTTTAGTTGGTAATTGATCCCATGATCAGCCAACCAAGAGTTGAGTCCTGTGCTACAAGAGACCCACCGTCAATATGGATCACATTAGGCTGTACGATGTTGGTGTACAGATCACCACCTATTTCCATATCTACAGATGCATTGGAATAAAATTCTGGGTCTGCCAAAGAAACTCGACCAGTTTTATTTTTTATCATTTCATCCCTAGGACTTGGATAGGGATCTTTGGGCACGTCCATGACCACTTGCATACATAGCTCATACCTCAAATTACAAGGCCAATTGGGTTAAATCAATGCTTTGACATACACATCACTATCAATTTTGAATGGGTTCAGAAGATTTGATTTCACGAACGACATGGCAATTCGAGACTTTCGGTACCTACAACAATCAGAATGAATAAACTCAATTTATCCCATACAAATCGTATGGAAAATCAAAAAGTACGATGCGCACTATCTCATCATTAATATTATGAGCTTATATTTTAATTTTTTACCTAAAAGTTTTGAACTTGTTTGTGAGAAAAAAAATCAAAATTTTTTTTGAGAACGACCCTAATAATGGGTGATTTTATAAGAACTATCGGAAAGTAAAAAAAAAAAAACACATAAAATTCAGAAAAATGCATGAAATATTTATTTGGATCGATAGTTGGGTCGATATAATTTAATGTTTGAAGATTATTTCATGCAAATGTTGGCCGCGGCTGCGCCTCAAATGGTCCATCCGCTTAGTCCAATTTTGGCATACTCTTTCCAACATTTCGGCCGGTATCTCACGAATAATGTTGGCAATGTTGGCTTCCAGTGCGTCAATCGAAGCGGGCTTGTCGCTATAGACATTAGCCTTAACATAGCCCCACAAAAAATAGTCTAAAGGCGATAAATCGCACGATCTGGGCGGCCAATTGACTGGTCCCAAGCGTGAAATAAACTGTTCACCGAACTCGCCTCTCAATTGGTCCATTGTTTCGCATGCTGTGTGGCATGTGGCACCGTCTTGTTGAAACCACATGTCATGCAAGTCAAGCTCTTCCATTTTGGGCAGAAAAAAGTTTGTTATCATCGCACGGTAGCGCTCACCATTCAGAGTAACGTTGTGATTCGCATCATCTTTGAAGAAATACGGCCCAATGATGCCGCCAGCCCATAATCCGCACCAAACGGTTGTTTTTTGTGGATGCATTGGTAGCTCTTGCAATGCTTCTGGCTGCTCTTCACTCCAAATACGGCAGTTTTGCTTGTTCACGTATCCATTCAACCAGAAATGAGCCTCGTCGCTGAACACAATTCTTCGATAAAAAAGTGGATCTTCATCTAACTTTTCAAGCACGCATTTTGGTAATAAAATTCAATAATTTGCAAGCGTTGTTCGTTTGTAAGACGATTCATGATTAAATTATAGACCAAACTGAAGATGTTTGACAGTGACACAAGATACAAAACGTGCGTGAGCTGTCAAAACTAGTGTTGCCAAAAAGATAATAGCAAAAAAATCACTCGTTATATACCCTGCAGGAAATGCGAATAGTGAAATAGTAGTGATTTACTAATGACATTGTCAGTCGTACTACTGCCCAGGTGTACCCCAGACAATGTTATCATCTATTGACATTTAACATTTGCTTGTCATTGAAAATCCACCAGTAGACTGTAACACTATTGACTAAGTGGTTCTTTTGGGACCACATGGAGACATTGGCACCAACGATTCACTGGTAAATTTTAGGGGCTCTAGTCTACAATATTGATATTTCCAGGCTCGATGTCGATAATGAAATCATAGTGATTTACTAGTGACATTGTCAATACTACTACTGACCAGGTGTACCCCAGCCAATTTAATCGCCTAATGACATATAACACAGGCTTGTCATTGAAAATCTACCAATCGACTTTAGCACGTCAATAGTAGTTCTTTTACGACCATATGGAGACATTTCAACCAAAGATTCACTAGTACAATTTAGTGACCCTTGTCTACAATTTTATAAGGGCAAGGGCAATACACCTAAACACATATACATATATATTTTTTAATACTATTTTTTATTGAAAACTAAATAAATTATTAGACCGAAATATATTTGAAAATTATCGACCCTATTCTGCAATTCGAATCTGAGTAAATTTCCCGTTTTCCAAAAATAAATAATGCCACCTTTAATGTACTTTAAATTATATTAAATTATATTACATTGTGAAGAGGGCCGTAAATTAACTTCAGATATGATAATTGAAGCTCTAAAAAGTACGAACTGCAAAAATGTTGCTATAAGTGGATTTAATCTCTCTAAATCGATCGTTTTGAAATCGACTTAATTTACAGAACTGGCAGGTACATATCGTCACAGAAAATGCAAAAAGCCCTATCTAACATTTTAAAAGTTTAACAGGAGAAGCGTAAAACTTGTTTACATGAAAAAATATATTGACAGTTAGTGTAAAATTTTACAATAAATATATAAATTTGTGGGTCCTTGTTTAATTATATTGTAAGATTTTGCACTAATTGTCAATATAGTTTTCATTTAACAAGTTGTATGCCTAACTTGACCAGACATCCCACTTTAGGCGGGATTATCCCGCTTTTGAGAGTTCGATCCCGCCTGAAATTGTTATCCCGCTTTATTGAGTTTTAAAATGTATAGTTCCTTTTTTTAATTATTTCCAAAAACATCGAAAAGGTATCAACTGAGCAAAATATATATTTTTTGTGTTGATCGAATAAAAACTCATTGCGTTAAAGGAACTTAAAATTGAAAAAGTGCGTTTTTAGGCATTGCTTCAAAACTCAATACTTAAAAATTTCTAGTCCAAAGATACTTAATTATTATCGATCTGCAACCATACTAGGGCTTCCTCGTCAACAGCTGCGTATACTCGTAGCAGTTGGTTGGTTTAACACCGACCCAAGATCTGAGATAGACAGGGCATCTTCTTAAATTTCCTACCATCCATCCCAGGCATCACAAAGGGACCAAAGGACCCAAGTGGGCCGGTTTTTAGGAACTGGCAGCTTGTTCAACCTAACCTAACCTAGCCTACTTAATTATTCAGGCTTAAGTTCGTTCAATTTAATTTTTCAATTAAATTATTTTTATTGAGAAAGCAATTTTAAATGCATGTATATAAGGGTGCACTGTATAAGGGTCGCACTGAACACCATGATATTTTAAGATTAACCACGATCAGAGCTCTTGTTATACCTTTCACAGTGTGAGGATGGTGAATTAAAGTGGGGTACGTATTGAAAATTATTGATTATTGAAAAATTAAATTGAACGACTTAAAAACCACAGAATTCGGCTAACATTGATACCTTCAATTAAAATTTTTCTCCATTAAAATGAAACGAAAGTCCAGAAATAGCCTTCAAAGCCCAAAGTTGAAGCTAATTTGGTGAAGAGCACATGATACATAAAATGCTTAAGAACCGACAAAATAGAACAAAGTAACAAGACGTTAAGTGAAAAAACAGAACTTTTGATCAAAAATATTATTTTGACTATAAACTGAATTTTATAAAAGATGACTTCGGATTTTTTCACTCACTGACTTACAACTTTTTTATTTTTGTCGGGTCCCAACGATTTCATATTTCATGTGTTAGAGACAAAATTATCTTTAGGCTTAAAGCAATTTATAAAATTTTTGTTTCATAAAAATTATGAATCCACTAAATGCGTACAACAGTGCCTGTCTTATAAATATATTGAAAACAAAAAAAAATAAAATTTGTTTGATTTTTTTAACTCGCTTAATAATATAATTCTCAACTTATTTGATACAAGTTTTCTATGAAGTAAAAGCAAAAAAGAGAAATGATTACAAAAGAATTCACACGACTCTGTAAATCATGTATGCAAAAGGTATTCGAATAACGAGCCTATTTGCATTTGTGTTGATTGTTTCTGCATCACTAACATTTCGTTTTGCTTTTATGTGCTTTGATGCTGCTTTTTTGCTAATTTTGTTGCGAATTTTGTTTAACTTAAATAATTTCGCGGCATATTCTATTAAATTTTAAGAAACATACTTAAATGCTTATATCCAAGACTTCAAGCTTTAATTTAGAGAATATCATGTATTCCTGTGTGCTAAATTTGCAAAGATATTTGAAGTTAAAATTGATATGTCGATGCTATGAATTTATTGAAGGTTTATAGAAGGTGCATACCATCTTTAAACCTATTTTAAAATTTTCATGTAATAAAGATTAATGAATGCAATTTTATGAAATTTTGCTTAAAAGTAGTTTATTGCCCTGTTTTAAATATTTATGAATATGGATGTAAAGCTTTAAAGATTGTTCGAATAGTCGATTAGTTTTTCTAAGTAATAAATTTATTAAATGTATAAATTGTTTGAACGTTGAAATATTATAGTAAGCTAAAATTGGAAAGCTAAATATATCTCATTATTTTAAATAATTCCGTTACACATTTGTATAACTGCATGAAAGCTGTTTTAAATAAAATATTTTCAAAGATAAAAGTTTTTGTTTAAGAATATAATTAAAATAAAAATTTAAAATGAGTGTCTATTTAATTGGTAAGAACTTCAAAGCTATTTACTTTTTCGCAATTTTTACGGCATATGAGCCTTTTTTCTGAAAGAACATTTAAAGACAAATAAAATGATACCCTACTTTTTTGACAAAATTTTTTGAATAAAGATTGTTTTGCTCAATATTTTGAAAAAAAATTACTCCATACCTGTTGGGAGTAAAATATTGAAAATTTTGTGTGGACATTGATTTTAATATGTCAAAACATATCCAAAAATTAGAGAAATCGAAGTGAATCGGGCCACAAACTGACGGATTTGGCATGGAATGCCCAATATATATACATATATTAAATAAAGCAATTAGATTAATTTAATTAAGAGTGTGTATCTCTTCAATATATCTAATGTTGTTGGCTTAGTTAGTTTAAATAAGTATTTAAATAAAATTGAAAAAAATCGATTAGTCGAAATTTTTACATTTTAATCGATTAATAGGCAAAACCAAAATCATTCTTAGCTATTTTATCGACTCACTAACAAATATACCAACCAAATAATGGAAAGGCATACTTTACAGAGTATATTTATTAAAAATATTTAATACTATTCGTCATTTAGACATAAAATAACTAAAATAATTTATGAAATCTATTTATATTTTTAGTCAGCGGAAAATTATGTATAATATGGCGAAGAGTATACGTATTTATAAGCGTTCAAAATTAAGGGAGAGACATTCAATGTTTATTTATAACACTAGTTTTGAATTTATCCGGAAAAAAACTGCTAAATGTCCATCGTGGGGTAAAATTTTGTATTGAGAAAATATTTCTTGTTTTACTATGGGAAAAAATGTTGTACAACTCAGTCGCTAAAACCTTTTAGTTGAAGAGTTATATTTAACTTAAACCTTATACTTTTTTATGGTATTTTTGGGAAATTGTTGCCGATTAAATGCAAACGGACTGGACATATTTTTGATGCACTTCGTATTTTTTACTACCGGCTCAATTGAAAATGAGCGGGGAGGAAAAAATAAGGGTGAATTCGTAAGTGCAGTAAATTTGTGCAAGCGGTCTGCAAACTATTGCAACAGTAATAAAAATGCTGCCGTTGTTGCAAGAATCTGTTGCAGCCCTCTCAACTGTTTGTATAAAGAAAGATTTGACGAAAAAAGTATTCCCAAGTGTTTGTTTAAGCTAAAAATTTTAGTATATTTTTTTCGGTGCTCGCACTTGATTCCGGAGTTACAGAGCTCAAAAGATCACAACTCCTACAATATAGAACAGATATAAACGATATAGGTATCATTTCAAAATAACTTTGCAATGGTATAAAACATTTTCAAATCCATTAGTCCATTACTAGCAGAATGGAATTTAACAATTTTGTACATGACTTTTCACGTAAAAGATCCGTTATCTTAAAAACTGACCGATACAACGGCACTTACGCATGCATTTAGTTTAATATAGAACCTTTCAAGCTTTTATATATACATACTTGGAAGCTGTCATCAATAAAATTCGTAAGTTATGGCACTATAAAAATGAGATTTTAAAAATAAGTTAACTCATAAACTCATTTTTAAAGTACCATAACTTACGTATTTCATCGGTGACAAGGTTTCAAAAATATACCAAGTAAAAGCATGGAAGGTTCTCTTTAAATGTGGATACATGCTTATGTACCGTTGTGAAAAGTCAGATAACCAAATTTTAAAGTTGCATTTCACAAGCAGTGGGTTTATAGATTTCAGAAATGTATACACCAGTAATAGCACTTTTTAAGGACTTTGACGGGATACCCCTATCTCTTATATATGTTCTTAATTCTATGAGTTATGGCCAATAAAAGATTAAAGTTTAAGTTTAAAAAAGGCTACTACCTCATGATTCTTTTAAGTTTTCAACGATGCTGGTATTCATGACTTAGTCAATTTTCTATATTATTCAACAAAGAGAACATCAAAAAATTTAAGTATTAAAAGTGCAATAACAATAAAGAGATATTAAACAAATAAATTTATTTGTTTTAACATTTTGCGACATCTAAGTATATTTTGAATAAGCGATTTTATTTTTATACAAGTGATTTTTTTACAAGTGATTTTTATACAAGTTACCAGATGACAAAATGTCATCTGGTAAGTCTGCGTTTACAATGTGCGATTTTTACCGCTGAAATTTTTGTCGTTTAAAATTGCATTTGCGATTACATGTGCAACTTTTCTCGCTGCGATTCTTACAATTTCTACATGTATGTGTGTATGTTGTACACAGCTTTATATTACAAATGAGAGAACAAAACGAGTCTCAAGAGTACAGGCTAGGGTATTCATTCGGTTAACCGTTATTCGGTTTACCGGTTAAATACTATCTGATTAACTGACCGGCTAATTTAAAATTGGTTATTTTCGGTTAACGGTTAAACCGGTTAATTTCAGTCGATTAACCGACGCAACAAATTTTTTCATATTTTGTAGTATTATAATGTATTTTTTGTGTTTACTTATTTGTTTCGTCTCATATACAAAAGGTATGTGTTTAGAAAGTATTTTTCATGCAAACAAAGAAGTGTGTTCAGTGAACATAACCTATGTAAAACATTAAAATCTTTGCACGTGTCTATAAAAGAGTTTAGTAAGGACTCTGCTACTCTAATTGAACTTGAGGGAATTAAGTTTTTGTTTAATAATTTAATAAAAACCAATAATACTGATGCCAATGATTTAATTAAAAATCTAAGGATTAGATTTAATGAGAGACGAATTCAATTATTTTATACCTCCACTAAGGAATATTTCCTTCTAGCAACAGTTTTAAAATACAGACCAAAAACGGAAACTAAGGAATTCGGAAATAAACTTTTTTATTATTATAATTATTTCGAACGTATTTGCTTTGTGAATCCAAATTGATTATTAGGGTAAGGTTCGTAACGTTATATTCTGAAAGAATTGGGCATGATTAATATTCCAAGGAACAAGGGAAAAATTAACATCAACTTAATTTTTCAACTTTTTTGTTAAACTTTTTTGCTCGTCGCTGAGCTCTGCCACTATAAGTCAGATGATGATGACATGACAACAGAAGAAACTCGATAGTAATACAATAAATGTTTTAACAGAATTAACCGAAACAATTAGAAGTGTTAAGAATTTGAAAAAAAAAATTAAAACAGGACTCTAATGGCATAATAGAAGATTTTATATGTTTAGAGAAATCCAGGAAAAGGAGTGAGAAACTAGATATTCTGTATTATTGATTTCTTTCGATTTCTTGACCGTCTACAATAAATGAAAGAATTTTTCTAAGTCAAGTTCTATAAAAACTAAAGAAGGAATCTCTTAAATCCTAAACATTTAAACCAAACTATTTTTCTGAAAGATTGTTTTAGAAGATCTCCTTAAACTATTGAAACATCTGACAAACTTGTTAATTTTTCAATGAATACATACTTATGAATTTTTTGTGCTTGGTTTAGTTCAAGAATTCTTATGTTTGTTCAAAATAATAAATAATTTTTGCATTTTTATTTGTTTAAATTACTTGAGTTATGAAAAAACTTTGTTAATCGGTTAACCGGTTAATACCCAAATTAACCAATTATTAACCGATTAAGCCAAAACCTCGATTAACTAATCGAGCGATTAGCTGATTAAAGCAAAAGCTCATTAAATGAATACCCTAGTACATGCATTCTTTTCACCCCTCTTGCCTACATAGTGAGAATTGCAGCGACAAAAATCGCACAATGTAAACGCAGTCTAAGCTGGCTTCAGGGCGACAAATGTAGTGTATAGTCTGCTATGGTGAATGAGTTTAATGCATAAACAAAACAAAAGCTTTCAATTTGTTAGTGTTTTTTTATTATATTAAAACATTTTATGAATATGTGCACGTATGATGAACAAAAAAAAAAGAGAAGATAGTAAAAATATATTGTAATGAAGTGAAATATTAATCATCTAAAAAATTTTATTGACTTTTCTTCAATAATTTTTAATATTTGCAAGGAACACAGAAGTGAGTGATTTTGACATTGCATTCACATTACTTCGACATAGTGGAATATAATTTTGTATGAAAACACTTACGTGCTCTTGCGACTTGTCGTTCGAGTCAACATTCGTACAGAAGTGGGATAGAGGAATGAAAATCAGTTTTCTTTCGCTTAGAATGCGCATGAAAATATGTCTTCGACATAGTGGAAGAGGCAGTAAATATTTCCTGATGCTTAATTTTCTCAAAGCTAAAAATTTGAATAAGAATCTATGTATTTGAAATGATTAGTTTATGATCTAATATATGTAGAAATATTTTTTCTTATGTTTTTATTAATAAAATATATGGAACGCGAAAAAATTTGATTTGTTTTATTTTTTTTCACAAAAATGTGCCGATTAAATTAAAAAATTTTCCGATTAAATCGAATAATTTTTAGCAGTATAGCTTACTCGAATAACACGAACGAAATAAAAGTGTTACTCGATTTTTCGATTAATTTTAAAACCTTAATTTCGATTAATTGACTAATCGAACAATGGAAAATTCGATTAAAATGAGTACATACATATGTACTTAACAATTCTCGGTTGGCCAACTGTCGCAGAGGACACTTTCATCAACGACTACTTAAGGAAATTGCGACATTTGTCATGCACGATATTTGTGATTACGTTTTATTTTAAGACTATCTCCTCCCTGTTCGCCGATGTCGAAAGAATTCTTTCATTCGCACAATTACATTTAAAAGAAAAAACAAAATTTTAAAAATTTAGAAACAGAAACCGTATAGTACTCAAAGTCTGAATACATGAAAAACTACTCAAGTGGTCATGCATCAAACTAGTTGGATATTGTCCGCAAGCTAGTCTTGCAACGTTTAATTTAAAATTTTGTGTGTCATTTCGTTACAACGAAAAACACTACTCTTCGTATACCAGCAAACGCACTTCTTGTGGACATTGTCGGCCAGCCTGTCCCAGTTTGAATCATTTTTACACATTCCTGCTGGCTAAAATTGATCCAAATTGTGGATGTTGTCATTTCTTAGCATGTTGTCTTTTACATAGTCATTAATGAAAATATTAGTGGATTTGACCTAACATTCGGTAACTGTTTACTCACTCGTTAGATTGGTAAAATGTCCAATACATTTAATTGTCAAAAATTTTTAAATAAATTTTACAGCAATAAAATATATGAAACCTTTCATCAATTAAACGAGTAAACAGCTAACGAATATAACGTGAACTCCACAATTAATTAGAATATTTTAATATTAATTAGAATATTTTAAGTGCTAATTCGGTGCATATTTAAATGATATTTCTTTTGAAATACGTAAAAAACTGGCAAAACCAGCAAACGTTGTATATTCATACATAAGCAAATTAAGATTTTAGTATTTATTATGGCAAACTATTGCAACTCAACGGTTTTGTTAATATACATAAATAATTAATTTTTTTAAATAAAACGCATTATATATTTGTTCCGCTTTTGAAAAATATCATTTATCAATTAGATTACAAAAATTATTAATCGTGGCAATACTGGTTGTCAAATATGTTTTTCCAGAAAACTAACTACAAAAAGTTAGCTACAGAACGGAACAGAACAGCAGCAGAAAGAGAAGACTAATTAGGCCTTTATACCCTGTTCAGAAATACGCCTTAGTTGCGCAATTAAGGAAATTTACGCAATTAAGGCCTTCATTGAACTCAATTTGCCATACAAGGCTTCAATTAATAAATTGAGCAATTAGTACTGAATTGTTTGATAAATTGAGTAAAGTTCGAAATGCAACCCTTTGTGACAAGTATGTTTACTGCGAAGTATATTCAGTGAGAAACAAAAATTGTATACAGTGGCAAGCCTATGGTGTAATAACTATACAGATGGCAGTATAACGTCAGATTATTATTTTTGCTCCCATAATTTTGTGCATGAGCTATGTACGTCAAACACGTGATCTTTTTGCCAACCATTATCTAGTTTTTGTTTTATTGTTGTATTCGTTGGCCTTATGCGGCCACCTGTATACTTATTACACCATGGGCAAGTCAAATGCTAATTGAGTAAGCTTAATTTACTATGTGTGAACACTAAATTTAATTGCTCAATTAAAATTAAGTTGTCTCAATTAAAAATCCATGTCTGAACAGCGTATTACACAAACTTAACCGAAAGCTCTTTTCAATACAAAATTTGTATTGAAAAAAGCTTTCGGTTAAGATTGTATTGCTTCGAACACGTAAAGAAACAGACCTAAAAATAACAAATACCCATTCTGGATTTCATATAAAATCTATTTTATATTAATTTATAATAATAGTTATCATATACACAACAGCACATGCCAATTTACTTTTTCAGATAAATCTACAATGCAACACCTAAGTTTTTAGTATCCTATAGAAATCATGCATATGCGTGGTGTTTTATTGTAATAAATTAGAGGATATTAATATTTGAATGGCATTTCAAACAATTAAAAAATATGTTTGAAAAAATTAAATTTAACATAATTGATAAATTGTATAAGATTTTTACACGAACAAGAAAATTATTTCTAACCAGGCTGAAATAATGTGCTACAACCATCAATGATCTCGAACAAACTCCTTTAATTCCCCTTCAATATCGAACTCCACATATAAAAAAATACTTATTAAAAAATAGTTTTTTTGTTTTAAATATGAGCTCGACATGTAATACTAAAAATATTAGGATTAAAATGATTAGTTATTGGCAAAACTATTCCTTTTACTCCTTACTTTTATTACTTATTGTAGCAAAAGCTGCAAAGCTCTTAATCCAGTTCCAAATTTTTTTAAAAGTTCTAAGAAATCGTATTAGCTAACTTATAATTCTTAAAAATAGACAAATTTAAGGTAAAATCGTTTAGTCGTTAAAATCCCATCTTTGACACCGAAAATTGCCAAAATGACGATAAATCATCAAATATCGCAACCATCCCTATCATCCGATCCTTAGTAGGACGATTCATATAATATTAGTTGAGATATTGTATGACTCACCCTGCAAGCCAGAAACTGGTTAAGTATGTATATTAAATTAAACCCGTTGGCTGAGAGCGCTAAGCGGTTTTTCTATAGTTATTTAACTCTCGGAAGCCGGGTTCAAATCACGGCACCTGAAACTTTTATTTTTTTTTAAATGTTTCTTTTAATGTTAATATACTTATTTTTCATAAGATATTAAAATCAATAGCAGAAAAAATAGATTATACAAATAAATTAATAGTAAATAAATAAAATCAATAAAATAGTTATTTGGGATACAAGTTTTTAGTACCAAATAGAAAAATTGCAAAAAAATTTTTAGAAAATCAATATTTTTTGACTCAAATGATTCTTTATATATATATTTGCATATATTTATACCCCTATAGGAAATGCGAATAGTGAAATTGTGGTGATTTACTAGAGACATTGTCAGTAGTACTACTGACCAGTACTGAAATTCACTAACTTTAACGCTTAACTAGAAGGCAATTTTGTCTCCAATAATTACTGTTTGCATGAACGCTTATTTGATTCGTTACCTTCGTGTTAACCCTTTGCTAAAATTTTATATCACTTTCCAACACTATAGAATGGAGAAAAAACAAATGAATTTATGCTTGCACACAAACATATTTTCATGAATTTCTTTAATTTTGAGAAATAAATGCTAAATTAATTGTTTAAATAATATAAATATTGTTATTTATATATAAAAGATTTCATATGTGTGTATATTGTGGTCGAATAATTATTTGATCTTTGCCAAAAGATGACGTGCTTTAACTGAACAGCTGACTGTTGTCTATTCAATAACACCACAAAGATTAGTGCCGTTTAATTAACGCAGCTAGTAGTGCTTAAAAATTTAAAGAATAGTAAAAGCAATCATTTTGGTGTTAACTTCTTTAAACGCCTTGTTTAGCCTTAAAATAAGTTTGTGAATTCCACTACAGGTGTACCCCGGCCAATGCAATCATCTATTGACATTTAACATTAGCTTGTCATTGAAAATCCACTAGTAGACCGTAGCGCTACTGACTAAGTACTTCTTTTGGGAGGACAGGGAGACATTGGCACCAAAGATTCACTAGAAAATTTTAGGCGCTCTAATCTACAATATTGATATTTCCTCGCTCGATGCCGATAGTTAAATTGTAGTGATTTACTGGCAAATTTTTTTAATCTCGGTATTTTTTTAAATCGAATTATTTGCTTTCATCTAAAGTCATTTTTTATACGAATGTATTTATTAAGAATGTTTTGGATGTGAATAGCTTCGCCAGTAGGAAAATAAACTAAACGAAACGTTTGCTTTCGTTTTGTTTTGTATTTTCCAATGTGTAAAGCAAAAACAAAACAATAACAACGACAATGATAGTCCCATTAAGATGCGAAGCCGGTCGGCTAATAGCTAGCTAAAAGCCGCCGCCGATGATTTTCACAATCACTTAGCCGCCGCCGATTAGTGCGGCTAATATCGGCTAGCGGCTAAGCCGATTTTTTAAATTAAAAATTGGGTATTTACTAACATGCGCATTTAAAAATATTTAATTTATTTTTGAAACGTATGAAGAAAATTTCGTATGAAAATTATTTATATAAATAAGGCAGTAAATCGTCCAGAAAGGCAAGTTTATTTATATTTGGGCCGAGTATACCTGTTATAAAAATGCCTTGTATGTAAGTAAACAAGAAATACTCTGTTAGCCGACCGTTAGCCGATACATTTGGGTAGCCGCCGCCAGGGAAAAATTTTCGGCTCTTAGCCGCCGCCGAGTATATTTGGTGTCAGCCGCCGCCGACCACCATTTCATATCGGCTTCGCCCTCTGGTCCCATTTAGTTTCGTACTGTTTGTGCTTGTGTACACAAAATGTCCCAGCAGCTAAAATTACAACTAGTAACGCTTTGGGATAGTCATATTACTAGTTGTAATGGTAGTAGTCAAAAAACGTCAGTCATATTACTAGTTGTAACAAGAGTAGTAACGTTACTGGTCAAAAAAGAACAATCACATTACTAGTTGTATCGAGACTAGTAACGATACTAGTCAAAAAAGCACAATCATATTACAAGTTGTATCGAGACTAGTAACGATACTTGTCAAAAAATGACAAAATTTTCAGATATACGATTTTATATAAAACCAATTGTTAGCTATTAAAACAAAAAGTAGAATGTGGCTCAGTGGATAGAGTACTTGCCTTAAAGTATGAAGAATGCGTGTTCGTACCCCGGTTGAGCCAAAGTTTTTTTTAAGAGTTACAAAACTCTTAATAAAAAAACTAGTAATCGCACTAGTTTACAATAACTAGGATTTCAACTGGGATATAACTGTATACAAATGAACTAGTTGGTCCCTTATGACAACCCAATGTTAAAATCGATAGTTCGATATATGAAAAATGGATAGATAGGCAACTAGTCTGAAGCAAAAAGCAACTAGTATAGTTGCAACTACATACCAGTTACTTTGTCTGTAGGGGTACATTAACTTAAATGTACGCAGCTAGAAAAGAAAAGAACAAGAACAAAATTGAAAAGGTTTAAGAAAATACATTTTCAAACGTTTCCCCATTGATTTGCTCATCATAGTAGAGAATGTGTTAGTGTATTTATGCTAAATACAATGAAGCATTCAACGAAATACATTTCTGTTGTTGTATGATTGAAACGCAATATTAAACCATGCAGATGAATGAAAAGCCAATTGTTTTGTTTCATTTTTTTGGCATTGCAAAAGTATTTGTTTTGGTTTTGCTCATGTAAAAAAAAGTTTGTTTCTTCGCATGAAACGTTTGCGAAAAGTTTTGTTTGTCTGAGTGTAAGTACATATAAGTTAATCAACATATGATGGCTCTTGAATGTAAATTTCAGCGTTATATACAAATTACTTGCGAAAAAAGAATATGAGAATTATATTTATAAAAAACATTTTTGATGAATAAAACCAGCGTTGTCAACTCGATGCTTTTTGCACTGTTTTTAGTGCTTTTTCAACTTTTCAATGCGAAAATATTTAGAGATACTGCTCGGTGCTTTTTTAATCCATTTTTAGTATTTTTTTGTGACGGTGACACTAAACCCCAAATTCCGAAATAAATTTGTTTATCTAAACAACATTTTTTAAGGGTAAAAGTTTTTGTTAATGTAACTATTTCCTGAACATACTTTTTTGTAGTCTTGCAGAAGAATAAAAATAGCAAAATTTATATGAAGTACATCCACAAAAAAAGCTGTGGCTTATCTTTTTTCTTTTAAAAGCGTCAAAGGCCATAACGAAAAGTATTTTTGTACGTATTTCGTTTGATTGACACTTAACAGTAATTTAAAAAATGTTTGACAAAAAAACAAGAGTTTATATATTTACCATCTTCGATTTCAACGAAATTCTACATAAGTGTGTATATTTCAGGTGGCATGCAATAATGTTCATGGAAATAACGTCCACCGGACAACTTGAAAACTATGCACAATAGACCCTTGTCAGCTAAATGCATTCTGTTAAAAAATAAAGAAAGCTAAAATATTTGGGGTATTCACAAGGTGTCTTATCATGTCATAATGTCATAAAGTGCTAATATTTTAAGATAGTTTAAAAACATTGTTGTTGTGCTTCAAATAAAAAAGTCTTGAAGTAATAAGACTTTTTGTGCTGTGTTTATTGTTTTGTCATAACTCACAGTAAAAATCTGAGCCGAACCGGCGAAACTATTTAGTCGAGCCAGCGATAATATTTACAATCCACCGCCATTGATATAAATGAACGTAAGTAATATGCAGTAAAGTATGACCTAAAATTGTTCACAGCTTTATAACTTCACATTTGATTAGATTTTTATAGCTGTGTAGCAAGTAAAAATAAAAAATCGAGACATTTAAAAATATCCAAGTGAGAAAATTTTGTTTGTTTACTTTAGCTGGCTGGCAGCCAACTAACGTTTTTCCGCTAGCAGTCGCGTGGAAAATTTGTCGGCTCAGTCACCGGCAACAGCTGGTTTCGTTTATTTTTATGTATTGAAACAATTTCATTTTCGGTGTGCGTGGAAATTTGTTTTTACTTTGATTTAAAAAAGATAATCAGCTGGGTTTTATTTACTTTATGAACAAGTTGAATAATTTTAAAACAAACTGGCTATTATTTTATTTTTTTCACTTGTTCTTGGCATTCTGATTTCAAGTATTTATAATTGCTTTTTGTATCAGCTGACACAAATTTGAAATAGCACACTAACTTATGAGGGGTTGCTCACAGCAGTCATATTTTTTCGTGTTATGATTGAAACATATGACTTTATGACTACATTGTGAATCCCACAATTATATTTCAGGATGCATAGGGATAAAGAATACATTGGCAATTTACATGCACTTCTAGCAGGAAGCTATACTCTCTTTCATCAACACTTCTTAAGAGGAAACTAAAACCTTTCGAATGACACCAACATTATATGATAACGCGCTCTAAAGCTATTTAATTTTAAATATGACGAAATTTTCTCAAAATAGCCAAGATGTCCAATAGAGCAGGTCAATTTGTATAGTAATTGTATAGCAAAAACGCAATCTACGGACTCTGAAAAATTTCTGAAAAATTTTCTCCCAGAAACCATGGGTCGGAAAAGAGTTCCTAGCCCGCGCAAATCAATATTTAGCTTTATATATAGTTGAAAACAAATAAATACAAACAAATCGGTTTATTTCCCCCTTCCGAGTTTTATAAAATTTTGTGCGGATGATGCCTCTGGTGTAACTAGTATTAGCGCGAAATCTTGGCTCAATATACTTTCTGGTTCGCGAAATATAGCGGCTTGAAAATTTTAAAATTCAACAGCAATGTATTAATTCAAAATTATTTCTACTACTTACCTTAAATATTCTACCGTGGTTTTATATTAAAGAGCACAAAATGGACTTTAAAATGACATTTGTTTGTTACGATTTTATTTTTCAATCTTCAGAGGTAAATTTTTACTGATCTTCTGTCTACATAATTTGAGGTCTGAAGACTGCAAAATAATAGCATAACATATGAAAAGTCCACTTTGTTTTCTTTAATATGACCCTCAATGGAATATCTAGGGTAAGTAAGTTTTTGGATTAGTACATTTTTGTTAAATTTTACTATTTCACTAATACTAGGTATAGCAGAGGCATCATTTATACCAAATTTTATAAAAATCGGAAATGGTAAGACGTTAAATTTTTGAGAAAAAAGCACAGTAAAATTTGACCCCTGAAGATTGAGAAATAAAACCATACATATGCATTTAAAGTGCATTTTGTGCCAGGGATGGCAAATGAGATTTTAAAATTGTACCAATTGTAATCTAAAATTGTACTTTTTTGGACATAATTGTACCAAAACAGATTTTGGAAGCCAGAAACAATTTTTAAGTACAGAAAATACCTTACTTTTCTGTACATATATTTGTGATAAAAGGGAAACTGCGCTTAAGTCTGATTTAGCTATTGCAATTTATAATCTAAAATAGCTCACATACTAGCTATTGGAAGGTAGAACGACATACATACATAGTTTCAATAAGGTTCCGAAAAATTTAAATTTACTACAATGCAAATAAATTTATAAAAATTAATTTTTTCTAGACTCTAATATGTATCACGATCATTAAGAGCTTGAAATTATAGAGGCGTTATTTGACAACTTTTAAACCAAACTTTTAAATTTAATTCAGATAAAAGTGGCATATGTACGAGCGGACGAAAGGGATAAAATATTTTATCGCAATAAAAGTACTGTAATAAGGAGGGTTTTAAAAAAAATAGAAAAATTATTAATTGTACTAAATAATACATTGGTGTACCATTGTACTTTTAAAATGCGAATTGTACCAAAAATGGTACAATTGTACCAACTTTGCCATCCCTGTTTTGTGCCCTTTAATATGACACAACAATGGAAGATCTAGGGTAAGTAAGTTTATATATACATATACATAATTTTGTAAAATCAGTTTAGTATATTTTTGTTGAATTTTCTATTCTCTAATCGCTATATTTCGCGAACCAGAAATTAGATGGTGCTAAAATTTTTCAGTAATACTAGTAATGCCGGAGGCATTATTCGTACCAAATTTTATAAAAATCGGAAGTCCAAGAAGAACTGTTTTGTTGGTATTATTTGTTTTAGCCCATAAAAAACATTTATGTCGATTTGCGCGGGCTAGGAATTAATTTTCGATCTATGGTTCCTTCTCGAAGATTTCTTAGAATTGTCCGTAGGTTATGTTTCTGCTATACGATATTTTGCAAAATAAATCGACCCGCTCTAATGCCTACGCTTATACTCGATAGCCGTAGGAGGAGTAATTCTTGTGCCATGTGATGCGCATGTAAGAGTAGAACATACATATATGTATGTAGAATTTCATTATAATCGAACAGCGTAAAAATCCGGGTCTTATCGGAAAATTTTGAAGTTACTCAATATAAGAATTTATTTAAATAAAATGAAAAATAAATTTCAGTACTTTTTTCCAAATACTACTCGTAATTTTAATTGTTTCAGTGCTTTTTGAAATTGAAAAGTTGACAACGCTGAACAAAACGAACTTCTTTTACTTTGGAAAAAAAACAAAACATGCTACTCCCTCTCTTCTCGCTTCTCATAGAAGCGAATGTGTATCTTATCTTTTATACGGAAGAGCCGAGGCCTTCTTTAAGGCATTCTTTAGCAGTTAGATAAGAAAGGTAATTGAATTAAAAAACTTTCTAAGGAGGCCCATGGTAGAATAATATACAAGGTAGCCGCATAACTAATACAAATGTACATTTGAGGTCCGAAATGTCAAACATTAATAGAGAGTGTATGTGTGTGTTTGTATAACAGAAGCACCAAACATACGTGTTGTATTGTGTGTATATATGCACAACATTTGATAGTTCGTACCACGAAAAAAATAATCAGCTGGCGTTCCAGGGCTACCTTGTGTATTATCTTACCATGAGCAGGCCTTTAATAAGAGCTGAATTAAGAAGGTCTTCAGCGTTTTCCCGCTGGGTGGTTTTTGCGATCATTGTTTTTACACACACACACACACCGCAAAGTAGCGAGCATATTACGATCGCATCAGCTCTTTGTAAATGAACGACGAGCTAAATCAACACCGCAACTTTTTTTGCGGTGTTTAAAGTACTCGGGTATGTAAATCATTGGGTACATATGCGGTGTATTTTAGTTGCGGTGTGATCGTGCAGTTCCCTGCTAAACACATCAATATTCAGGTTCAATATATGTATGTTTGTGTGCGATTGTTTACAAAAAATTGTTACACATATACGCAGGGGAAATATTGAAGAATGTCAAAATGCTTTTGATTTCATAACAAACGTACACAAAGCACATATATTGAAGCTAAAATATTAATCCGTCTAGCAGCCACTTTACACTACGTCTTGACGAGCAAATTTTTTGTTATAACAATGAACAAAACGTCGGCAGAGCTGTTAACAAAAATTTGTTCAGATCTTTGTTGTGGAGAGTACGTACAATGTTTTTGTTAGGCTTATAGTATGTTTCCACCGGCATGATTTCGACAAATCATGGTGATTTGAGCAAATCAAGGTGATTTATACATGATTTACCATACATTTTGCATACGAAAAAATTACTTCAATGTAGGTGATTTATTTTAAATTATGTCGAAAGTACTATTTTTCGAACTGTATTTATCTATGCAACCATGCGTTGCTTTTAAAATTACATCAATTGTGATTGACAATTTCGAAAAAATGACATTAAAGAATATTTGATTCATTTTAAATGTCAAAGTATATATGGAAAAAATTCAATAACAGCTGCTCCCCACACCTTATAAAGGAAGTGCATCATTTGACTACGAAAGTTGGAACATCAAATCACTCACAAGCTCGGTGGAAACACTTCGAAATAATTTACATACTATTATTCATTATTTTAAGGTGGTGCGGCAGAGATAGCAAATTTCTTTTGTTTGCTGTCTCTTTTTTTCGTATTGAAAACAATGTTTGTTGTTAAGACATCGTTGTTATAACAATTGTTTTAACAAAGATGTCATAACAATGACAAAACAGTAACAACAGCGGTCCAGACGTGACAATTCTTGTGCTAACAATTATTATAACAAATAATTTGCTCGTCAAGACGCTATGTTAGTTTGATTTGACCACGCGACAAAAGTAGCATGGACAACATCCTGTAGTCCTGTAGCCGTGAAAATAATCATTTTCGTATACACACATGTATTCTATTTTTGATATTTTGTAGTCGGTAGCCTGCTGTGATGAATATATTTAATGCATAATTGTCGAAGGCACATTGATCAAATTACTCGCAGCACTACAACAAAACTAACATTTTTGTTGGAAAAACATAAACATGTGTAGCGGCAACCATTTTGTAATATGATTTCTTATTGTTAAGCGCAGTTGTTTTTTTTACCTAAACAATTTAGTAGTATTTTTAGTGCTTTAAAGGAAATCGCCAAATAAACTATAAATTTGCGATCCGGCATTATTAGTACGTAAGAAATAAAATATGACATACGGAAGTAGATGCGAATGAAAACTTGCGACATATTGGAATGCAAAGTCATTCGAAGTCGAGTGACTTGATATCATTCGCTTAGTTTTTCTTTCGACTTAGTGGAAGAGGCAGTTAATAATATTCAGACCTGTAGTGAGATTCTGTAACTTTTAACAATAACAACAGTTATATATTATCAACTTCTTAAGTTGTTTGCACTATCGATTTTACGATTCTGTGACTTCTTGTTAACAACATTGTTTAAATCTGACATCATGTGGCATCTCTATTAAAATAAACGAAAAGCGAAAAGAGGAATATAACAAAAACAAATGAAATTTGAATTGCCAAACAATGTACAGAAATTTGTTTTCATTAATTTCGTTATTTGTGAAAAATAATTCTTAAATTAAATGTTTAAGTAAGTAATACAAATATTGTTATTTAAACGTAAATGGTTTATATATTTGTATATTTTTGTAGAAAATTAACTTCAATTGTTGGCATAAGGAACGTGCTACGGCTAAACAGCTGACTCGTTGTCTATTCATTAACAACAGAAAAATTATTGTCGTTAGTTAAACAACAGCAAATATTGTTAAAAATGTTACAGAGTAGCAAAATCGACAATTAGCTTGCTAAATGTTTTAACAATGACAACTATTGTTAAAATTGAACAGAGAATCGCACTACTGTTCTTTATTCAATGCGAAATAAAAATAATCATAAGCATTTCTGTTATAAATATTAAATTATAACAAACAGCAAAGCTTTTATAACTCCGAACATTTTTTTAGATCAGGGGCTCAATTCTGATTCTGTGATAATGTGAAATGAAAATAATTCTGGCAAAATAAACCGACTTCAGTACAAAGAGCAATATACTTGATGGCCTTTCATATAACAATTTTTAAAATCAGTATGCAAATGGAGGAATTGTGCTCTAATAAATATTTTGGGCGGAGGCGTGGAAGACTTGCCCCACCAATTTTCGTAGAAAAATTATGCGACCAAACTCTAAGCAAACCATTCCATACAAAAAAAAAGAGTTTTGGAAGTCGACCCATAAGTAGAGGAGCAATAATCAATATTTCGGGGGAAGGGGAAAATTATGATACCAATCTGCAAGGAGGGCTTGCAGTAAATTTTCCAACTGATTTTCGAAAAAAAAACTATGAAACAAAACTGTAGTCAAACCTTTCAAACAAAAAAAACAAATTTTAAAATAGGTCCACAAATGACAAAGTTATGCATGGGGGGAGTAAGTTTCCCCCTCCCATTTTCGAAAAGAATTGTAGCGAACCCTTGCAAATAACACAATAATTTTGGAAATCGGTTCACAAATGACATAGTTATGCATGGGGGGTGGTGGAGAGGGGGAGTAAATTTCCCCCTCCCATTTTCAAGAAGAATTATTGGACCAAACTGCTAGCAAACCCTTTCAAACAAAAAATAATTTTGAAAATCGGTTCACAAATGACAGAGTTATGGATTAGGGGGAGGGGCGGAGGGAGAAGAATATTTTCCCCTTCCATTTTTAAGAAGAATTATTGGGTCAAACTACTAGCAAACACTTTCAAACAAAAAAAAATTTTGAAAATCGGTTCACAAATGATAGAGTTGTGGATTTGGGGGAGGGGGGGAGCAAATTTCCCCCTTCGATTTTCGACAAACAAATGTAGGGACCAAGTTTTGTCAAACCCTTTCAAACGAAACAAGAATTTTGAAAATCGATTTTCGACAAACAAATTTTGGGACCAAGTTTTGCCAAAGCCTTTCAAACGAAACAAGAATTTTGAAAATCGGTTCAAAAATGACAGAGTTATGCATGGGGGGGGGGGGAGCAAATTTCCCCCTCCGATTTTCGACAACAAATTTTGGGACCGATTTTTCTCAAACCGATTTTCAAAATAAGAATTTTGAAAATCGGTTCACAAATGACAGAGTTATGCGTGGGGGGAGCAAATTATCCCCCTCCGATTGTCGAAAAAAAATAAAGGGACCAAACTGCAGGAAAACCCTTTCCAACAAAAAAAAAAGAATTTTAAAAATCGGTTCACAAATGACGCAGTTCTACGGGTACAAACATAAAAAAACATAGTGCTTAGTAGGATTTAATTGCACTTTCTAATGGCATAAAGCATAATTTTTTAGCAGCTACTTGTTGCAAAATAATTAAAGTTTTGTTACGCATAATAAAGTCTTAAGCATGGTACTGTGTTCATCATTTCGTGCGAACTCCTGTCAAAAGTTAATATAAAAAAAATGGCACGAATTTCTCATGAAAAATTGTTGCAGAAGTAGTACTCTGACATTAAGCTTGTTATTTTTATTCTGTAGTATTCCAACAATTGGTCCCCCATATAGGTGTTCTCGTTTGTATGACTGCGGTCACTTGGACGAGACAACGGCGTTTCAACTTTTTGTATATATATGTATATATATATATATATATATATATATATATATATATATATATATATGTATATATATATATATATATATATATATATATATATATATATATATATATATATATATATATATATATATATATATATATATATATATATATATATATATATATATATATATATATATATATATATATATATATATATATATATATATATATATGTATATATATATATATATATATATATATATATAAATATATATACATATATATTTATATATATATGTATATATATATATATATATATATATATATATATATATATATATATATATATATATATATATATATATATATATATATATATATATATATATATATATAAATATATATACATATATATTTATATATATATATATATATATATATATATATATATATATATATATATATATATATATATATACACATATATATACATATATATATCTATATATCTATATATATATATATATATATATATATATATATATATATATATATATATATATATATATATATATATATATATATATATATATATATATATATATATATATATATATATATATATATATATATATATATATATATATATATATATATATATATATATATATATATATATATATATATATATATATATATATATATATATATATATATATATATATATATATATATATATATATATATATATATATTGTTACGAAATGAAAATGCAGATTCAAATGTAACGGCACAAACTGACAACCCGATCATTATCTGCTTTATACCCCTAAATCACTGTAATAAAATCAAAACCTGGCAACCAAGTACCACAATTAAACTTGGCATCACTCGACAACTGCCAATAGAATTCAAAATAACGGAAAATGGAAGTTTCCGGAATCTTCAGGAAACGGTAGCTAGAACCTACAAGATTATTCGAGACTGCTTAATTGCAATTACAAACAGTGACATGAAACTTAAACAACATCAGCTGCAAGAGATGTAAACTTGATAACAGCATAATTTGCTTAAGTTGCGAACATTAGAGTATGTGTGTGTGCGAAGATAAACAAACAGAAGAAGAATCTCATGCATCTACACACGCACATACACTACACTATAGCAACACCAAATGATTATGCCGTATACTTAAAGATGAAAAGAGACAACTACATTCCAGAAAGTTAGCGAAGTTACCAGAAGGTTTTATAATTTACTATATAAGGGGAGGCTGCCAGACGACAAGAAGAAGTGTGTTTTTAAACTTAGACGAGTAAACATCGCCAAGAATAGTTAGTGTGTACATCGCGTTTAGTTGTACGTGTTTTTTTTAAAGTAATAAATAAAGTGTTACTGAGAATTTATTTGTAAAATAAATATCCGTGTTTTATTTTATTGCAATTCAACGAATCCTGTGAAAATAATAAAACCGTTTTTATGTAAAGGACTAAAAACGTAACAATTGGTGTCAGAAGTAAAATTGCAAAAAAAAAAAAGGACATTACTAATTAATAAAAAGGACATTAATAAAAAAAAAAAAAACATTATTAATAAAAATTACAAAACGACATTAAAAAAAAAAAATAAGATAAATAGAAGCCATGAAGTTTGAAGAGCTAAAAGTGGAGCAGCTAAAGAAGGAGCTGAGTAAGCTGGAACTGCCAACAACGGGCAATAAAGTGGAACTTCAGAAGAGGCTGATAGATGAGTTCAAGCAGCGTGGCATCGACATCGGGACATACGAATTTGAGGATAAAGAGGAAATAGAGGTATGTACTCGTGCCACGACAAGCAGCATGGACTTAAGTACAATGTTCGCCGCTATGATGCAAAAATTTGAAGAAACATCTAAAACCACAAATGAGAAATTTGAAGAAACATCTAGAGTGAACAATGAGAGAATGCTGGCTGAAGTTCAAGAAACATCTAGAGCCAACAATGAGAGAATGCTGGCTGAAGTTCAAGAAACATCTAGAGCCAACAATGAGAGAATGATTGCTGAAGTTCAAGAAACATCTAGAGCTAACAATGAGAGGGTGCTAGCTGAAGTTAAAGCCACAAATGAGAAACTTCAAGAAACATCTAAGGCCACAAATGAGAAACTTCAAGAAATTTCTGAGGCCATAAATAGAAGAGTAGATGGCATTGAAGTACAAGTCAACAAATTTGACGGGAAACTCTCAGACTTAGAAAGAGATGTAAATGAGAAACTCCACGAGCTACAAATAACAGTGAGTAATCTCCAGTGCCAAGGCGGACCAGTGCGATTTATTCCAGAGGCTTCCAGCAGAGTAAAGACGCCTTGTTTCGATGGCAGCGCACCTTTGAACATCTTCAAGTTCCAGTTCGAAACAGTTGCCAGCAAAAATGGTTGGAACAGTGAAGAAAAGGCCATAGAGCTGATTTTGGCCTTAAAAGGAGCCGCAGCAGAAGTACTTGAAACCGTACCACGGAGCTGCAGAAATAATTTTGATGACATAATGGCGGCACTGCAGCGGAAATATGGTGGCGAACATAAGCGAGATATATACCGCATGGAATTGCGATGTAGAGGACAGAAGCCCAATGAGTCTCTACAAGATTTCGCAATGGAAATTGAGCGGTTAGTGCAGCTTACGTATCCAGGCGAAAACCATCCATTCCTGGATCACGTCAAAACAGAGGCGTTTGTTAACGGCATCCGTGATCCTGACATCAAGCTTGCAGTGTGTGCTACACAAAAGGCTACCTTTGCGGAAATGGTTTCATTTGCACTAGCTCAGGAAACTGCTAGGGTGATTTGGAAACCGCAGGTATGCAAAGTGCGAAATGTGGAGGTCGTTGCTGAAAAGGAGGACAATTTATTTAGCCAGATGAAAGAGGCACTAATACAGGCGCTAGCAGAAAGTCAAAATAGAGAAAAGGTTAAGTGCTATAACTGTGGCAAAGTCGGCCATTACCAGCGCAACTGCAAGGTGCCAAGAAAAAGAGCCATATCTGTTTCGCCACCAAGGCATAGTAAACGGGTGAACCAACAAACAACACAAGAGTCCCCGTTAAACTAAAACGAGCTAGCACTAAGGGGCAAGAGCTAGCTCCCACAAACGACGGCCCCACAATCTCCATATCAGTAATGCAGCAGAAAAATAGCAACCTTACTGCATGTGGATACATCAACGGCGAAAAGCACATCTTCACCATAGACACAGGAGCGTCGCAGTCAATCATCAGGCCCGATATAGTGAAGGGGAAGTGTGAACCTTTAAGGAATATAAGACTACGTACAGCTACTGGGGAGCCTGCCACTGTCTACGGTAAGACTGAAGCAAAGGTGACTATAGCCAATATAAGCGTGAAACATGTGTTTATCGTTGCCGATATTGTTGACGATGTGATTATTGGAGCCGATTTTATGATAAACCATGGCATCAACCTGCATATGGGGCAACAAGTGATGATTTGGCGTAATGTTGAAATACCGCTTGATGTTGGATATGACAATCAAACGCACGTAGGGAAACTAGTTGCTATTGAAAACCAGACGATACCACCGCAGTCTGAATCAGTAATATGGGCACGCATGGAGGGAGATTGTGAGGACAATCGGTTGTGGGTAGTAGAACCAACAGAAATTAAGAGCGAGCTATTAACAGCAAAAGCCCTCGTAAAAACTTGCAAAGGAGGAAAGATCCCTATAAGAGTACTTAATTTATCAGGCAACGAAAAAGTCGTCAACGGAAATTCTGCTATGGGCCAATGTACTCCACCAGAGGCAATAATAAACTGCGAGCGAAAGCCAGAACCAGACAATATGTCCGCAAAAGAACGTGAACAATTTGAAGAGCATGTGGGGAAGTGGGTAGCAGGATTAGCAGCTCCTGATAGAAATAAAGCTAAACAGCTGCTAAAAAGGCACACCAGCGTCTTCGCCTTGAAAGATCAAAGCCAAGGGAGAACGGCAATAGTGAAACATGAAATAAATACAGGCGAAGCGAGGCCGATCAAACAGCCACCCAGAAGTGTACCCCTAGCAAAACGGAATGAGGTAAAAGAACTCGTCCATGAAATGGAGCGGAATGCTGTAATCGAGCCATCTTCAAGTCCTTGGAGTTCGCCTGTGGTCTTAGTCAAAAAGAAGGATGGCAGTACGAGATTCTGCGTTGACTACAGAAAGCTCAATGACGTTACTAAGAAGGACAGTTATCCGCTACCAAGAATTGACGACACTTTAGACACGCTGGCTGGAACGAAATGGTTCTCCACGTTGGACCTACAAAGCGGATATTGGCAGGTGGAGATTGCAGAGAAAGATAAGGAGAAAACCGCTTTTAGCGCGAGCGATGGATTATGGCAGTTTAAAGTTATGCCATTCGGGCTCTGCAATGCTCCAGCTACTTTTGAACGCCTAATGGAACGAGTGCTGAAGGGACTTCACTGGAAGACTTGCTTGGTGTACCTTGATGACATCGTCGTGATGGGAAAGACTTTTGATGAGCACCTCAAAAATTTGGCAGAAGTTCTTCAACGCATATCATCAGCTGGCTTAAAACTTAGCGTGAAGAAATGTGCATTGTTCCAGAAAGAAGTAAATTATTTGGGCCATCGAGTTACGGCAGACGGAATCTCAACGGATGAAGATAAAATACGAGCAGTAAAGGACTGGCCTCGTCCGAAAAATCTTCATGAACTGCGCAGCTTTCTGGGCCTTTGTACCTACTACAGACGCTTTGTACCAAATTTTGCCAACGTCGCTGCAAGCTTACATGAGCTGACCAAGAAGTCGAGGCCGTATCACTGGGGCGAACAGCAGGAGAATGCGTTCCAGACACTAAAGGATTTACTGAGTACGTCACCAGTACTAGCCTACCCCATAGCTGGAGAAAAATTTTTGCTTGATACCGATGCGAGCGGCTATGGCATAGGAGGTGTGTTGTCGCAAGTTGTCAATGGCACAGAAAAAGTGATAGGCTATTATAGCCGTATACTCTCAAAGCCTGAGAGAAACTACTGTGTGACACGACGTGAGCTTTTGGCAGTGTTGGAGTGCATAAAACACTACCATAAGTACCTGTATGGCCAACACTTTACGCTGAGGACCGACCATTCTGCATTGAGATGGCTGTTGCAGTTTAAAAATCCTGAAGGGCAGCTAGCGCGCTGGATTGAACGTCTTCAAAGCTACGACTTCAGCATAGAGCATAGAAGGGGCGTAAAGCATAACAATGCAGATGCTTTATCGCGACGGCCCTGCAGCTTGGAGTGCAGACATTGTGTTAAGGCCGAAAAGAAGGAATGTGTTATTGATGTTCGGCTAACACACATCGATTCCGATGAGGACTGGTCAGGGGCACAGAGAAACGACACCATATTGGCGACAATTATAGCAGCCAAAGAGGAAAATAGAAGACCTGCTCGCAATGTAATATCAGCTGAAAGCCCACTTGTGAAATGTTATTGGGCTCAGTGGAATAGCCTGAAGCTGATAAACGGGTGCTTGTACCGCGTATGGGAAAGTGCAGATGGTAAAATGGCTTCCAACCTAATAGTTGTGCCATCCTCCAAGGTGAATAAAGTTTTGCACGAGTTCCACAATGGTCCTAGTGGCGGTCATCTGGGAGTGACAAAAACGCTGGAGAAGCTAAAACAGCGTTTTTATTGGGTTGGGTGTCAACAAGCCGTAGCCGACTGGATAGCAAACTGCCCACAGTGCATCGCAGCAAAAGGACCAGCAAGAAAAAGTCGAGGACAGCTGCAACAATACAACTCCGGTGCACCATTTGAGCGGATAGCAATGGATGTAGCAGGTCCTTTTCCCGGCAGCGACGCCGGGAATCGCTATGTTCTTGTGGTGATGGACTATTTTAGTAAATGGCCAGAAGTATATGCCATACCCAATCAAGAAGCAAGGACAGTTGTGAATGTATTTGTCAACAACTGGGTATGTCGCTATGGTGTTCCAATAGAATTACATTCTGACCAAGGTAGAAACTTCGAGTCTGCTATATTTCGTGAAATGTGCGAATTGTATGGGATAAAGAAAACAAGAACGACGCCGCTGCACCCACAGTCCGATGGCATGGTAGAAAGATTTAATCGTACTCTAGAGGAGTACCTGCGAAAAGTGGTAAGCGCGCATCAAAGGGACTGGGACGAGCACATTCCCAAATTTTTGTTGGCATATAGGTCAGCTGTACATGACTCAACATCACGAACACCTGCTAAAATTGTCTTCGGGACGGAATTAAAATTGCCTGGTGATTTGGAATTTGGCGTTAAGCCTACACCAACAAGTGAAGAAGGCACCAGCTCTTCCCAAGAGCAAGAAAATTTAAATGAGCTACATGAATTTGTACGCAACCGAATTAGAATGGCCAGTGACAAGATGAAGGCTAGATATGACCGAGCTGCAAATTCTGAGGGATTCAATGAGGGTCAATTGGTTCTACTTTACAACCCACAACGAAAGAAGGGATTGTCTCCAAAATTGCAGACTCATTGGGATGGACCGTATAAGGTTATTAAAAGGTTGAACGATGTCGTCTATAGGATACAGAAGTACCACAGCCCAAGGTCCAAAAATGAAAATCGTACACCTGGAACGACTGGCGCACTATGGAAAAGGTGATTGTGTGCCTATTCGGGACGAACAGGCTTAAGAGGGCGGCAGTGTTACGAAATGAAAATGCAGATTCAAATGTAACGGCACAAACTGACAACCCGATCATTATCTGCTTTATACCCCTAAATCACTGTAATAAAATCAAAACCTGGCAACCAAGTACCACAATTAAACTTGGCATCACTCGACAACTGCCAATAGAATTCAAAATAACGGAAAATGGAAGTTTCCGGAATCTTCAGGAAACGGTAGCTAGAACCTACAAGATTATTCGAGACTGCTTAATTGCAATTACAAACAGTGACATGAAACTTAAACAACATCAGCTGCAAGAGATGTAAACTTGATAACAGCATAATTTGCTTAAGTTGCGAACATTAGAGTATGTGTGTGTGCGAAGATAAACAAACAGAAGAAGAATCTCATGCATCTACACACGCACATACACTACACTATAGCAACACCAAATGATTATGCCGTATACTTAAAGATGAAAAGAGACAACTACATTCCAGAAAGTTAGCGAAGTTACCAGAAGGTTTTATAATTTACTATATAAGGGGAGGCTGCCAGACGACAAGAAGAAGTGTGTTTTTAAACTTAGACGAGTAAACATCGCCAAGAATAGTTAGTGTGTACATCGCGTTTAGTTGTACGTGTTTTTTTTAAAGTAATAAATAAAGTGTTACTGAGAATTTATTTGTAAAATAAATATCCGTGTTTTATTTTATTGCAATTCAACGAATCCTGTGAAAATAATAAAACCGTTTTTATGTAAAGGACTAAAAACGTAACAATATATATATATATATATATATATATATATATATATATATATATATATATATATATATATATATATATATATATATATATATATATATATATATATATATATATATATATATTGGGTGTTTTTTATTGAGGTATAGAACTTTAAGTTGGCATCACTTTTTTAACTGGCGGCCATTTTGTCAGCTGTCAAGTGATTAATATTTAGTTTGGTTTGCCATTTCATCATGAACAGGTTGACAAAAGAACAACGCTTGCAAATCGTGCAAATTTATTTCGACAATAATGGTTCAGTTCGCGAAGTTTACCGCAAGCAAAATCGCAAAATTTTGTTCAGTGATGAGGCTCATTTTTGGTTGAATGGCTACGTCAACAAGCAAAATTGCCGCATTTGGAGTGAAGAGAATCCACATGAGACCCTTGAGACGCCATTACATCCACAAAAACTGACTGTTTGGTGTGCTCTATGGGCTGGCGGAGTCATTGGGCCATACTTCTTCCGAAATAATGCTGGAGAATCAGTTACCGTTAATGGAGACCGGTATAGAGCCATGATAACCGACTATTTTGTTCCCGAATTGGATGGCATGAATGTGGATGAGTTGTGGTTCCAACAAGACGACGCTACATGCCACACAGCGCACGTCACAATCGATTTATTGAAGGAAACATTCGATGAGCGCATAATTTCGCGGAATGGACCTGTCAATTGGCCACCAAGATCGTGTGATTTGACACCATTGGATTATTTTCTTTGGGGATATGTGAAGTCGCTCGTCTACGCCAACAAACCAGAAACGTTAGGGGACTTGGAAGCCAACATTCGTGGCGTTATTGCCAACATACGGCCCCATATGCTCGAAAAAGTGGTTGAAAATTGGACCTGTAGAATTGGCTTTATTCGAGCCAGCCGCGGCGGCCACATGCCCGAAACATTAATGGCATAAAATTATCCTTCCAATAAAGCCAAATTGATGGACATTAAAACGATTTTCTTGTGTTTTATTTCAATTCGAAGTTCTATACCTCTAAAAAAAACACCGTATATATATATACAGTGGACGTCCATTAGTACGTACTTCCGTTGCCACGAATTTCCAATAGTGCGAATGGTACAAAAGGCTAATTTTTTGCATTGGCTGTTCTATAGTACGAATAAAAAGAGTTTTTTGCTATTCGATAATACGAATAATTGTATTTTTTGAAAGAACATGTACGTTTTTATATATATAAATGAAATTTTAGTTTTGCTTTGAAGTTCTTTACTTGTTTTTTTTTCTGCGTTAAAGTAAAAAATTCAAAAAGAAGCTAATTTCTTATATAAAAGGAGGAAAATCTGTAGTCCAATAATACGAATTTTCCAACATTACGAAAAGGCCTGACATTATATAATTCGTACTATTGGACGTCCACTGTATATATATATATATATATATATATATATATATATATATATATATATATATATTTATATATATATATATATATATATATATATATATATATATATATATATATATATATATATATATATATATATATATATATATATATATATATATATATATATATATATATATATATATATATATATATATATATATATATATATATATATATATATATATATATATATATATATATATATATATATATATATATATATATATATATATATATATATATATATATATATATATATATATATATATATATATATATATATATATATATATATATATATATATATATATATATATATATATATATATATATATATATATATATATATATATATATATATATATATATATATATAGGCATTCTAAGTTAGCTAGGGAATGAAGGGTCTCAAATGATTGCTCGTTTTCTGACCATAGATATATTGAATTCGTTATAGGGATTCAGGTAGCAAGGTTAATACCCAAGCGAAATAGGAGGAAAACAAATTGGGAGGAACAACGCGTAGTCCTATCCGATCTTCTTCCGTGTAGGGAGTACATCTGAGACCTGTCGACTTCGAAAAATCCTATCAACCACCCCTACAACCATAGGTTTCATTAAGAAACCATGTGGTAGTTGGACAACCAGCGAACATCAGACCCTTGAGGTGCTCATAGACTTGCATTTCCCTGGCTGCATCCCCTACACGGGAGAATGCTTGACCGTTACTTCAAATTGCCACATGCCAAAAATCGTCGTAAACAGGGAGGGAAAGGCTTATGTGGGCGATAAATAGTTTTGGCCCGTTCAAGTCACCGGGCCCGGACGGCATTATACCAGCCGATCTACAGAAAAATGCGAAAATAATTGCGCAATGGCTAATAAGGATATACACACCTTGATTTCGCCTGTCGTATATACCAGCTTCATGGACTAACTGTTCGGTAGTATTCATCCCCAAAGGGGGTAAAACTTCCCACACCACCCCAAAAGATTTCAGACCTATTAGTCTGTCCTCCTTTCTTCTCAAAACCATGGAACGGATCGTCGATCTCCATCTTAGAATGGAGATAAATCCGAACCTGCTATCAGCCTCTCTAAAATAAATTTTTTTCAAATTTATTTTAGACCCACATCTTAAAGAAAATTTTGTTCCAAATATAGCAAGCGTAAAATTAGTTACATCCGACAAAATATGAAAAAGTTACAACATATTTAGTGAACATATGAAAATTTTAATTTTCATTCGTTGGTCCTCAGATCAGTACGGATTTTTGCTTCCATTCCATTACTTTTACTCCTTTGAAAAAGAAAGGACGACATATCGCATATCAAAGTTACCAAAATTATGTGTAGTTTTCAACACTGTATTCAACTTTTTATAATTTAAAGAAAGACTTGCGGCAAAACAAGTGGAAAATGGTGCTATGTGGTGTTTGAGCCTATTAAATTTTTTCTTAATGCTATAAAATCGTTCATTATTGATATTTTCCAATGAAATTTTGCAGTTATATAGGAATTTATGTGAAAACTATGATTTGTTTCGGACAATCATTAGAATTCCTAAGAAAGTTCCAATAAATCTAAAAAATAGGTAGTTTTCAAAAGGTTGCATGCCCACCAAAATTTGTAAATTCGATTAAGTTGTTTTCAAAAATAATGTCTGTGAAGATACCTTTTAGACATGTATATAATAGTTATTTGATCCTTGAGAAAAAAAATTTTATAGAGAAAGCAAAAATTTTCATAAATTCAAAATTTTTCAGTTTTCAAATTAAAGATTGTATATTTTCCAACTCTGAAAGAATACTTCCATCAACTATATTTTTAACTATTCGAAATTTTGTCATGTAACTAACAAAGAAACAATTGTGACAATCGGTTATTATTTGGATCGGATATCTTAAAAATACTGGACCAAGGATTGGAAAAATTTAGAATTTTTATAATTAAAATGAGTATACCTCACTAACTATATAAGATATTTGTTTAAACAAAGACTTTTTTAGAATTTTACAAGGTATATAAGGACACAAAAATTTTTTGGAATCGAGTGAGAAACAGAGAAATGTCAAGCGTTGAAAAATTTTACATGACCGATGTGCACTACATTGCACCAATTGCAAACAGTACTCAAAATTTTTGGAAATATCTTTACAAACTGCAAAAAAAATTTTTTTCGCGAATATCTCGGAAACGGTTCTTAAGAAAAATAAATTAATGGCATATTCGTGTTCAGCAGCCCCAAATTAGCTTTAAAAATCTCATTTTTGAGGTGCAGTTTTTTGTGAACTAGTGTTATAGTATGGACGATTGTAAGTATTTTAGGATTAAAATTAACTAAGAAATAAAATTTAATAATCAATTTAGATTCACATAGCAAATACGTTCGAAATAATCATATTAATAAACAATTAGCTACTGGCTTGAGCTTTTCACATGTTTACATGTTCATATATACTTAAGTATAAAATCAAAGCAAAAAAGTTTGTCTTGAGTAGAACAAAAATCAGAAAAATGAGAATGAAGAAAAATAAACCGATGGCAACGCTGGGAAAGTCACTTTAATATCAGCTTGAGAGTGATTTAATTCTCGTATTCAATTTTCACGAAAAAGTTGTATATATAAGAATTAAAATCACATTCAACAGAGCCACCTGACAAGTGGTGATAGCAAATACACGTGAGCACTGACGATGGAAGTGTAGCGGCTTCCGAAAGTGGCGCTACTCTGTTCTGCTGTGTACGTTGAAAAATTAAGTTGATGTTAATTTTTCCCTTGTTCCTTGGAATATTAATCATACCCAATTCTTTCTGAATATAACGTTACGAACCTTAGCCTAATAATGAATTTAGATTCAAAATTTAGTTTAGTCCTTCCAATAGTGCTCCTTCATTTTTTTGGTCTACTATAGATTTATTCGAGTGATTTATCTTTGTTTTCAGATTTAATCGGTTGGAAAATGGGATTTTGCTAGACGTACCATAGGAATACGAGTGTCAACAATTGTAAGATTACAAATGTATACTAATATTAAGCCTATAAATATTTTAACTTTTTATTTTTAATATCGTCTTCTTATTGCAAATGTGCACACTTATATATCGTTAGCGCGCGGGGAAAGGGAATAAGTCAACTTTTTCTCACTCATTAAAATAGGAATAATAGAAGGTTTTGGAATTAAAATCAAACTTTACTTTTTGATTTTCCAAAACTTCGCGCTTCTTGACATATCCCGTTTTCCCGCACGCCCACGATATACGATACACGTAATATATTCAAAATTTGGATTTAATAATTAATATGAAAATAAAAACTAAATAAAATTCATATATATTAAAAACTGCATTTTTTGATATTTTTTTACTTAAAATAAAAAAAAACAGTACATATTACTGCTTTCGTATGTAATTTTTTGCGAGTCAAAACAATTGAGAAGTTAGTAATTTTCACTGCTGTGGTAGGTAGTTTATCTCTTCTTATATTAAATGATAAAGCAGTAAGTTTTACTGTTTTGGTTTGTTAAAATTTCTTATTTAAAAATACCTAACAAAACTTTCGCTTTTAGCAATTTGTAAACTGTTTTCTGTAGGCTAACGTTAATGTAAATTTTTTTAGTTTTACATTATTTGTTTGTTATAAAATCAACATTCAAAAATAATAGAAGAACTCACCCCCTTCTTGTCGTTCTCAACTCAACACAGTTTGGTCGTGTGAAAGTATTTTATTTCCTTAAAATTTCACAATAATTTTTCTGTTTTTCTCTCAAAGTTTATATTTTAGGCTTGTAACGCCATAATAACTTCAACTAAAACTGTTGTGTTTCAAAATACTGAAAAAATGTGATCGCGTGGAAGCTGGTTCTCTCAGACGACCAAGCTGATTTGAGTTGAGAACGGCAAAGGGCATCAATTGATTCAAATGAAATGTAAGCGGTCTGGTTTTTAAGTGAAAATACTATTGTCTAAAATAATTTTTCGTTTGAATTTATGTAATAACTACAGACGGTTCTTGATCAGGAGTAGGGTTTTTTATTCCCGGACTTTTTTGTTTCCCGGGAAAGCGGGAAAAATACGTGGGTGTCAGAGGGCGGAAGTGATCAAAAGAATGATTAAAAAGTTATCTAAGATAAATGTTGCAGTCTTAGAATATCAAATTCAGTCCTTTACTTCTTGGTATGCAATGAAAATTATCTGCCCTTAGAATATTTTTACTTTTATATTCCTTGTTGCTTTTTAAAACAGTCAACAGCGGATTTCAGTATTTGATGCAAGTGGTCTTGCGAAAGTGCAAATGCAAAATATTGTAGGTTTTTTATGAAATTTAATATCTTTTGTTGTTGGATTTCATAAAAAAGCTACGATATTTTGCATTTGCACTTTCGCAAGATCATTTGCATCAAATACTGAACTCCACTAATGTATTAATTATTTCATCTCACAATCGGTTTCTTATTCAAGTAACACAATTTTCTCTTGTTAAGAAAATACTTTCGCCCTCTACAGTTGCCCGGATATTTAAGAGGACGTTGTATAAGTTATCAATATTTTTCGTCCTTTTTTCCGCTATCTCCAAATAATTTCAGCTGCTTTGTTAATAGCAGCGTTTAAAGTTTGCTCGAAAGTCCTATCTTGCATCACCGTCATCTGAAGTAATATCTGTTTCCCCATTTTCTTCGTCATTAAATGCATCAACGTGCATAAAGATTTTCTGAATATTTAATTACCGTGCATTTTGGTGCATATTGAAAATATTGCAGTCGCTTTCACTAAAAAAATTTGGTTCATTTAAATAATTAATTAAAGAGACAAAATTTTTTCTCTTCGTTCTTCAATCCAAAATAATTTAATATACAGCTATTTTGACTTAACTGCGCAGTCACCGATTTTTCACGATTTTTCGTGCAGATAGATCACAAATGCTGTTAGGTTAAATGTACTTATCTGCCTTAATGTGCAGGTAAGCATAATTATTAAGTGTGTTCAGCTAACTTAGATTTTTTATACAGTATTTTTCGGTTAATTGCACATCAAAATTTGCACAACTTTTTGTTCAATTAACCGGGGAACCAATTAGCCGATACCCGCTTAATTGAACAATTCGTTCAATTACAAGAATCCCGTTTAATTGAACAGTTTGTTCAATTACAGAAATCACGCATAATTGGAACTACTAATGACTTAAAAGAAATCGCATATGTGCACTTTAAGTTTTTCAAAATAATTTTTTTTACTTAAACGAAAAAAATGCAAGTAACAGAAAAAAATGTACATATATGTGTATACACAGGTATTTATTATTGTAGGTACATATGTACTATTAAATGCACTATTTATGTGCACATTCGTTTTACAAAAAAATAAAATTTAGTAAAATAAAATTAGTAGAGATGCCACCCAGTGTTTTTTCACAAATGATGTCAAATATGTATGTGCAAAAATGCCAGATTATTTTTCAATAATAATGCAATTAACCGGGTAAAAGTAAGAGGAAATGTATCTTTGATGACATGAATTTTGAACCAATTAAGCGGGAAAATCAATTAACCGGGTTCAATTATCCGAGGAAATCTACATGTGTTTTCGTATGCAATATTTTTTTGCCCGATCATGTGGTTCAATTAAGCGTGAAAACCAATTAACCGTAGGGTCAACTAACCGAAAAATACTGTATGAAAATAATTTAAAACTGCCAAGAAATATTTTACAGGAGCACAAAGTGCACTCAAAAATCGATTTTGAAGAATAAGCACAGAAAAATATTTTGTGCAGTTAAGTCAAAATGCAGCTAAGATTGAATTTTTGTATGCAAATTGTGTTAAAATACCAAAAATTAAAGGCATTTATCTTAAAAGTGCAGGTATAAAACGTGCACTTAAAAAATGAAATTGTATGAAATTTTAAAGAGTAGTGACACAAATTAATAATTTTTTGTAGTTAAGTCAAAAGTGCGCTTAAAAAAAGAAAGTTAAATCGAAACTACTTTACACTTTGAGCCATCGTTAGTTTATTTCCCCTTACATAGATATTATTTCATGATGAACGATAACAATTTAAAGAGAAAAACAGGATTTTTAGTGCCAAAATAGTAATTTTTATGTATATAAATAGATTTTTAGTCCCGGGAATTTCCGGGATAGCGGGAAACGAAAATAAGCGATTTTCCCGGGAAATCTCGGGACGGGAAATCCCAGGAAAAACCCTAATCAGGAGCACAATCTTGAAATGTGCAAGCACATTGAAAAACTTCAAAATCCACTACAATACCGCTAGAAGGAGCACAGACAAAATTGTTAGCCGAACAAGTTGTGGTTTCGATATAATTACTTGACGTTAGGGGCATCTTCCTATAAAAGGTATAATCTGCTCATCAATTGAGTAGTTCGTGATTTCTGTTCCCAATTTATTACACCGTTTTCTTATCGTATCAATTACTGTTTGAACTCTCCAAAACTTATTTGTCAAGGTTGGTGTAGTGTAATCTTCATAGAGTTATATACGACAGGAATTTCGGATCAATTCGGAGAGTACACTCTTATGATATGGTTACCATATCATAAGAGTGTACCATATGGTAACTAAAACACCCCATTATGGTTGTACACCCGTAGCATCTTTTTATATCTGCTAGTACGTAACACACTTTCTGACAACGTTTACCCAATACATACATTTTATTATATTTCACAACATCCTCGTAGTGTGTTTAATGGAGTTTTAACATATGTACATTTCGTTTTGATAGCCAGATGTTATTGAAACCAGCGTTACCGTTGAAAATTTTTAAAAAGGGGCACAAAAAGGGGATTTTGAAAATAAAAGATGCACAAAGAGGGGATTTCTGTGAAAAAAAGGGGCAACTTTAATAACAAGAAATATATGAAAAAAAAGTTATTTAATTTTTTTAAAATAAAGGTTAGCAAACATAAACTGCCGCTCATCTGATTAGATTTAACATTTTGGCAGTTCTATCAAAAACTATTACTCAAACTACTAATAAAATTGGACTTATTAATAAATAATATGCATTACGACAAATGTGTGCAAAAAATTTAACGGAAATATTGTACCATTATCATATAATTGCTGCAAAACAAAATTTGTCCAAGAGCAGTTTACAGTATCAGAATGGTTTACAGTTTGACTTCCCCGCGCATTGTTAGTTTTTTAAAATGAATTTTTGATCTTTGTAAGCCGATAAAACAATTTGAAATTTAAATGAGTCGGCGAAAATCTCTATCTGAAGCTGAAAAAGTTAAAATTTAATGTTATGCTAAAGAAGGTCTTACTCATGATCAAATTTAAAAAAAAATTAATGAAATTCAAAATTGTATGAGTAATTTTTGTAAAATAAAACAAAACTTTTTTGTGAGAAATTATATTGCCAACAAAAACAAACTGTCTATATAATGGTACGTTTGCGTTTCCGATGTATACATCCCGTTAAAGCGCTATCCACATTCCAAGGCTGGTTTAATTAAAGTGCTATTGTTTGAAAGGATACAAAATTACGCGTCGAATAGTGGATAATTGACTTTGATCGGATAAAAAATGATTTCGTTATAGGGTATCAAATTTAATTTTTTGTAATATTTATCGTTTTTCACTAACTGTTGTCTATTCGGCAGCTGTTTTGTACCAGAAATAAAAAAACTCCTAGCTAAATACCTTTATTGAATAGTTTATTCGATTTTAAAAATTTTAAGCAATAATGGACCGAAATCGGATAAAAATTAAAACTGCTAGAAGAAAAAACGGAAACAATAGTATTTCAATTTACTAGCAAATATTTTATTTAATAGTTTTGTTTTTTTTTTATTTTTACTGCATAGTGCATTTTGTAGTAAATTTAAAGGTTTGTGTTTTGTTCTTTTATTATACCATTTTCAGTTTTTATCCAATTTTGGTCCATTATGGCTTAATTTTGTTTTTAATCGAATAGACTATTCAATAGAAGCTTGCAACTATGGATTTTGCTATTATTTGTGATACAGCTTCCGAAGAGACAACAAGAAATTTTGTTAAATTTAACCACCAATAACTTCAGTAATTTTTTATCCTATCAAAGCCAATTATCCACAATTCGATGCGTAATTTTGAAGCTTTTCAAATAATATATAGATCTCTTTAATCGAACCAGTTTTTGACGCTGGGAAGTATACATCGAAAAAACACATATGTACCGTTATCTGGAAATTGCGGAAATTAACAATTTTTCTTTACTTTTCTCGTGTTAAGCATATATTAATCATCCAAAAAAATGCATTAGAAACTTTATACATTTTGCTTGTAAAGCAGTGTAATGTAAAGACTGATTTTGCAAAAAAAAACACTACTTAGTTTACTGCGTAAGGAAAATTGTCTAAGTATCTCTTCATTTAGTAAAAAGTATCACAAAAGTGGCAAGAATTACAAAAAGTACCACATTTTGGGGCATTTTGTAAAAGTAGCAAAATAGTATCCAAGCAGTCGAAAAAGTGGCAAATTGCTACTTTAGTAGCACCAACGGTAACGCTGATTGAAACTTCTGTTTTTTGAAATGATAACCTTTTTGCAAGGTTGGCGACCGTAACGAATAACGGTATGGGTAGCGGTTTTAAAATTATTTTTATTTCGGTATTGGTAGCGGTATTTGAGTTATATCAGTATCGATACATACCGGTACCGAAACTCTACTACCGGTATATTACCGGTATTACAATTAGGTATATGAAATGAAGCAATATGCTTAAGAAATAATAAGGTACTTTAAAATGCATCGTTTCTAATAGATTTAAACATCTCAACTACAAATCTGCAGTTTTTGAGATATATGTATTAGGACTTAATTTTATGGTATATAAACCACTCTTGGATAATGTCGTTATATATGAATGGTTCGTATCGCTGTGTTCCTTCACGCTGCTCTCCGAAACCGCTTCACAAATTTCAAAGTAACTTTGTAAGTATTTTAAAAATTGTGGTGTGATGTGGTGAAGTGGGAGAGAGATAGAAAGCTTAATTCATTTACAACTCCGCTACTGCGCGTTTTCTGTAGAGCAGAGTTGCAGCCCATCTGGTTTCAAGTGGAGGCATTAATTTGTTTAAGCTGTGTAGCCATTTATTAGTTCTTTTACTTCGCCTACGGTTCTGCTACAATACCGACGAAGGAGGGTGCTGTGAAGTGCACTTGGATATGTCAGTATTGATCGATGCCGGTACTGCCAAGGTGATCAGTGCTATGCCTTCATCACTTTAACAGTCCAACAACAACCCAAACAATAACACAGCTATGAACACCAGAAAAATTCATGATGTTGTTGGCTTGCCTGAAACTAGTCTTGAACTCAAGACCTCAGTGTTTATAGTCAAACGCGCTAACCACTGAGCCAACAGCACCATCATACCAAATAACGTAAAAATAATCACCCATCCCAGCAAAAATTAGTGCTTATCGATAAGCAAGTTTGCTAAGGAGAGCTTTGTTGTAGCTTACAAACATGCTTACGTATTGCATGATATTTGTTCGCGATGTCCCACTTTGGAGCATTTCTTGTTCAACGCTTATTTCAGCGCATTGAGTATATAATAAAATTATACTATTGTTTTGTCTTTTTAGCTTCATTCTTCGTAAAATGTATATTTTTATAATCTCTGCTTTACAGTAGCGCTTCTTTGAATGCACTACTGTAAGTGAATGTGCAAAAATTAATTTTTAAGTGGACGAAAATGAAAAACATAAGAGGCTTAAGCATTTCGTGCCATACATTATTGCTTATATTCAGGCAATACATTAGTCGCTACTATGAAGCGCATTTGTATAACAGGAAAAATTTGTACTGCTTCCAAAATCGTGATTATTTTCTGCTGGGATGTGCTTAAAATCGCGTGATTGTAAAATCACTTGCGAGTTTAAAATCGCATGCATCAGGGCCTATCTATGTACCCAATTTCAGCTTTCTGGCTATACTGGAAGTGCCCAATAATATTGATGAGTCTGTGAATATGTACTAAAATATGCAGTTTTTACACCTTAATATCTCGGGAAGATTTTACTGTAGAACTTTAAAATTTCACCCATGAGGTTACCTATGTAGGGAGACCTTATGTTTCAAGTTTCATTATTTTATGATTAAGTGGAACAAAGTTATGAAGGGGTAAAAGCAGCTCGAATGGTTTCGTGTAAATACCGAGCAAAAACTTTTGTCATTTTTGTGATCGGTAGTACTTTATTAATGGGTTACAAAGTAATGAGTGGTACTTATTTATCTTCTTACTATGCTTAAAATTAGAACTACTACTTAGTTTTTAATCAAATTAGTATGTATTTTTATTATTATCTGAAAGTAGTTAAAATTTTTAGATATGTATTAATAAAATAAGTGGACAACCACTTTTTGAGTCAACAATGTTGCCTCAACATGTGTATGTATATGAAAACTAATTTTTGTCGCTTAAACTTATATGTCAACAATAGCTAAGTGGGTAAAGTTATTGTCTTCATATCTGAACAAGCACAGGTTCGTATCCCAGCTGGGTAAAAAAATGAACAAATAAAAAAAAATTGAAAAATAAAACACAATTTGTACAACATTTCTTATTTAATTTTAACTAGTTTATTCGACTAATTATTTTTTTGCTTCAAGCAAGCCAAATAGTAGCTAGTTAATTGCTGTGACAATGTAAATACATTTGTAAGTGGTACCTGTTATTTTTTGGACTTCTCAAACAAAAATAAGTAGTTATCGAGTCAAATTCTAAGTAGGTACAACTTAAATCCCCATATACTTTTTTGCCTACCAGTAAGCAAAGCTGTGTACACACTGTGAAATCAATATTGCGGCTACAATATTAGTACTTTTTTAACAGATCATCAATATTTGTTAATTACTCTTAAGATTAGGAGATCAGTTATTTGGGGGTATATGTATATTTATATCTTAATTAATTTTGAATGATCTGACTTCATCTATTCTCTTTATTTCAATTTCAATGTATTAATTATTGTATAAATCAGTGTTGCAAATATGTGTGTAATTACACATATTGTGTGTAATTTCTACTTGCATGTGTAGCTCATGTAAAACTAGTTTCATGTGTAATCTGTGTGTAATTTCACTTTGTTTCTATTTTTTGATAAACTTTTGACAGTTAAGGTTATTTCGTTTCGAGTACCAAATTTTTAACCGACTTCAAAAAGGAGGAAGTTATCACTTTTGTGTACCGATTTAGAAAATTCTTTTTTGTTTCAAATGGTTGCTTGCAGTTTTTCGAAAAATTTTTTCCCGAAAATATTGAAGTCTTGAATGTATTGAAAATATTAGCTTTTTAGGTCAAAGTTTTGGTCAGGAGTTGCATGACAAACTAAAAGACAGTTTTTTCTATTATAATAGACGGACCAACTAATGTAAGTTCAACAAAACAAATTGCTTTAAGAAAATTTTTTATAGTGAGAAAACGCCCATTACTTAGTAATGAAATTCACTAACTTTTAACGCTTGAATAAAAGCAAATTTTGTCTACAATAATTACTGGTTGGATTTACGCTCATTTGATTCATTAACTTCGTGTTAACGCCTTTGTTAAAATTTTGTATCACTTTTCAACACTATTAAATAAAAAGCACAAACAAATTATGCTTGCAAACAAACATAGGCTGACTTCCAAAACGTCAAAACACATTGTAGTGATGCGGGTTTGCTATTGTTTCGATACAAAGTAACCAACTGTCTTGTTTACTTTGTAAAAAATGCAGCAAAAAAAGTAGTGATACACAATTTGCGTTTGCTTGTGTAAAACTAAGTATTTTTGTAGTTTTTATTATTAAAAAAAAATTATAAACATAAATGGATAACATAAAAATGATTTTACAAGCTTAAATACATACCATGGAATATACATAAATGATTTACAGAATGAATAATATCCTAATATTATTTTTGCTAAATCGCTTTTAATATGAGAGTCAAACAAATTGATTTTATGAGTTTCTAATAATCAAGTTATGAGCCTTAGTCGAACTGTATGGGATTAGATATATATAAAAAAAATTCTTTGTCTACATCCTTGACATTTATCTCTAAATAAAAATACAATTTAATTGAAAAATTAAATTAAAACTGAACTTAAGCCAAAATAATAAAAATTTCTTCGGTTTCTAATAACCCTAGAGGGAAAAGAACCAGTCATAAGATAGGTCACGTGACCAGTTCCCAAGGACTAACAACCGGTTCAAGTTCCGGAACTTTATATGAAAGGGACCTGTAACTTTTACATGGCGTTGTCATTGGAGGGGGTCAATTGACATAATTAAGATATTCTGTGGTAGGTTCTAGACCCAAACTAAGGCTACTTGTCCTGTGATGGACTCTTTAAAACTGGCTGAATTACTGTACTTTAAACAAATATTTCTAATTTTGAAAAAAAAAATCTGCTTGTGCAACGAGGGTATTTTCCTAACATTTTTGTTCTAGTTTTCTTGTATGTTGTGATATGATTCTTTTCAACGGTCACCACTCAGGAACATTTCGTACTATTCCCATTTTCACCAGTCATAGGACAAGTACGTTCAAGACAATTGGTACAACATTTCCCGCAGGTAATCTTTAGAATAAAGAATTCCTTGTACAGTTTACTGTTCTAAGGAACATCGGAATTTAATTTAGTTACCCAGTAGTTTAATAAAGAGTGTGCTAGAATATTAACCGGCAGGACACAGGCTTAATCAGTACGTGTGTTTGTTAAATAGACGGCACTAAATATTTGTCCGGCAGACGAATGGATCAGAACCATAATTTGTTTCAAAAATTCTGCTAAAACTAGAAAGCCTTTGTGGAATCGCCTCGCTTTATTTCAGAAATTGTTTGCCAAAATTTATATCAAATTAATTTCTGCCTTTTTGAATATTTGTTCAAATGTAGAAAATTACAGTCTATAAAATTCCTAAGAATATCAAAACTAGTTCTGAATTTTTTTCTTCATTACGATATTTGGATTTATTAAACTTAGTGATTTGGTAATTTTTTGATGGAAAAATCGGCAAAATGCAGAAAAATCGGCACTTTTGGCAGTCTTGTTCACAACAAGATATACATACATCTTACAATTTAAGTGATAGTAAGTTAACATGGTAATATAAAACTTGTATAATTAAATTAAAAACAAGGTAATAAAAATAAATAAAAATAATAAATTAATTAGTAGATAGTATATATGTAAATGATGTTAAAGATATTTATAATGATGTAATTATTCCTTTTTAAAAGACGAAATGTTGCTTAGTTCTTGAATACGTTACGGTAATTTGTTTCAAAGGCTAATTGTATAATTAAAGAGTTGTCTTGAAGAGATGAGATAATTAAATTTTTGAGAATTAACATTTTTATTGCGTGGAGATTTGGCAAAATTAATTATTTTTAATAGATATTCGGGCTTTTTTAGGTTTTTAGGTTTTTTAGGTTTTTAAAGCGCATGTTATATAGCTGAAAGGAGCACGACGAACTACTACCAGTTATGATTCAGTTAAATATCTAGCTATATTATTATACACCCAAAAAAAATTACACCATACGTGCTGAAACTGACCACATTTAGTGTCAAAAGTGTATCAACAACGTTTATGGTCAAGTTGTACACGCCGTTGTCAATCTGAAATCGAAATATTTGGGTATGTTCTGTATTTCATGTGGAATTAAAATGTGTGGAACTATCAAAGCATTGTTATAAATACTAATTTACAACAACAATGCTTTGATAATTCCGCACATTTTAATTCCACATAAAATACAGAACATGTTCGATTGACAACAAATTGCTTGTCAAACCGACGACAAATGTCGTCGAATTGACATTGAATGTTGTCAAATGGACACCGTATTGTTGTCAAATTGATACCGTATTGTTGTCAAATTGACACTATATCGTTGTCAACTTGACACCACATCGGTGCTGAAATGACATCGTGGCGTTGTGAAGTTGACACCATACCATTGTCAATTCGACACCATGCCGTTGTTTCTTCTTTCTTATTTGAGGCATATTTATTTCTGTTTGTAGTAATTGCAAAAGTTCGCACGTTTCTAAGAACAGAAATAAATAAAGAATGCCTCAAATCAAATAATTATTAAAAAAAGTACAATTTATTTTAACATAAGTAGCACTTGCAATAAAAACGCTTAAAAAATCGTTTTTTATGGAATACTGCATTGCTAATGGTATGAAGCGTAAAGTTTAATGCAGCTTAAAAGGATTTTTCAAACGATGTAATTTTTTTTATATGTTGTCTTGGGAGAAAATGCGAAAATATGCCAAAAATTACAAAAATATACCTGTTTTAGACACGGTCCAGCCCACGGGCGGCAATCGCTAGACCCCTCAAATGTTTTAGGAAACCTCATTAAAAAGACCGGTCTTTAATTTGAGAGGGGCAACAAAAACACGTTTTTCATCTTCATACAAGTCGAGTCGCTCTAATGTAGGCATACAACAACATACAACAATTTAAATTATGTATCTTAAATCTAAAATAAATTTTTCAATTATTCATATGATATAAATGAAATGGGGGTTACAAATTGAAAAATTGGAATTAAAAAAATTTTGTCCTGTTTTAGTAAACCAAATTCAAAAGATTGCAAATGAGAATCAAGCTCTTTAACATTTACTTGGTTACATAAAATAAACATTTTTTTTATGAATTATAAATTGTTTAATTTTGAAAACTTCAATTGATACATTGTAAGTAATAGTTTGTTTTATACCGATTCGCTTTATATAAAATGTCATTAGAAAGTTTGCAATTTGAAAATTGATTTCTTACTTACTTAATTTGTAGAAATACTTTTAGTTTACAGTATTATACGAATTTATTATATAAGGAGCCATTCACATATTACGTAACGCTCCGTGGGAGGGGGAGTTAAAGATTTGTTACGGATTAGATACTTTATACTGAAAATTTAGCAAACAGCGTTACGAGGGGGGGGGGGGGGGGGGTATAAAACCTCCGAAAATAGCGTTACGCAATATGTGAATATGCCCTAAGTAGGTATTTAAATATTACTTTAATTTCACTTTCAAGAGGAAAAGCTGGACAAATTTCCAATAAACGTTTGTAGTCTTGAGTAGAAAGAATTGTGTCTATATTCGAAATGTCTTCAATAATTGATTATTGAATCTCTGTGCTCTATTTAAAATTTTTCATTTTCACCATAATATTCAAGCGCCTTTTCATGTTTTGCTCAACCATGTTTTCAAGTCCTACATTTAATTACAATAAAATTATGATTACAAAGCGTTTTATAAATAGCTATTTTTACCTTTGATAAAATTCCGCCGCTTTTAGAACAGTTTGACCCTGGAGTGGTGGCAGTCGTCTCATTACGTTTCCATCATTCCCCGACTTTGGATGACACTGACGTTGTTTCGTCATCAATTCCACACGTAGCCCTAATGGTGGAACTGCTTCCTTAAAATATTTTTTTATAAATATGGCAAACTGCGAAATGTTACCTTTGAGGCTTAAACATTAAAAACAGGCAATTATAAATACTTTTGTAAACACAATATTTGATTAGCTTACCTTTTAAATATTGAAAAATGGATTCCATATTTATACTCATCAGGAATTCCTTAAGTTTATTATCATCCTCAGTGTCTTCAACAACATAAGTGCTTGGAATACATGTGTCACTGATCACCATAATATCACTATTAACTTCGAATAACTCTAGCAAATTAATTTCTTGTAATTTATGTGAAGTATATTACCTGATAGTTAAGCATTGTCTATATGCATTTCATTGGCACCTTACGAACTCGTCAGTAGACTTCAACCACAACTTTGAAAAGTTACAAACATCTTATTTTATGCACAGACTTTCAAAAATCATTTGAGAATTTACAAATGATATTTTTGAAAATCACAAAAGAATAAGATAAGCGTAGTAGGCTTTGAAACTTATACAAAAACCAGCAAATAATTTATATTCGATATGAATAGGGGTGCCATTTCCACTTTTAGAAAAAGAGGACGACAACCACCAAAAACGAGGACTTTTGGCTTAAAAAAGAGGATAATATATTTATAAATAAATAAATTTAAAAAGCACATTTGGCAATCAAAATAAGTGATGCCGTGTCATTTGAAAAAGGCAGAAGTTTCTATGTAAGGGGCTATTCACATATTACTTAACGCTATTTTCGGAGTTTTAATTTTATAGAATATGCCCCTAAATTATTTACATAAGTTAAACAAAATTAGCAAAAAAAAACACCATCAAAACACATAAAAGCAAAAAAGAAATGTTAGTGATGTAGAAACAATTAACACAAATGAAAATAGGTTCGTTATTCGAGTACCTTTTTCATACATGATATAATACATGATATAACACGAAAACAATAAAAAGCTATTCATTTATTTCAATATCCGGATGAAATCATATTCTTTTTATTGCAACACTAACTACAAAACATGGTGGTGTTGCCAGTATCGAAACCTAAAATTCCTTAAAGCACACAATGTCTATTGTAGTGTTTATGAATACAATTTTATATTAAACAGTTTTTAGCGTGAAACTGTTCAATAACAATTGCGAGTCTTAAACCTAAAATAAAAATTTGTTATGAATGTGGCTGTTAATGTATACTTTATTTTCACTATGATTATGCGCCAATACGAATACAATTTTTGTTTGAAAAACAAACCATTATCAAATTTTTCGGAAGAAAACGATTTCATAAGTTTTTTTGAACAAGTCCTCAGTAAAAGATGAGCTCTCAGATGTGATAAAACTCACTTGAAAACTGAAGCGCGGCTGACGATTGTTTTCTAATTTATATACATATATGACGCCATTGCGCGAGAAAATAAGGATGTACATCTTTAGATGTACTAGAATTTTTTAGGTATCTCTCCACTTCTTCTTTAGAAGAATTACAGCTTCGTCTGGACAAGGGCCCCAAAGCCCACTTTTTGTGGACTTAACAGAATTTCTACGAGGTGTAAGAGTGACTGCGTAAGCAATACTTAATTGCAGAATATAAAGCTACATTAAAGTCAACTAACTCAATAAGACGAACTTTTGATATAGAAGCAGTAGACTGCAATTGATTTATTCGTTCTTTATTTATCGAGGATCCAGTATTGTGGATAAACATAATGTTTCAGTACCAAACCATCAAATCTTTCATTAAAAACCAATACGAACTAAATCCTAATTTTTGCGATTTCGATCTATGCTCCCTTTCGGGTAGTTTTGCTAAAAAACTTAGGTGTAAAAGTAGGACAACTCCGGACAATTGCTAAAAAAGAAGTAGGACCACCCCGGACGCCTTAAAAAAGAGGATGGTGTCCGATATGAATCTATTTTATTTTTCTACAGCTTTGTACAGTTAGAAATCCATTGGATGACAATAAAAGTATTTATAAGGCAAAATGAAAACTAAAAACCAAATTAAACGTTTAAGAAATTTATTATTTGACATATTGTCATAATTTTACTTTAAATGAAGTATATTTGCTGATAGGTACTCAGCGTTTACACTAGACAATGCTGTCTTGACAATAATATTTTTTCACTAATACGTACAAACTTTTTCAATTGTCTTCACTAAACAGAAAAAATTATCACCAAAAATTTTTCAAACAAAAGTTTGTCTAAAAATAAATTTAATTTGTAGTAAATGTTCTCTCCATAATCTATGAATTGTTTGTTTGACTTTTATTTAGAACGCAAACACCAAAAACAACAATAAAAACTGTGTCGTAAGACCGATGGCGACATATATACAAATAGCAACAACAACAACAATCATAGCAAGAGGAGTGCAATTGTACCAAGTTTGTTTACAAAAGATTTTTGAGTGAATCGATTAGTTAATGTTGTTGCGTTAATTCTCAAGTTTTTTCTGAGTACTGTCTTGAATATTTTGAAGACAGTAAATCGGACAATGATTTGACGTATGCTGATATAATTTGAATTTTTGTGAATATAAAAGAAATATTCAAAAAGAAAAGCTTATAATATTTACAAATCGGATATTTTCTTTACTTTTTTTAAGTTTGAACTTACAAAGTTCGCGAAAAATGCGGAATTTCTGGAATTTTAAATTAATTGTCTTAATTATTGTCTGGACACCTACGTCACGAAGACAATTATCAGCGTTTTTGACAACTAATACGTATTCTTATTGTCAAGACAGCATAGTCTGTTGTAAACGTAGTGTTAAGCTATCTGCAGTATACTGACGATTTGGTAACACGCTAATGAAATGCATATAGACAATGCTTAACTATCAGGAAATATACTTCATATAAAATATTTTTTTTATTTATTAAATGTTACAAATACAATTACGAATTATATCATATATTAATTTAAACGAGAATAGTAACAAAGACCTTCACTCGTTGTAATGAAACAGACCAGAGTCTATGGTGGGAATCGAACCCACAACCTCCACACTGATAGGCTAGCACACTACTCACTAGCCTACCGAGGCACCCTTCATATAAAATAATATTTTGGCAATATGTCAAATAATAAATTATAAATAAATAAATATTCCAAATAATAAATTTTTTTAAATGTTCTTGTAATTTATTAATTTTTTAAATATTTTTGCAAAACACGCTTGCTCTCACCTTTGATAGTACACAAATAATAATAAAAACATAGCCGACAACAAACTGATAAGAATTGACAGCAAAGCGTTGTCAGTTTGTACACTTTCGTTGACAAATTGACACCAGGGCTGCCAAAAGTGCCGATTTTTCAACAAAAAATTACCAAATGCCTGTGGCTGAGTGGTAGCGACGCTAGCCTGTCAGTCCAGAGGTAGTGGGTTCGATTCCCGCCATAGACCCTGGGGGTTTTTTCCGCAGACAAGCTGATCGCTTCGCGGGTTGTGTTTGTTCTTAAAAAAATCACGCTAACTCCGATTTCAAACCACATTTTTGTTATTTGGCAATAACAATACATATTTAATAATTTTATAAAAAAAGGATATATTAAAAAAAATAGTGAAATTCATTTAGCAGATATCAGAGACAAAAAGTTATTTTTGCCTATGATATTTGAATCTAAAATAATCAAATCTGAAATTGACAATATAATTAATAATTGTGTAACTTAATAATTGAGTTATGAATTTTTAGTCGAACGGTATGGTTTTCATCCAAAGTTATTTACTTAATTTAGTCTACTCATCAGAGAGAGCGAAATGAAAAAAGCTTAAAATAGTTGAGCATGCTAAGAAAAGACAGTTAGTGAAGTTCCGAACATTTAGAAAAAAAGTTCATTAATAGGTGCGACTCGCCGCAAGATGGTGACAGTCTGTTAATTGTGCTTATTAAAACTAGTAGGATTTTCGATACAGTGTTGTTGCCACTGTCAGTGGTAGTGTGGGTAAAGGACTCTGATGAGTAGACTTGGTAGTCTCGAAACAGTTGTCAGTTCAACCTTCCGTACATCCAAATTTCTCTTTGAATGTTCAATGTTTACATGCTTTAGAATTTCTTTCTTAAATAAAAAATAGTTTGATCGAAAGATTATATTAAAAATGAACTTAAGCCAAACTAATTAAATAACTTTGAATTGTGTAAATTTTTATACAGAAATGCTCACCCTCATTCGAAAACTGTTTGATTTTGAAGGTAACTTCGAATCACTAAATTTAATAAATCCAAATATCATAATGAAGAAAAAATTCAGCACTATTTTTGATATTCTTAGGCATTTCAGAATTTTATAGATCGCAATTCTTGCATTTGAACAAATATTCAAAAAGACTGAAATTAATTTATATAATTATTGGCAAACAAGTTGTTCGCGTGGAAGAAAGAAAAATAAAACAAGTTTTTTTATATATTTGAAAAAAGAGAAAAATCTCAATTTCATGATTAAATATTACCTTTTGTAAAATGGTGTATAAAAATTGTGTGTAACACAAATAGCGTTCATACAACAAGAAAGCACATACATAACTTCAAAGAGGACCAAATAAGGCAACGAGTACAATGCTTAACAAAACCCGTTAGCGGTTTATTCGTTAGAATCTATGTAGAATAGGGCTGCCATACGTCCTGGTTTTCCAGGATTTGTCCTGGTTTTAGACAAATTGTTCTGGTCCACTCTTAAATTGTCCTGGATTTTTGATACAGGTCAGTTCATACAAAAATTTAATTTCTGCTGATTTTTATGTCGGCTTATGTCGTTCAACTACTCGATGAAATATAAACACAGGTGGCCTCACCAGCCCATGTGTTTATTCATTTTCGCTCCTTGTAATTTTAAATGAATTTTTTTTTTTAGTTTTTTATGTATGAATTACATGTTAAGTTCTGTATCTATTGTTTAATTGTTGGACTTAAATTTGAAATATATCGTCGATACATGTATCATAATAAAAATTTGTTTGGGTTTATATGATTAGCTTTTGGAATATATATGTGGTCACAACCTTTAACCGCTTAAGTCGAGTTAAGACAAAATTAAACTTTAGAATTCTCTATTCTAAAGATTATTTGAAACTCATACAGTACTTTTCGCTTATAGTCACAACTAGTGATGTTACGAATATCAATTTTTAATATTCGCGAATACGAATATCTGAAAAAATATTCGCCGAATTCGGATACGAATATTCAATCTAAATAGTTAGTACCACTTAATATTTCAAATTTAATTGAAAATAAAATCTACCCTTTGCGTCAATAACAATAAATTAAGAAAAACTGTCACAATACTATAAGTATTTCACATTATTATGATATTTCGATGACGGAATTCGTAATTATTAACTTAGCACCTGAATGCCACTTTTTTAAATTTTTGGTGGAAGGTAAATAAGGGAAAATACGAGCTTCTTTTACCTATACCCAGGCAATATATAGTGACACCAGCGGCGAGTGTTCCGAGCGAGCGAATGTTTAGTGGTGCGGAACTTATTTACACGCCACGCAATAGGCTTGATGGAGAAAAGACTTCAAAACTTTTATTTTTGAAATTCAAGATTCCTCTACTGAGCTTTGAGTATTACTTTAAAATGATTAATAATAAATCGTTGTGAAATATATTTTGTTTCTTTTTTCTTTACTAAAAGAAGATTATTGTTTTGCGTTATAGACAAATTTTTTTTATTTTTTGTTTAATTTTCAGTATTTTTTATGTATTATTTTTTGAAACGTATTCACAAAATATTCGCTTGAATTTGGCGAATACGAATACGAATATCATGAAAGAGGCGAATATTCGGCGATTCGAATACGATTATTCGTAACATCACTAGTCACAACCTTTAGTTGCACGCAAATTGTGGACTATATCGCTAATGCCTAATTTTCATATATGCCATTCAGAGGCATATAGCCAAATTCGCATACAAAAGTTAATAACAAGGTATTTCATCCCTGGTACAAAAGACTAAAAGTAATATTTTCTTCTAGTGAAGAGTTGGTGACAGGAATACTAAACGATGCAATGCTTTCATAGTAATTTTTTAAAAAATGTGTGGCTTCAATAACTGTACACGTTAGTAAATGTTTTGATAGTAACTATAACGCGATTTGTATGTATGAATTTCTGTCTTTGTGAACCAAAGATAGATGCCATATATGCCAAATGTGCTTATATCGCTAATTGGACTATAACGTGAAGTTTTTGTTCAGTTGATATACAACTATTCTTTCACATCCTTGCGATAAAAATTACTATATATATATTAATATAGATACTAAACATAGTTAAACTGCGTGCTGGGTTTTTCATTTCCTCATCTCATGTCCTTTTTAAGGAACTTTGCATTTTTTGAGAATACTGATATTAATTTTTGTTTTCAAATTAATATGTAAAATTTTTTTGCAATAGTAGGACCAAATAAACGGGGAGGTCCGGTAGAATTTTATAAAAATATTTCCTTCTTTTGCCTTGAACAAAAAAAAGTGTCTTCAAAAAATCCTTCTATATCCTTGAAAATTTTCATCAAAACGCCGGCTGTTCACTTATTACGTAGCGTCTCGGTGGATCAATATTTGTTACAAACTAGCTGAAAATTTTGTAAAAAGCGTTACGCAAGGAAGGCGGGGGAGGGTAAAAACTACAAAAATAACGTTACTTAATATGTGAATAGCCCCTTAGCAGCACGATACTAGTTTGCTATACATTCTAACAGATTATTTTAACACTACGTTTTGCTAATAGTGGATTTACATCAGAGCGAAATCTAGTACTTACGAGATTTAGAGCTAAATCTAGTTGTTTTTTACTAGATTTCCCATACAAAACGAGATCTTCTTCGCCACTAGATTTTGACAACATCTACTAAAATCTAGTAATACTTAGTTACACAACCCTGTTTTTGCTCATATAGTACTAAAAAGTACTACGCTGTTCCAGAATATATACTTTATAAGATGTGCGCAGTAGATGTTTTGCATTTGACAGCTCCTTTTTTCTATGCAGGTTAAAATTTCAACAAAAAAAAAGTCAAGCAACTGTCTCTGGTACGGGAACGAAATGTTGATAAGTGTCAAAAAATCCTTGTGTAAACGTTATAGATTTCCACATAGATTGCAATTGAAATCTACCAAATTTCGCTCTGGTGTAAATGTTGTATAAAAAAAATTTTACCTATTAATATGAAAAAAGTATTAAAATAAGCATTCTCAAAAAATATAAAATCCTTAAAAGGGACAAAAAATGAGGAAATGAAAACCCAAGTTCGCAGTTTACCTATGTTTAGTCTCTAGATTAATTGATATATAGCGGCTTTTATGGCAAGGATATGGAAGAAAAGTTTAAGAACAACTGACCAAAAAATAAAAAAATGTCCTTGGAAACAATTTTTCCAATATTTTCTTCAAAATCTTTAATTAATTGGTTTTGCAATATATATATATATAAAAATATATATTAACATTAAATAAACTCTAAAATGCACACACATTTTACGTTTTTATCGCTCTCGGATCAAAATTAATGTTTTTTTCAAATTAATTTTCTACATACAATTTCTAAACAGGAGAAAAGATGAGGAAATGAACAACCAAGGACGCAGTTTGACTATATTTTGTCTCTCGATTAATGGATATATAGTGGTGTTTCTGACAAATAGAAAAAGTTAAAATTTGTCACGCAGTGTAATCAACCTATAGGAATAAAAGCTAAACTCGGTTTGGGCAAGCTTTCAGTAGAGCATTTTTGAGTTTGAAATCGTTGCCTGATCTCAGGGAATTTAGATTAACCCCCTTATTCTAAGCTCTGTGACAAAATAAAAATAATAACAAATGACAATTTTTACATTGACTAATATATAAAAATTGTTATTTCCGTACGGTAAATGGAACTGACACAAAACAAGTCACACTTCCTATGAAGCAGACCAGCCACTTTTAATTGATACTTTGTATGCACCTTGTAACTTGTCTCTGAACTATATTATGGAGACCTAATCGGTGTAGAATAATATAGATCATAGATAAATATTATTCCAAAATTCAGCTGTAATTATCGAATAATTTGATAGGATTCGAACCGACAACCTCCGGCATGACAGGCTAGTACACTACCCACTTGACCACAGGGGAACTTATATTTCAATGTTATAAATACCACTTAAGCTGGAATTAATATCTGAATATAGTTACGGAACAGGTTCCTGAGTGGCATGGCAGTCTCATTGAAGAGGAAAATTAATATTATGTATATAGATACTATGTGATAGGCCTTAACTCCAGGTGCATCGAATTTGTTCAGTGCCGTTTACTACAATACTGGCCGGATTACTAACTAACTTGACTGAAAATGGTTAATATGTGACCATTTACACAATATGTCTTTTCACCATTCACTACTCCTTATTTTTTGTACCAGTCTCATTTTCTCAAGTCATAGGACGAGTCCTTTTGGATCATTTATCACCAAATTTTCCGTAGGGTTGTTATAATTTGTCAATTGTCACAAAGTTCACAATAATAGGCTTTTTCCACTTGCCAACATCTAATATCTACCATCAATTTGCGCTAATGTACAGTTGGCCATATGAGGGCAACAAATACAACAAGAACTAGATTATGCTTGTTAAAAAATACACATGTTTGACGTAATTATACAAAAAACTACTAGAGCAAAAAATAAGTAGCAGACATAACGCTTCCACCTGTACACTTATTACACCATGTTTCTTCCAACTTTATGCCGCTTTTTAGTGATTACACTAAATTTATCGAATGATGGTGGATGGAACAAATTGAGATGGGAACATTTTATAATGGTGTTGAAATATGTTGGCCGTTCAGACCTGTATATTTCTTATCAGAAAATTCGCAAATTGAAGGTAGATGTTAGATGTTGGTAAGTGGAAAAAGCCCATAAGGGGTAAGTTAACCTTTGTATGTTCGATGTTAGCAATTCTATAATATTTAATTTGTAATTTTATATGGCAACGGTAATTAATTGGCTATGAATTTGGCAATATCCTACAAAAATATTATAAGGGTTTTATAACACAGCGTCTTCACAAGACATTAACTTTGAGATAATATAAGAAAAAACGTCGGCAGAATACTAAAAAACAAAATGTCGAATTTTCTCTTAATCTCACATTAGGGGAAGACGTAATTTAACTTTTCCGATAAGATTTCATTTTATGCAAATGTTCATCGAGTTAACATGTACTACTTTTGCATAATTAGCTATTTTATTTTTAATTTTTGACACAAATTTAAATTTATGAATCAATTAAACACATTTATTCATTTATTTAACACAGAAATTTTATTAAAAACATCGCTTTTCATTTATTTTGATAAACACTCACACATGCACACTATTTTATTTTCATGTACATGTGTTTTTTGACAGTTCATCTCATAAGATTGTTATTATAAGAATTCTTATAACAACGCTCTCATAAAAATTCCTATAACATTGAGATAACACCAATTTGAAGTCTACACGTAACATAATTCTCTCTGCGATTGAATTTGACAATCTCATCTTACATATTATGTTACGTGTAGACCTCAAATAATAAGTACAGAAATAGGTTATTTGTGATAAAAAATAATAACAGGTTAATTAGTTGAATAATCCCATGGACCTGACATATTAATTTATGACAAACGATTTTAAAATTTTGATTTTATATAACGCGAGCTCGTTGCACTGTTTCATATCCATAATACATCCAAGCATTACTTATTAAGCTGTGTTCTCACTATGTGTATTTGTCTTATGGAATGTCACTTTTTTATACACATGTGATTTCATGTGTATGTCAAAATTTGCGGTTTACATAAGTTTTGTAATTTTTGTGTTCACCTGTTGGTATGTTACGTACATTTGACATAACCTATAAAGCAAAACAATCATAAAACAGCCGAGTGGTTATACATATTTTATTGTTATATATACTTCTTTTATTTAATTTTACACTTATTTTATTTAAATTAATACTTTATTAATTTAATAATTATTTTATTTCATTTTCCCGTCCGCAAACAATTGCTTTATTAAAAACCAGCTGATGTCAGATGCTTTGTCACTTTAAAATAGAACTCGTTCTAAATCATGTGTACTGTACACAGAGAAATAACACAGGCTATTGTTTGAAGCGGTTCAGATTATATGTACAAATTTACCATGTGAAAATGTGACATTCCGTATGGCAAATACACATAGTGAGAACACAGCTTTATTAGTTGGCAGAGTTTTAATATGGCTTACTAGTGGTTTCAATAATCTCGGGGTGGATGGGACAGGAGCTGCTCAAATCAGAATTAAAAAATGTTGGTAAAATCCGAGAATAAAAACTATTAGCGCAGCATTTAATATTAATCAGATAACACAGGCTATTGTTTGAAGCGGTTCAGATTATATGTACAAATTTACCATGTGAAAATGTGACATTCCGTATGGCAAATACACATAGTGAGAACACAGCTTTATTAGTTGGCAGAGTTTTAATATGGCTTACTAGTGGTTTCAATAATCTCGGGGTGGATGGGACAGGAGCTGCTCAAATCAGAATTAAAAAATGTTGGTAAAATCCGAGAATAAAAACTATTAGCGCGGCATTTAATATTAATCAGAAGTATTGAGATAAAAATTTCCGCGTCTATTACAATACAATATGGAAGTATTTTTTTTAAGTATTTGTTGGGACGAAGAGAAAATCAAATTAACAGACAAACTTTAGGTAATGACATGCCACGGAGCTGACATTTATTGCAAGTTTTCTGTCGACTTTAATTTCTAATTTCTAAAAATTTTACGGAATATGTTCATGAGCTGCGAATTTATATAAAACATTCATTATCAGATTGATAATTATAACCAGTAAGACAGAACAGTGCAGTTACATGAAAAATGACAATTAGAAAAAATCACCTATATACGATAATTTTCGTTCAGATATGATATTTGTGGCGCAACATAATACAAAATTTAAAATAAAATTCTGAAAAAATGTTGCCATTAGCGGCATTAGTTTTGTCAAACCGAAACGATTTTAATCAACTGGAGTTACAGAAAAGGGTCGATAATTTTAGGTATTAGTTTCAGTTTACTAAAACTACGCTCACCTTTCATATTTTATAAATTTTTATAATAAAAATATACAAATACGCTAGAAATTGCTTTTCGCATTTGGCTTTTCGGCGCCCCTTGACATCTGGCGCCTAGTGCGACCGCTCCACTCTTGGGCCGGCGCTTTACAACCATAACATATTGTATCTTACTCCTTCCGATTTTAATGAAATTTGGTACGAGTGATCCTCCTGTCATAACTAGTAGTAGTGCAAAATCTTCGCTCACTAATTTTTATGGTTCGCGAAACATAGCGACTTGTAAAATGTAAAATTCATCAAAAGTTTACTAAGCTGGCTGCACACAATTATGTATATATTTTAAATTACTTATCCTAGGTATTCTATTGATTTGTCATATTAAGGGGCATAAAATTGCCATTAAAATTACATATGTATGTCATGATTTTATTTTCCAATATCCATAGGTCAAATTATACTATCCTCATGTTCGCGGGCGATTTTGTCGAAAGCAAAACCAAAAATAAGAGTTGGAAAAATTGGAATACAGAATCAGAAGGTGAGATTGCGGCTAACCATATTGATAAAAGAAATATTCTATTTCCTCACAAAATTTGGTTAAATAGTTGATTTTTCATTAATACTAGTATCCACGATCAACGTGCTAAAAGCGAACAAAGGACGCTGATGATGACAGCGTAGCGGCTGTCGAAATTAGTAGTACTAGTCCGTTCTGCTAGTCTGATTAGATATTCTAATATTCCACTCTTAAAAATAATTTGAATTTACATTAATTCAATTATTGGAACTTAAGCCGAATAATAATAACTTCCGAAAAATTTGATTTTTAAAATTCTTAAAAAAATATATGTTGATGATGTACTTCTTCTCTGTACTTCCACCAAGTATAATTCTGGGACTCGAGATAGTTTATTAGCTATTGAGAAAAATGTTACATAATAATATAATAAATAATGCTAAAAATAAATATAAAAAAAATATTGTGTAACATTTTTCTCAATAACTCATGAACTATTTCGAGTGACAGATTTATACTTGGTGGAAGTTAAGAAGAGGAGTTCATCATCGACATATATTTTTTTAAGAATTTTAAATATACCATTTCTTGAGAAAATTGCCCGCAGACATAGGGTTAGTATAATTTGAACTTTAAGTACTGGAAAATAAAATCATGACATATGTCGTTTAGAAAGCCATTTTGCGTCCTTTAATATGACACCCCAACGGAGTATCTGGGCTAAGTAATTTAAAATATATACATAATTTTTTGCAGTCAATTTAGTAAATTTTTGATGAATTTTACCATTTTGAAGTCGCTATATTTCGCGAACCATAAAAATTAGTGAGCCAAGATTTTGATGTTTTGTTAATTGGGACAGGAAGATTATTCGTACAAAACTTTATCAAAATCAAAAGGGATAAGACCATATAACTATATTACTTCTGTTCTTTGATTATCAAAATTTAAATTTTATATATTATATTGTTTAAGTTTTTTCTTAATAGCTCGTGGACTATTTTAATATCAACATGAATTTTTTTAAGAATTTTAAAAATACAATTTTCCGATTAAATTGCCCTAGATCCTAAGGTCCGTAAAATTTGACCTGTGAATATTGCAAAATAAAATTAAAACAAGTCATTTTAAGGGCGATTTTATGCCCTTTAATATTACACCTTAATGGAATATCTAGGAGAAGTAGTTTTAAATACATATACACATAACTTTGTGAAGTCAGTTTAGTAAATTTTTGCTAGCTGAGCTTTCCCATTTTAAAGTCGCGATATTTCGCGAACCAAGCAAAATAATTAGCTAAGATTTTGCACTAATAGTACTTTTGCCAGAGTCATCATTCGCACTAAAGTTTATTAAAATCTAAACGGGTAAGGAAAACTGTTTGGTTGGTTTTATGTGTTATAACAAAGTCAACCAAAAATAAGCACTTAAAACCAAGAAAAATCATCAAAATAAAGCTTTTATTTGTTAAGAGTATTGATAGAATTAATTTAAAAAATTTAAAGACAATTTCAAACAATAGAATATGTACTTTTTGCATCCATTGATATCTTGATGTATGTTTTAAATTAATTATTTGGTTTAAGTATATTTTTGATGCGAGCTGGGATAATTTTTTCAATTCAAAATATCATATAGGTACATCGTATATTATAGAAAATTCGTATGAGTCAGGTATCTCAGGTATTTTAAAATTAATTCTATCAATACTCTTAACAAATAAAAGCTTTCTTTATTAAAATAACAGCTTATTTTGATGATTTTTCTTGGTTTTAAGTGCTTATTTTTGGTTGCCCTAGTTACAACCCATGATTAAAATGATTATTTAACATAAAACTTATGTGAACTTAAAGTTGCAGTCATATTGATTTAAAATGAAATAAAACGTTTATAGCAAAGTTGTTTTAACACTGAAAAATTGTAAATCAAAGAGATTTAATATATATATATATATATATATATATATATATATATATATATATATATATATATATATATATATATATATATATATATATATATATATATATATATATATATATATATATATATATATATGGCGTTTCTTGCTATATCTGACTGTTCTTTTCGAAGGGTGTGTCCGATCCAATTCAATTTTCTTTTGCGAATTTCGTGAGATATTGCTTGCTGGTTCGCTTGGTTCCACAAATCGTTTTTTGTTATGGTTCGTGGCCAAAATATGCGCAAAATCCTGCGTAGATATTTATTTATAAAAACTTGCAATGCCTGCGTATCCCTAGGTGCCGCATTCCATGTTTCGCAACCATACAATAATGTTGATTTAACGTTACAGTTAAATATCCTGATTTTAGCGCGATGAGAAATTGTAGACGATTTCCACAGTTTGCCAAGTTGCGCAAAAACTTGGGAAGCCTTTTTTATGCGGTTAGCGATGTCTGCACTTGAGCCTCCTGTTTGTGTTATAATGGCACCGAGATAGCAAAAAGCAATAGCGTATAGCTCCTTTTCGTTA
>OY101450.1:80214382-80448544 GCA_956483635.1 Panzeria rudis
ATATATATATATATATATATATATATATATATATATATATATATATATATATATATATATATATATATATATATATATATATATATATATATATATATATATATATATATATATATTATATATATATATATATATATATATATATATATATATATATATATATATATATATATATATATATATATATATATATATATATATATATATATATATATATATATATATATATATATATATATATATATATATATATATACATATATATATATATATATACATATATATATATATATATATATATATATATATATATATATTATATATATATATATATATATATATATATATATATATATATATATATATATATATATATATATATATATATATATATATATATATATATATATATATATATATATATATATATATATATATATATATATATATATATATATATATATATATATATATATATATATATATATATATATATATATATATATATATATATATATATATATATATATATATATATATATATATATATATATATATATATATATATATATATATATATATATATATATATATATATATATATATATATATATATATATATATATGGCGTTTCTTGCTATATCTGACTGTTCTTTTCGAAGGGTGTGTCCGATCCAATTCAATTTTCTTTTGCGAATTTCGTGAGATATTGCTTGCTGGTTCGCTTGGTTCCACAAGTCGTTGTTTGTTATGGTTCGTGGCCAAAATATGCGCAAAATCCTGCGTAGACATTTATTTATAAAAACTTGCAACGCCTGCGTATCCCTAGGTGCCGCATTCCATGTTTCGCAACCATACAATAATGTTGATTTAACGTTAGAGTTGCCAAGTTGCGCAAAAACTTGGGAAGCCTTTTTTATGCGGTTAGCGATGTCTGCACTTGAGCCTCCTGTTTGTGTTATAATGGCACCGAGATACCAAAAAGACTCCACATCCTCCAATGTTTCGTTGTTTAGCGAATATGATGTTGATACTTCAGAATGTATTCGCATAGCTTTAGTCTTTGCTATATTAATCTTTAATCCAGCTTTCGTTGCAATTTCAGTGCGCGCTTGTAATTTTGCCACCATATCAGAATAGCTATGAGACAGGAGGCAGATATCGTCACCATACTCTAGATCTTCTAACCTCTCATTATCCTTAATAATTAATCATTAATAATTTTCCGTTTAAAATTAATATGAAACAGTAGGAATTTTAAGCCAGCAGCAGTAAATTTTCGCTGGTAATTCGTTTTTTGTCGTCTACATAGCCGACACATGTAAGAATAAACAACAACAAGTCCCACAATTAAGCAAAACAGTCAACTGTAGCAATGAACAAAGCAAATAAATTCTAACACGCTTAAACGACAAATTATTTCTTGTAATTTTAATATAATTTCCAATAAAAATTGCTTCATGTTGATTTTACATTCCTTTTTTCCTGTGTGTATGCATTTTTTCAAAAGTAGTCGAGGAATAAGGGAGATTTCTGTCTCTCCGAAACTATCTAACCAATTTTAATGAAATTTTAATCATGGATAGATCTCTATATAGAAAGACCAGAGATGTGAATTATTTGAAATGCTTTTATTTAAAATACAAAATACCATTTGTATTTCCTATTTAAAATACGTTCCAACAAGAGTATTTTATATTTTATTTGAAACATTTCAAAATACATATTTTACATTTCTAAAATATAAAATTCTCTTTTATGTGATGCGAAGAAAAATAACAAAGTGATAGTAAAGTACTAGTAAACAATAGCGCAACCAATTTTTAATCTCAGCTTTGTCTTCTTGCACAGTCTTTTGACTATTTTGCAAAAATTACTAAAATTCCGCAATTATAGCATAAATCGATGTCAAGTACTGAAATTTATCAAAAGTCGTTCGAGCTGCATAAAGAAAAATTAATATAAGCAAATCACGCCTATTGCGGAAGTGGTGAAAATTTGCAAAAAATTTCAAAATTAGAAAGAAGCCCTGAAGATGAATAAAGCTCGCTAAAACTGTAAGGAATGCCAAAAACCTGGACAAAATAGAGAAAATGACGAAAATTCGCTAAATCTTGCTAAAATTGGTAAGATTTCAAAGTGTAATATTGATTTAAAGTCACTAAAATTTTAATATGTATAGCCAAAAACCTTGGAAAAAATACATCTGTCGCGGAAATGGCGAAAATCTTGCGAAAAATTGCAAAATTCTAAAAAAGCCATTATATTGATAAAAATTGCTGAAACTGTAAGCCCAATGTTTGACAAGAAACGCGAAAATGGCATAAATTCGCGAAATATGGCTAACAGCGGCATGATAGCTAAATCGAATATTAATGAAAAATGGCTAAAGCTGTCGACAAATTGCAAAAATCGCAAACATTGCAAAATTTTCAAAATTCTTTTTTCGTTTGAAGGGGTTTGACAAAACTTGGTCCCAACATTTGTTTGGCGAAAATCGGAGGGGGAAATTTGCTTCCCCCCAATCCACAACTTTGTCATTTGTGATCCGATTTTCAAAATAATTTTTTGTTTGAAACGGTTTGCTAGCAGTTTGGCCTAATAATTCTTCTTAAAAATGGTAGGTGAAAATTGTCTCCCCCTCCGCCCCTCCCCCTAATCCATAACTGTCATTTGTGAACCGATTTTCAAAATTCTTTTTTGTTTGAAAGGGTTTGCTAGCAGTTTGCCCCAATAATTCTTCTTGAAAATGGGAGAGGGAAACTTATTCCCCCCTTCCCGCCACCCCCATGCATAACTTTGTCATTTGTGAACAGATTTTCAAAATTGTTTTTTTGTTTAAAAGAATTTGCTAGCACTTTGGCCCAATAACTCCTTTCGAAAATGGGAGGGGAAAACTTAATTTAATTTAAAATTTAATAATAAGGGGTTTGTAACTGTTCAAAAGTGTGGTTGAAGCACTCATGAAATGCATATAGACAATGCTTAACCATCTACAAACAAATTTCATTTAAATTAAAATTATTACAATATGTCAAATAAAAAATTTCTTAAAGATTTTCCTGTTAACAAAACTCAAATGCCATACATCAGTAGTGGGTTTGCACTCGTGCAAGTTAAGGTATTTCATATTTATTATAATTTAATAAAATTAAATTCTCGCTATTGTCGTTCCCACTATTTATGCTGACGACATGTCTAGCAAAGTAACGGATATTAAGTTTGGCAATTTATTTTTCTCACAAAAAGTGTTGTTTATACAAATTAACAAAACAACAAGCAGGTATTAATTATGATGATTGCAATTGGTTTTAGTTAGTCTTAAGCATGTAATGAGTAAGAAAATATAAAAAATAAAATTTATTTTTTTAAATAAAAAAAGGTCTCAGCTTTTAATTGGCGCCCAACGTGGGGCACTTCCTTTCGAGTGATATCCTGAAAAGAACAATTAAGGATTCGGACGCGAGTGCAATAAAAAGAATGGATTTTTGAAAACCAAACATTCTTAAAAATAAGAAACAAAAGAAGGAATTTGTGAAATAAAATATATTCAAAAACAACCTCGAAATATAAAATTTGTGTTAAAATAAACAAAGACTGTGGAATGATGTAAAATCTTCAAAAGGATTTTAAACGAAAGCAAACATAAAGAGTCTTAAATAACAATAAAGGATTCTTAATTATTTTAGATGATTGTGACTGTATATCAGAAAACGTTCCAAAATATATAAAAGGGCCTATTAAATAAAAAAAAAAATAATTTTAATGAACAGAAGCAGAGACATAAAATAACTATTAAAAATTATTTTGAATCTGTAAAGAAATTTCAATAAATCAACAAATATTCTCTTGTTGATAATAATTATTGTAGAACTGCAAGCTATTTCAAACTGAAGCTGCATTGTGCTATAGACAAAGAAGGAAAAGTGGCCATTTAATCCAAGGAAACTTCATTATTGAAACACAACGGTGTCCGGATTATTATATTTTTAGTAGTAAGTTTAATATAAATATTATGAATAATATTCTTTATCTTATACTATATTCACACTGCTATAGTTTAACGTGTTTCGGCAAATATTTTAAAAAACTAAACAAAGTTGTTCAGACTACAATATTATAAACGTTCCGTTTAAAGCATGGCAAATTCAAAAAAGGTGGTAGCAAACTGGCAGCTAAAAATTTTTTTCGTGTCCTAAATGTTAATATTTTTGCAAAGTTATTAATTAGCATTTTACAGTTGTATGTGCATTTTTCCATTTGAATTGAAAATTTGAAACAAATACGAGGTTTTTAATACTTTTCAGCCAACACAAATCATAATTTTCAGAATACACTGTTTGTTGTTATATAAATGCTACAACCTTTTTCTAATTTCGACTTTGTTTACATATTACAAACCGTGTTCAATAAGCACTAAAATCAAAAAATCAACTGAACATACATCTAGAACTACTTGGAAAAGTGCCTTTTACTGGTTTTTCAATGAGTTTAATTTTGAAACACGTATATTTTTTGACAATTCAGTATATGGGAAAACATCTAAAAATTAACTTGTTTGTCTCGTAAACACTGAAAATTGCCATAAACACGATAGTGTGAATTGCCTATTAGAAATTGTGTACAAAATTTCGTAATAATTAAACATTAATACCTTTAAGAAATAAAGAAGTGGAAGAAAACTTTCTTGAAAAAATAAGTTTTATATAAAAATATTGTAATTATAGATCTGGTGGCAAACTGGATCAAACTAGGGAGTTAGATAATCTTATTAAGTCATTTGGGACGTTAAGAGCTGGTGAAAACATGAGTACACCGAAACAAATTAGGGAGCTGATATCGGCTCAGGTAGGCCCACTACAGGCAAAGATAAACGAGTTAACACTAAACCTCAGACATCTAACAAACTCAAATTCAGTGACAGAATATGAGACACAAATTATTGATAATTCCATTCGGTGTGAGGAAACATTGGACGTAGTAAAATCTCTGCCGACATTTGACGAAAAAAACTCAAATGTTAGTTGGCACGAAGCCGCCAATAATTCGATGAAATTATACGTTAAAAATAGCAGAAAATATTACGCAGCCCTGACAATACTGCGAAACAAAATAATCGAAGATGCAAACAACTTGCTGACCTATCATGGAACAGTACTAAATTTCGATGCTATCATAAGCAGACTCGACTTCGCTTATGCCGATAAACGTTCTGTTCATATTATCGAACAAGAACTAAGCGTTATGAGACAAGGACAGTTGACTATTTTAGAATACTACAATAAAGTAAATCAGGGATTAATATCACTGATTAATAAAACTATTATGACACATGGAACGAACACGGACTTAACAAACGTATTGAACAATAAGAATAGGCAATATGGCCTTCGCGTTTTTATAACGGGACTCAATTCACCCCTCTCAAATATTCGTTTCTCCCTCTCGCCCAAGGACTTGCCTAATGCATTAGCTAAAGCGCACGAATTGGAGTCAAACAAGCTTCGTGCGACGTTTGCTTTGCAATTTAATCGCACTCAGACTCAAAATAACAAGAATTATAATAGAAGCCAAAATGTTCTGAGACTAGCTCCGAACAATCCTCAAACATTCAACAATAATTTTAGAAACCGAGCTGAACACAATCCCCGTCCAGCTCCAGTAACAATGGAAGTCGATTCCTTCGCAAATACATGGCAAAGACCAACCAATATTTTCCAACAAAATACAAATCATAGTAATAATTTCCAACAAAATACAAATCGTCATTTTACACGCCCTTTTTATAACGACAGAAGGGGTCCTTTTACTGGCAACCAAGCTGTAAAACGTGAATCGCCTAGTAGTACGCAACAAACCACACAGCCTCAGCCAAAATTTCATAGAATTAACAATACAATGGAGAATGCTTTTTTAGAAGAAGGATCGGGCTGCCCTTCTTCTACCGAACCAAATTAGATGGCAGCAAAGTAAAAATTTTAATTGATACAGGAGCAACTAACTGCTACTGTAAAAAAACATGTTGCCCAGCAGGCAAGAATTATCTATAGGGAAGCGAGTGAAAACTATTCACGGCTTCTCAATTGTGACTCACTACTATGAAACAATATTACTTGGTGTTAAAGAACGCTTTTATGAAATAGATAATATGGAATACGAAATGTTGATACAGATAAGCCTGCTAAAAAAGGCAAATGTTGCAATAAATTTGAAAAACGAAACAATAACTTATTTAAAGAACAAAGCAAAAATTTACGTAGAATCAAATCAATCAGGGACGAAGATATCGAAAAACGGCATTTTCCGTCAACAACGGAAAATACGAGTTCGTAAGGATGCCATTTTGGTTAAATATGGTCCTGGAATTTTCCAGAGAGCCATGGATAATACTTTACGAGCATTCGTTGGTAAAATAGGCCACGTTTATATAGATGACATCATTGTTTTCTCGGAAAGTTTAGAAGCCCGTATTGAGCACCTGCAAACTATAATTAAAACTTTAAAAAATTCGTACATGAAAATATCTTTAGACAAATCCAAATTCTTTCAGCAAGAATTTGAATTTTTGGGTTATATAGTGGCTCATAATGTCATTAAAACAGACCCAAGGAAAATTAAAACAATCTCAGAATTTCCCAAACCAACAACGCTTAGGCAATTAAGAAGTTTTTTGGGAATGACGGGTTACTATAGGAAATTTATATCAAGCTATGCATCAATTGCAAGACCCTTAACGAAATGTTTAGCTGGAGAAAATGGTAGAATTTCCCAGAGTTTGTCGAAGGCAACTTTAATCAAATTAGATAATGAAGGCATCGAAGCTATTGAAAGGCTCAAAAAATTATTAATAAACCAGGTTGAGCTCACACAACCTGACTTTTCAAAGAAATTTGTGCTTAAAACAGACGCCTTAACGTAGCAATAGGAGGAGTTTTACAACAAGAAGGTAAGCCAATTACTTTCATCTCAAGAACACTAAATCCAACCGAGTTAAACTATGCCACTAACGAAAAGGAGCTATACGCTATTGCTTTTTGCTATCTCGGTGCCATTATAACACAAACAGGAGGCTCAAGTGCAGACATCGCTAACCGCATAAAAAAGGCTTCCCAAGTTTTTGCGCAACTTGGCAAACTGTGGAAATCGTCTACAATTTCTCATCGCGCTAAAATCAGGATATTTAACTGTAACGTTAAATCAACATTATTGTATGGTTGCGAAACATGGAATGCGGCACCTAGGGATACGCAGGCATTGCAAGTTTTTATAAATAAATATCTACGCAGGATTTTGCGCATATTTTGGCCACGAACCATAACAAACAACGATTTGTGGAACCAAGCGAACCAGCAAGCAATATCTCACGAAATTCGCAAAAGAAAATTGAATTGGATCGGACACACCCTTCGAAAAGAACAGTCAGATATAGCAAGAAACGCCATATATATATATATATATATATATATATATATATATATATATATATATATATATATATATATATATATATATATATATATATATATATATATATATATATATATATATATATATATATATATATATATATATATATATATATATATATATATATATATATATATATATATATATATATATATATATATATATATATATATATATATATATATATATATATATATATATATATATATATATATATATATATATATATATATATATATATTAAATCTCTTTGATTTACAATTTTTCAGTGTTAAAACAACTTTGCTATAAACGTTTTATTTCATTTTAAATCAATATGACTGCAACTTTAAGTTCACATAAGTTTTATGTTAAATAATCATTTTAATCATGGGTTGTAACTAGGGCAACCAAAAATAAGCACTTAAAACCAAGAAAAATCATCAAAATAAGCTGTTATTTTAATAAAGAAAGCTTTTATTTGTTAAGAGTATTGATAGAATTAATTTTAAAATACCTGAGATACCTGACTCATACGAATTTTCTATAATATACGATGTACCTATATGATATTTTGAATTGAAAAAATTATCCCAGCTCGCATCAAAAATATACTTAAACCAAATAATTAATTTAAAACATACATCAAGATATCAATGGATGCAAAAAGTACATATTCTATTGTTTGAAATTGTCTTTAAATTTTTTAAATTAATTCTATCAATACTCTTAACAAATAAAAGCTTTATTTTGATGATTTTTCTTGGTTTTAAGTGCTTATTTTTGGTTGACTTTGTTATAACACATAAAACCAACCAAACAGTTTTCCTTACCCGTTTAGATTTTAATAAACTTTAGTGCGAATGATGACTCTGGCAAAAGTACTATTAGTGCAAAATCTTAGCTAATTATTTTGCTTGGTTCGCGAAATATCGCGACTTTAAAATGGGAAAGCTCAGCTAGCAAAAATTTACTAAACTGACTTCACAAAGTTATGTGTATATGTATTTAAAACTACTTCTCCTAGATATTCCATTAAGGTGTAATATTAAAGGGCATAAAATCGCCCTTAAAATGACTTGTTTTAATTTTATTTTGCAATATTCACAGGTCAAATTTTACGGACCTTAGGATCTAGGGCAATTTAATCGGAAAATTGTATTTTTAAAATTCTTAAAAAAATTCATGTTGATATTAAAATAGTCCACGAGCTATTAAGAAAAAACTTAAACAATATAATATATAAAATTTAAATTTTGATAATCAAAGAACAGAAGTAATATATATGGTCTTATCCCTTTTGATTTTGATAAAGTTTTGTACGAATAATCTTCCTGTCCTAATTAACAAAACATCAAAATCTTGGCTCACTAATTTTTATGGTTCGCGAAATATAGCGACTTCAAAATGGTAAAATTCATCAAAAATTTACTAAATTGACTGCAAAAAATTATGTATATATTTTAAATTACTTAGCCCAGATACTCCGTTGGGGTGTCATATTAAAGGACGCAAAATGGCTTTCTAAACGACATATGTCATGATTTTATTTTCCAGTACTTAAAGTTCAAATTATACTAACCCTATGTCTGCGGGCAATTTTCTCAAGAAATGGTATATTTAAAATTCTTAAAAAAATATATGTCGATGATGAACTCCTCTTCTTAACTTCCACCAAGTATAAATCTGTCACTCGAAATAGTTCATGAGTTATTGAGAAAAATGTTACACAATATTTTTTTTATATTTATTTTTAGCATTATTTATTATATTATTATGTAACATTTTTCTCAATAGCTAATAAACTATCTCGAGTCCCAGAATTATACTTGGTGGAAGTACAGAGAAGAAGTACATCATCAACATATATTTTTTTAAGAATTTTAAAAATCAAATTTTTCGGAAGTTATTATTATTCGGCTTAAGTTCCAATAATTGAATTAATGTAAATTCAAATTATTTTTAAGAGTGGAATATTAGAATATCTAATCAGACTAGCAGAACGGACTAGTACTACTAATTTCGACAGCCGCTACGCTGTCATCATCAGCGTCCTTTGTTCGCTTTTAGCACGTTGATCGTGGATACTAGTATTAATGAAAAATCAACTATTTAACCAAATTTTGTGAGGAAATAGAATATTTCTTTTATCAATATGGTTAGCCGCAATCTCACCTTCTGATTCTGTATTCCAATTTTTCCAACTCTTATTTTTGGTTTTGCTTTCGACAAAATCGCCCGCGAACATGAGGATAGTATAATTTGACCTATGGATATTGGAAAATAAAATCATGACATACATATGTAATTTTAATGGCAATTTTATGCCCCTTAATATGACAAATCAATAGAATACCTAGGATAAGTAATTTAAAATATATACATAATTGTGTGCAGCCAGCTTAGTAAACTTTTGATGAATTTTACATTTTACAAGTCGCTATGTTTCGCGAACCATAAAAATTAGTGAGCGAAGATTTTGCACTACTACTAGTTATGACAGGAGGATCACTCGTACCAAATTTCATTAAAATCGGAAGGAGTAAGATACAATATGTTATGTCTGTAAAGCGCCGGCCCAAGAGTGGAGCGGTCGCACTAGGCGCCAGATGTCAAGGGGCGCCGAAAAGCCAAATGCGAAAAGCAATTTCTAGCGTATTTGTATATTTTTATTATAAAAATTTATAAAATATGAAAGGTGAGCGTAGTTTTAGTAAACTGAAACTAATACCTAAAATTATCGACCCTTTTCTGTAACTCCAGTTGATTAAAATCGTTTCGGTTTGACAAAACTAATGCCGCTAATGGCAACATTTTTTCAGAATTTTATTTTCAGAATAGCTATGAGACAGGAGGCAGATATCGTCACCATACTCTAGATCTTCTAACCTCTCATTATCCTTAATAATTAATCATTAATAATTTTCCGTTTAAAATTAATATGAAACAGTAGGAATTTTAAGCCAGCAGCAGTAAATTTTCGCTGGTAATTCGTTTTTTGTCGTCTACATAGCCGACACATGTAAGAATAAACAACAACAAGTCCCACAATTAAGCAAAACAGTCAACTGTAGCAATGAACAAAGCAAATAAATTCTAACACGCTTAAACGACAAATTATTTCTTGTAATTTTAATATAATTTCCAATAAAAATTGCTTCATGTTGATTTTACATTCCTTTTTTCCTGTGTGTATGCATTTTTTCAAAAGTAGTCGAGGAATAAGGGAGATTTCTGTCTCTCCGAAACTATCTAACCAATTTTAATGAAATTTTAATCATGGATAGATCTCTATATAGAAAGACCAGAGATGTGAATTATTTGAAATGCTTTTATTTAAAATACAAAATACCATTTGTATTTCCTATTTAAAATACGTTCCAACAAGAGTATTTTATATTTTATTTGAAACATTTCAAAATACATATTTTACATTTCTAAAATATAAAATTCTCTTTTATGTGATGCGAAGAAAAATAACAAAGTGATAGTAAAGTACTAGTAAACAATAGCGCAACCAATTTTTAATCTCAGCTTTGTCTTCTTGCACAGTCTTTTGACTATTTTGCAAAAATTACTAAAATTCCGCAATTATAGCATAAATCGATGTCAAGTACTGAAATTTATCAAAAGTCGTTCGAGCTGCATAAAGAAAAATTAATATAAGCAAATCACGCCTATTGCGGAAGTGGTGAAAATTTGCAAAAAATTTCAAAATTAGAAAGAAGCCCTGAAGATGAATAAAGCTCGCTAAAACTGTAAGGAATGCCAAAAACCTGGACAAAATAGAGAAAATGACGAAAATTCGCTAAATCTTGCTAAAATTGGTAAGATTTCAAAGTGTAATATTGATTTAAAGTCACTAAAATTTTAATATGTATAGCCAAAAACCTTGGAAAAAATACATCTGTCGCGGAAATGGCGAAAATCTTGCGAAAAATTGCAAAATTCTAAAAAAGCCATTATATTGATAAAAATTGCTGAAACTGTAAGCCCAATGTTTGACAAGAAACGCGAAAATGGCATAAATTCGCGAAATATGGCTAACAGCGGCATGATAGCTAAATCGAATATTAATGAAAAATGGCTAAAGCTGTCGACAAATTGCAAAAATCGCAAACATTGCAAAATTTTCAAAATTCTTTTTTCGTTTGAAGGGGTTTGACAAAACTTGGTCCCAACATTTGTTTGGCGAAAATCGGAGGGGGAAATTTGCTTCCCCCCAATCCACAACTTTGTCATTTGTGATCCGATTTTCAAAATAATTTTTTGTTTGAAACGGTTTGCTAGCAGTTTGGCCTAATAATTCTTCTTAAAAATGGTAGGTGAAAATTGTCTCCCCCTCCGCCCCTCCCCCTAATCCATAACTGTCATTTGTGAACCGATTTTCAAAATTCTTTTTTGTTTGAAAGGGTTTGCTAGCAGTTTGCCCCAATAATTCTTCTTGAAAATGGGAGAGGGAAACTTATTCCCCCCTTCCCGCCACCCCCATGCATAACTTTGTCATTTGTGAACAGATTTTCAAAATTGTTTTTTTGTTTAAAAGAATTTGCTAGCACTTTGGCCCAATAACTCCTTTCGAAAATGGGAGGGGAAAACTTAATTTAATTTAAAATTTAATAATAAGGGGTTTGTAACTGTTCAAAAGTGTGGTTGAAGCACTCATGAAATGCATATAGACAATGCTTAACCATCTACAAACAAATTTCATTTAAATTAAAATTATTACAATATGTCAAATAAAAAATTTCTTAAAGATTTTCCTGTTAACAAAACTCAAATGCCATACATCAGTAGTGGGTTTGCACTCGTGCAAGTTAAGGTATTTCATATTTATTATAATTTAATAAAATTAAATTCTCGCTATTGTCGTTCCCACTATTTATGCTGACGACATGTCTAGCAAAGTAACGGATATTAAGTTTGGCAATTTATTTTTCTCACAAAAAGTGTTGTTTATACAAATTAACAAAACAACAAGCAGGTATTAATTATGATGATTGCAATTGGTTTTAGTTAGTCTTAAGCATGTAATGAGTAAGAAAATATAAAAAATAAAATTTATTTTTTTAAATAAAAAAAGGTCTCAGCTTTTAATTGGCGCCCAACGTGGGGCACTTCCTTTCGAGTGATATCCTGAAAAGAACAATTAAGGATTCGGACGCGAGTGCAATAAAAAGAATGGATTTTTGAAAACCAAACATTCTTAAAAATAAGAAACAAAAGAAGGAATTTGTGAAATAAAATATATTCAAAAACAACCTCGAAATATAAAATTTGTGTTAAAATAAACAAAGACTGTGGAATGATGTAAAATCTTCAAAAGGATTTTAAACGAAAGCAAACATAAAGAGTCTTAAATAACAATAAAGGATTCTTAATTATTTTAGATGATTGTGACTGTATATCAGAAAACGTTCCAAAATATATAAAAGGGCCTATTAAATAAAAAAAAAATAGTTTTAATGAACAGAAGCAGAGACATAAAATAACTATTAAAAATTATTTTGAATCTGTAAAGAAATTTCAATAAATCAACAAATATTCTCTTGTTGATAATAATTATTGTAGAACTGCAAGCTATTTCAAACTGAAGCTGCATTGTGCTATAGACAAAGAAGGAAAAGTGGCCATTTAATCCAAGGAAACTTCATTATTGAAACACAACGGTGTCCGGATTATTATATTTTTAGTAGTAAGTTTAATATAAATATTATGAATAATATTCTTTATCTTATACTATATTCACACTGCTATAGTTTAACGTGTTTCGGCAAATATTTTAAAAAACTAAACAAAGTTGTTCAGACTACAATATTATAAACGTTCCGTTTAAAGCATGGCAAATTCATAAAAGGTGGTAGCAAACTGGCAGCTAAAAATTTTTTTCGTGTCCTAAATGTTAATATTTTTGCAAAGTTATTAATTAGCATTTTACAGTTGTATGTGCATTTTTCCATTTGAATTGAAAATTTGAAACAAATACGAGGTTTTTAATACTTTTCAGCCAACACAAATCATAATTTTCAGAATACACTGTTTGTTGTTATATAAATGCTACAACCTTTTTTTAATTTCGACTTTGTTTACATGTTTTGCGCCATTACAAACCGTGTTCAATAAGCACTAAAATCAAAAAATCAACTGAACATACATCTAGAACTACTTGGAAAAGTGCCTTTTACTGGTTTTTCAATGAGTTTAATTTTGAAACACGTATATTTTTTGACAATTCAGTATATGGGAAAACATCTAAAAATTAACTTGTTTGTCTCGTAAACACTGAAAATTGCCATAAACACGATAGTGTGAATTGCCTATTAGAAATTGTGTACAAAATTTCGTAATAATTAAACATTAATACCTTTAAGAAATAAAGAAGTGGAAGAAAACTTTCTTGAAAAAATAAGTTTTATATAAAAATATTGTAATTATAGATCTGGTGGCAAACTGGATCAAACTAGGGAGTTAGATAATCTTATTAAGTCATTTGGGACGTTAAGAGCTGGTGAAAACATGAGTACACCGAAACAAATTAGGGAGCTGATATCGGCTCAGGTAGGCCCACTACAGGCAAAGATAAACGAGTTAACACTAAACCTCAGACATCTAACAAACTCAAATTCAGTGACAGAATATGAGACACAAATTATTGATAATTCCATTCGGTGTGAGGAAACATTGGACGTAGTAAAATCTCTGCCGACATTTGACGAAAAAAACTCAAATGTTAGTTGGCACGAAGCCGCCAATAATTCGATGAAATTATACGTTAAAAATAGCAGAAAATATTACGCAGCCCTGACAATACTGCGAAACAAAATAATCGAAGATGCAAACAACTTGCTGACCTATCATGGAACAGTACTAAATTTCGATGCTATCATAAGCAGACTCGACTTCGCTTATGCCGATAAACGTTCTGTTCATATTATCGAACAAGAACTAAGCGTTATGAGACAAGGACAGTTGACTATTTTAGAATACTACAATAAAGTAAATCAGGGATTAATATCACTGATTAATAAAACTATTATGACACATGGAACGAACACGGACTTAACAAACGTATTGAACAATAAGAATAGGCAATATGGCCTTCGCGTTTTTATAACGGGACTCAATTCACCCCTCTCAAATATTCGTTTCTCCCTCTCGCCCAAGGACTTGCCTAATGCATTAGCTAAAGCGCACGAATTGGAGTCAAACAAGCTTCGTGCGACGTTTGCTTTGCAATTTAATCGCACTCAGACTCAAAATAACAAGAATTATAATAGAAGCCAAAATGTTCTGAGACTAGCTCCGAACAATCCTCAAAGATTCAACAATAATTTTAGAAACCGAGCTGAACACAATCCCCGTCCAGCTCCAGTAACAATGGAAGTCGATTCCTTCGCAAATACATGGCAAAGACCAACCAATATTTTCCAACAAAATACAAATCATAGTAATAATTTCCAACAAAATACAAATCGTCATTTTACACGCCCTTTTTATAACGACAGAAGGGGTCCTTTTACTGGCAACCAAGCTGTAAAACGTGAATCGCCTAGTAGTACGCAACAAACCACACAGCCTCAGCCAAAATTTCATAGAATTAACAATACAATGGAGAATGCTTTTTTAGAAGAAGGATCGGGCTGCCCTTCTTCTACCGAACCAAATTAGATGGCAGCAAAGTAAAAATTTTAATTGATACAGGAGCAACTAACTGCTACTGTAAAAAAACATGTTGCCCAGCAGGCAAGAATTATCTATAGGGAAGCGAGTGAAAACTATTCACGGCTTCTCAATTGTGACTCACTACTATGAAACAATATTACTTGGTGTTAAAGAACGCTTTTATGAAATAGATAATATGGAATACGAAATGTTGATACAGATAAGCCTGCTAAAAAAGGCAAATGTTGCAATAAATTTGAAAAACGAAACAATAACTTATTTAAAGAACAAAGCAAAAATTTACGTAGAATCAAATCAATCAGGGACGAAGATATCGAAAAACGGCATTTTCCGTCAACAACGGAAAATACGAGTTCGTAAGGATGCCATTTTGGTTAAATATGGTCCTGGAATTTTCCAGAGAGCCATGGATAATACTTTACGAGCATTCGTTGGTAAAATAGGCCACGTTTATATAGATGACATCATTGTTTTCTCGGAAAGTTTAGAAGCCCGTATTGAGCACCTGCAAACTATAATTAAAACTTTAAAAAATTCGTACATGAAAATATCTTTAGACAAATCCAAATTCTTTCAGCAAGAATTTGAATTTTTGGGTTATATAGTGGCTCATAATGTCATTAAAACAGACCCAAAGAAAATTAAAACAATCTCAGAATTTCCCAAACCAACAACGCTTAGGCAATTAAGAAGTTTTTTGGGAATGACGGGTTACTATAGGAAATTTATATCAAGCTATGCATCAATTGCAAGACCCTTAACGAAATGTTTAGCTGGAGAAAATGGTAGAATTTCCCAGAGTTTGTCGAAGGCAACTTTAATCAAATTAGATAATGAAGGCATCGAAGCTATTGAAAGGCTCAAAAAATTATTAATAAACCAGGTTGAGCTCACACAACCTGACTTTTCAAAGAAATTTGTGCTTAAAACAGACGCCTTAACGTAGCAATAGGAGGAGTTTTACAACAAGAAGGTAAGCCAATTACTTTCATCTCAAGAACACTAAATCCAACCGAGTTAAACTATGCCACTAACGAAAAGGAGCTTTACGCTATTGTGTGGTCGTTGAAAACACTAAAAAATTACCTTTACGGTGTCAAAGACCTGGAAATTTACACTGATCACCAGTCACTGATCACCAGATACACTGATCACCAGATAAAAGGATGGCGATCAAACCCCTGGTTTGTATATTATTCTCCCCAAAAATAATATACAAACCAGGGGTAACCAATATAGTGGCAGATGCTCTCTAGACATTTTTTAAATAATTTATCTGACAGTTCATTGGTCACAGAAACACAACATTCCGCTGAGAGTAGCGACAACTATCTTATACCCGAAACCGGGAAACCATTAAAAGAATTTATGCAACAAATCTTATTGTCTAAGAATAATTTTACCATTCATGAGTCAATTACAAACTTTAGTCGCACTCCACATATAATTGAATATGATTCCAGAGAGAATCTTCTAACAATATTGAAAGAATTCTTACAGCCGAATTTGGTAACGGAAATATATTGTACACTAGAAGACTTGTACGACTTTAAAGAGACGGTAAAAAATATTTTCTCCAACAAATTTGTTTACACACAAATATTTGCTGTGGACGTTTCAAATACAGACGACCAAAAAGTTATCATTGAACAAGTTCACAACAGGGCCCATAGAAATTATAAGGAGAATTGCAAGCAGATATATAAGCAATATTATTGGCCAAAAATGGCAGACCAGTTTAAGCAATATATAAAACACTGAAATTTGTAATAAGTCAAAATATAACAGACACCCCCAAAGGATCAAAATAGGAGAGACTCCTATTCCTGAAAGGGAGGGTGAATACCTAAACATAGACATTTTCTATGCGCAAAATCTGAAATTCATTACATGTATTGATTCGTACTCAACATTTTTAGTAATTAAACAAATTGATTATAAGGTAAATTTAGGTGAAAAAGTAATGGATGTCCTGCAAAGCTTTCCAAACGCGAAGAAAATCACTTTAGATAACGAGCCAGGTTTTCAACGGCACAATTTAAGTCACTGATGCAAACGTTAAGAAAAGAACTCTACTATTGTACCCCTAGACACAGTTCTACAAATGGACAAGTAGAACGAGGTCATTCTACTTTGGTAGAAATTGCAAGATGTATTAAAGACGAATATCATGTGCTGGATTATTCGGAATGTTTTTACAGAGCATGCCAGCAATATAATCACACAATTAATTCAGTAACTGGTGAAAAACCGACTGATATTATCTTTAATAAAATTATACATGAAAATTTAGTGGAAAAACTTAAAAAGGCACAAGAAAATATGCTGCAAAGAAGTAAAGACAGTACCGCAAAGACTTATCAACCAAATGACATAATTTATGAAAAGATTATTGGACAGAGAAACAAACTAGCACCCCATTTTAGAAAACAAAAAGTTAAAGAGGATTTAGGGGACAAAATAAAAACACATTCGCGAGACAGAATAATTCATAAAACAAACATTAAAAACAGAACTTACATTTTTTTTCAGGATATTTTTGATAATGTTTTTGCAATATTACAAATTCGCAAATCAGAAATCCAAATATTGGATTATACTAGCTCTCAATTAATACCAATTCATCTTGGTCAGGCTCGACTGCAAAACGGAAATTTTAAATTAATACATAGTTTCGACTTGGCTAAATATGAAGAGACTGTCGAGTATCTTTCCTCTGAAATTCAAAGTAAAGTACTTAGAAATAGTTCCACACTTCCATTTTTACAGCACGACATACGTCAAGTGGAAGACCAGTTAAAGAGATTAAATCCTAAAAGAAACCGCTCGATAGATGTAATAGGAACAGCATTTAAATGGATAGCTGGTACCCCAGACCATGAGGACCATCAAATAGTCTTAAACAAAATAAACGGACTACTAATAAATACCGAACTCCAGAGAATCATTAACAAAGACGCTATTGAAAAAATTAACATATTAACAAACAGCACAAATGCAATATTAAAGACAGTTCAATCTTTAGAAGAAGTTAGAAAGACTATGGTGTTGTAAATTCATTTTTGCTATCAGAAAAGGAAATGGACGAAGCTAGAAAATTTTTGGATTCAGAAAAGTTCCCTTACAATAATTTAGAATAAGCTTTAAGTTTTGCTGACATCAGAATAGCTGGAAATGATGCTAATAATATATATAGTAAGTTTGCCAGCTATAAACCAGATTATATGCGAAAAATTTTTAATTAAAGCTGTAAAGAAAAATAATGAAATTATAAAACTAAATACTGAAAATTATATAAGATGTTAAAATGAATTATATGAAATAAAAGGAAATTGTAATCAGAGACCCGGGAACTTTTAATTTTTTATTTCCATGCCATATAAATATTTTTGTTGATGTAAATGTATTTTCATTTGTACAAAAAAAATAAAAAATTTATATTTATTTTCAAATATAAATATCCATCATGATGAAAAAATAACAAATCTTCATAGATAAATATTAGAAAAGAAAAATTGTTAAATGATTGTTTCTTTTTCAAACTCTTTAAATTTTAAATATTTGAAAATATTTCACACCAAAATTAAAGAAAAAACCTTTAGTATACATTGGACTTTCCGCGGTGCTAGCAATTTCTTCTGAGATTTTGTTATTCTTCACATATTAGTGATTTTTTCAATATTTTTAGCAATTTTTCGTGAACATGCGGCTTAGGCGGTTTCTAATCAATATTAGGGCTTGTTTTCGATTTTGTAAATTCTTGCGAATTTTCGCAATGTTCGGGATAGGAGCGACTTTTTGCCAGTCGTTAGACTATTTAAACGATTTTTAAACCATATTAGAATTTGATATCATGCCGCTATTAGCAAATTTTTGCGAATTTTCGCCATTCTCGCGATTTTTTTTTCAATATATTGTCATTCCTTACAGTTTTAGCAGTTTTTAATCAAAATTATGGTTTGTTTAAATTTTTGCAATTTTTCGCGAATTTTCGCTATTTTTGCAATATGATTCATGGCTTATTTTATGTCTAGCTAGATGTCAGAATAATGATACAAATTTTAAATGTTTGTAGTTTTCTTTCTTTTATGAATTTTTGACAACAATAAAATTAATTATTCAAAAAAAATAAGCCGGTAATTTCTGAATAACTCCGAAATAGTTGGAAATATAAAAAATTAATATGCATGACTTAAAGTGATCCAAACATCTACAAAACGTAAGGCATGATATCTTTCAATAACTATTTATATATGTATCATCACAGAAAATGCAGAAAGCCCTATCTAACATTTTAAATGAAAAATATATTGACAATTGGTGCAAAATTTCACAATAAATATATAAATTTGTTGTATATTGTAAAATTTTGCACTAGTTGTAAATATACTTTTCATTTAAACAAGATTCATCCTTCTCCTGTAAGACTCTTAAAATGTGAAATGGGGCCTTTGCATTTTCTGTGACGATATACATACATATGAAAAGTATAAAAAATCATCATTTGCGAAAAATAAGTCATCATTTGGGGAATAAAATGATCAAATCATATTCTGGTTTAAAAATCATCAAAAATATGATAAAATCATCATTCTGGCAACGCTGTTTACAGCTCTTAGAGCAACAAGACAAAAATTTAGAAGAGTAATTTTTTATAGCGAGTCATGCGTGGGGCAAAATAAAAACTCCTTCCTTAGCACTATGTTTATGACGTTTTTAAAAAATTGCAATACAATTGAGCACAAATTTTTGTAGGCCACTCACATATGGAATGTGGTGTGGACCACGTCTTGGTAGAGCGAAAACAAGAGGACCAATGTAAAGATACACCACTCTCATGATTGGTATAATTTTGTAAGCAATGGTGTCAAAAATAAATTCAAATTAGTTGAAATGCATTCTAAAGATTTCATGAATTTTGCTTCTTTTTCTAAATCTAAATGTATATGGAGAAATAGAGATACAAACTCTAAAACTTTTACTTTGAAAGACGTAAAATGGTATGCTATTCAAAGACAAATTTTGGTAAAGTTCAGTTTAAAACATCAGTAAATAAAGATGAGACTTTCAAAGCATTAAATGTTACCAAAAGAGGGGAAGTACAGCAAGAATCGACGAAATACTTAACCCTCCGATGAGTGACAGTTCTGAACTTCACGGCCGTGTGAAAAGGTCCCTACGGACCTTTTTTGTAAATCATGTTTTTTTTATATAAAAATTTTATTTTTTTTTGTTTTTATTGTTTATAACTAAATTCTACATACAAAAAATTTTTTTTCAATTTTTTTAATTTTTGCTTGAATTTTCTTAAGACTATTATAAAAAAGTTTAAAAATTATTGTTGTTGAGCGTGTACTTCTTGTCCCCCGCACTGTGCGCAAGTGTTGCAGCGATGTAAAAGTATGCTATGTTCTCCGCAAACAGCGTTGCCGCAGCCGAAGCAGTATGCCCGCGTTTTCCGCTGCCGCCCGTACTCAGAACGGCAAAGGCGACATGACGGTCTACTTGACCTAGCCGCAAACGACGGTGCATTGCCTTCCATCGGTCTTGGTAATACCTGAAATGAAAAGAAAAATAAAAAACAAATAAATATATATTCTATTCTTGAATTTGAAGATGTTTTTCTTACCCTGACATCGAATGCTTCCATCGCATTGCGTATCCTTGGATATGAGGTTATATGGTTGTTCAGGGGCCGTTCTTCGATATTTGGTGTGGCCAATTGTTTCGTTAGCAGTAAGAAGAACGACCGCCGTCTGTCACTCCTTTTTATAGGCTTCATTTCGGTGTAAATCGTTAAAGCAGCCAATGCAGCGACGTCCAGCATATTATAAAACATGGCCAACGGCCATCATTGTGTTGCTCTTTTGCAGCTGTAAGTGCCTAGCATTTGATCCATGGTATCAACGCCGCATTTGTTGGCGTTGTAATCTAATATGGCATAGGGCTTCCGCTTCTCGGTTTGCTCGTCAACGCGGCAGGTGTAGTGCATTGTGGAGAGCACGTTCACCACTTTATTTTTTTTTTCGGCACGTATGAGCATACCGCTATATCCCCTTCGTTGAACCCAAATAATGTACTATTGATGGTGCGCATCGGGTTCTTCTTGAACTCCTGTGGAATGAATGTTTTGTTGTAGCGCACTGTACCAACATATGCGGTCTTCCTCCTCATCAAAATACGCGCCAAGTCAAGAGTGGTAAAGAAATTATCCGCGTATATAGCACGGCCAGCATCTAAATATTTTTCCACAAGATCCTGCACTACGTTCTGCCCTTGGTTTATCTCCCGTTGTTGGTTTGGCAGTTGTCCAGAATATATCATTCCCTTCACAGGATAATAACTCTGTGAGTCGCATAACCACCATACTTTCAAACCATACTTAGCTGGCTTTGACGGAATATATTGTGTGAAGCGGGTGCGGCCTCTGTAAGAGAACACCTGCTCATCAACTGTTAGTGCTTCATGAGGATTGTAAGCTGCTGCCAAGTTATGTTGCAACATTTGCCAAATATCGTCAATAGCCGCAGTTTTGCTGTTGATGACTCGCTGTTGTCGAGTATTTCCATTGTCGAATCGAATAAATTGCTTTATACACATGATGCGATCGTACGACAACGCACCTTTGTATATTGGGCAACGCGTCGCGCCCCATAATTCCATAGCTGGTTCATGGTTTAATCTTGTGAGTCCAGCATACAAAAGAATAGCCACAAAGGCGTCAAGCTCTTTCACTGTCACTGGCTTCCACTCCTTTTTCTTCGTGGGATTCGCCAAATTCCATGCAGCTGTAACCTCCCTGCCTTTACGATTTGTTTCACGTAGCACTAAGTGTATTATTTCCTGTGTCATGATTGAACGCATTATTGTATAGGGGTCGTGTATATTTCCTGTTGGTCCTGGTTTCTTTCTTGTGAAGTCGACCACGTTATGATTACGAGTGCGTGATGTTGGTGGTGTTTTTTTTACTCCATTGGGTGCCATCTTTACCAATATAGTAACTTTCATTCGTTTCCTGTCCATCATTTTCTTCCTCTTCATCATCAGTATCTTCATTTAGCTCGACGTATCCTTCAGTTTCAGCATCTGACTCTTCAGCAGGTTGGTATGTGCGATCTTCATCATCCTCAACTTCATAATTATCAATTTCTTCATCCATGTCTCCGTCCATAAAATCAGCAACTCTACTATCAGCTGCACGCCTTTCATCCGCAGTCATTTGCTGGTAACGTGTACTACGGCGTACAACCATTTCAGCAACGTCCAAATTACTTGCATCTGCCATATTTATATTTTTGTTTATATCACACACGAATTTACTCTTCGCTGTCTAAACTTTGACTGATTTGGTTTACGAAACTAAAACTTCTTTTATACTCTTTCGTACGTCTACCTGAACTGAAAGACATTTAGGTATTACTTCATCATCATTATAATTTTTTTATTGTTTCAACACATAATTTACTTGTTCTGAACACAAAGACCTGAACTCAAAGACATTAGGGATGATGATAAAAACAAAAAATTCTAAGAACTGGTTTATTGCTAGTAGTATAAAATTAGAATATTGTGCCTTTCCTTGAAAGCAATAAAGTTCATGTCTTCGAATTTTTTGTTCTTGTCATCGTCCCTAATTTCTTTGAGTTTAGGTCTTTGTGTTCAGAACAAGTAAATTATGTGTTGAAACAATAAAAAAATTATAATGATGCCCAAAAACATGCATTTATTAGTGAAATTCAGTACAAGGTCCATACGGACCTATTCACACGTCCGCGTACTATTCTCACTAAAACATCAATAACTCCTAAAGTAATGATCCGATCGGATTGATTTTTTTTCCAAAAGATGCGCTACAAAATACTCTTGGAATACAGAGTAATTTGGGGGGGGGGTTGTAGTGGCCGAAGTAGGAAAAGGCAAAAAGGTCCCTAGGGACCTTCTCACTCATCGGAGGGTTAAGCTGCATTCGGATATCAAAATGTCCTCAAAAAAGATCTTATTGATATCCTTTCGTTCATTGATCCATGTTTTCACTCATTCTATAAAAATCTCTTAACCGAAGATATGTCAGATATACATTAGGCTGGGTCAAAAAATAGCTTTTCTCGATTTTCAATAGGGATCAACGATAAAATGGTGCAAAATGGCGAGGTGAATCTATGCGTGAAGTTTTATTAATATATTTTAAGTTTTGTTGCCTCCGGAATGTGTCGCAAGATTGAGATCACAGCTTGAAAAAATTTTTTTTTAAGATTAAATTTTATAATGAATTTTTTTTGGTAATTAGCATGCGCTAAATACGAAAAATAAAGAAAAAAATTCTAATTCCGGGTATTTTGCAGATAACAACGGTGCATTAATGTTTTACGATACATACTATACATCGAAAAACACAAATGTACCGTCGTTATCTGGACAATGCCCGAAATTAGAATTTTTTTTGTATTTAGCACATGCTAATTAGCATAAAAAATACATTATAAAATTCTAATCTTCAAAAAAAAACAATTTTTTTCCAAGCAGTAATCTCAATCTTGCGACACAATCCGGAGGCAACAAAACTTAAAATATATTAATAAAAAAATATATTAATAAAAATATATAAAAAAAATAGATTCACCTTGCCATTTAGCACCATTTTATCGTTGAGCCCTATTAAAAACGGAAAAAAGCTAACGGTTCATCTGACAAAAAATTTCACAAGGACCTTTTTCATAGAGCATTTAATTTCCTTCAAGATATGTTCAGGTCAATTCCGTTTGGGTTGATGGTTTGGGAGTAAAAAGCAAAAACTTGCATAGACAAAAAAAATTAAAATTGCGATGATAGACCTCTTAATATTAATATAAAGCGCTCAAATTTTGACAATAATTCTTTTTTTTTTCATCCCAAGCAATATTTTCGATATACTTAAAAAAACAAAATTAAATTTTTTTTGCCCACTCTAATATATATCGAAATTTTTTATAAAGATACATTTTGTTCAGATACATATTTAAAGAACTATGAATTTATGTAAATTAAGTACATATGTAATTTAATATGAGACATTACAATGTTAGTATATACTCTTTTTTTTTCTTTTAATACTTTTATTTATTTAAAATTGTCGTAATTTGGAAGACAGATTTCTGCTTGCTGAGTGCTTTTTAATTTTAAATTTAAATAAGATTTAAGTCAACTTCATGTATGAGTGTATGTATACATTTTAATTTATTAGATTGCAATGAAAATAATTTTAGTAATCTCTTATGTTCAAATATGACAAAATAATATAAAATAAATCATTTTGAAAATCTGCTAATTTCGAAGATAGTCATACGAAGTTCTATTATCATGTTTGTAAAAAGAGCTTAACTTTTGTTATCGAGAATACCTCATTAAATTAAATATATATGTTATCAAGAAGCGGAATGATGTATTCCTAATTTAATAAGTGACCGAATTGAAGTGATTGCCCTGATTAGAAAAGGACTAAATTTTTAAAAATTAACTTTACCTAACGTTTAAAGTTACTCTCCTGCAAAAACAGAAAATTAAACTTAAGCACTTTTTCCTTATTGCCACAGATATATTGTATTGAAATGAACAAATATTTTAAATGAAAATTAGAATTATAGGAAATGTATTTTGAAATATGTATTTTGTATTTCAAATACTTGTTTAAAAACTATTTTGTATTTTTAATTTGTAATAGAAAATAAAAAACCATTTTTATTTTTAATTTATTTACATATTCCACAACTCTGAGAAAGACACATAAGCGTTACATTTTTTAAAAAAAATTTACCAGGAGGTGGGGTAGGGACAATTTCTGCGTCTACAAAATTATTTAACCAATTTTAAAGTAATGTAAAACATAAACAGATCTGAGTCTAGAAGGACACGAAAGCTATGAATATATTTTTTAAAACTAGAACCAAGGGGAAATTTCTGTCTTTTTGAAACTATCTAGACAATTCTAATGGAATTTAAAACATAAATATATACCTATTTAGATATAAACATATAAGCTATGCATTTTTCAAAAGTTGATGACGGTGTAGGATTGCCAGATCAAAATTGTGAAAAAGCTTGAAATAAAAAAAAGCCTGATTTAAGAAAAAAATCTTGACACTAATTTAAAAGGCTATCAATTCGTTATGTATATTTTATGTGTGCTCCATCAGAACTCCGCCATATGTGATCCTATTTGGAAGTTTTTATCTTTATTTGGATTGAAATACTTCCAGATTAGTCCTGCCTTGATGTTTTTTACAAGAATTAATTTAAGCTTACAATTTACATTAAATTCCGCATAATATTTTTAGCTTATATATTTAAATTGTATTAATGTAAAACAAAACATTACAAGACAAATAAAAATATTGTACACCTAAGAATTTTTATTTTCCCCACAGATACTAGGTATATCTGCTAACGATTTTAGATGATTCTCCTGTACCTTAATTTGTATGCAAAAAATTTTGATAATATAAAATTTTTATTGAAATTAGTTCGTATCATTAATTGGGCAAATTACATCCTTTTTCCTTCTTTATAAAACTAATTATTTGCAGGAATCGAAAATACCAACGAAATCAATTTATTAAGACTTTCGATTTCTCGTCTTCCTTTTTTTTAGTTTGACCATATTTAGTCACCAGAAATATTTTTGGAAGAAGATCGTAATCTGTATATAAGTTATCATTATCTATAGACTCGAGGAATTTTTATTAGTAGTTACCGTTTTTTGTAAGGGGAACCATTGATAAAATCACTTTAACAAATTTATTAGCTTCTGATTTGAAAAGGAAAAGCTCTAGGAGAAATATTTTTATTATAACCTTTGTTTCCATATAATTTTTGATTTATTATCTGTTCGTATAATATAATATGCTTCATTGAAGCATATTATCTATATTATACTATAATTTTTAGCTTGACAAATAGCTTTTTGGCTTGAAACTTGACAAGTCTTAAAAAAGCTTGACAATCAAGCACGCCTATTGTGGGGAAATTGCTGTCTCTCCGAAACTATCTAGCCAAGTTTAATGAAATTTAAAACATAAATATATCTGAGTCTAAGGACATAAAGGCGATATAGTTTTTAAAAAATGTAACTACGAGGGGATAGGGACAATACCTCTCCGAAACTATCTATCCAACATTTATGAAACTTAAAAAACGGATAGATCACTATTTAGATTAGCATATAAGCTCTGCATTTTCTCAAGACGGATAAAATGGGGGTAGGGGTGCAATTTCTGCCTCTTCGAAACTATCAACCGAATTTTAAGTTATTGCATTTTCATTTGCCATCCACGCGTATGCAAAGATACAGCGCGAGCGAGGCCACGGGTAATAGCTAGCCACTAAGACATATGTACATTATTTATACATGTTTCTATATCATGAAAGAAATGTACACAAAAAAGCAAACATGTTAAAAATTACAATACAAAAACTAAAATGTGCGATGAATTTTTTAATTTGGTTTTATTAAATACTAGGGTATTCATTTAACTGGGCTTTTGCTTTAATCGGTTAATCGCTCGATTAATTAATCGGGGTTTTGGTTTAATCGGTTAATAATCGGCTAATTTCGGTATTAGCCGGTTAACCGATTAATAAAGTTTTTCATAAATCAAGTCATTTCAACTTATAAAAATGCATAAATTATTTATTATTTTGAGTTTATTAGCAAAAAAAAAATAATAATAGCATAACAATTCTTGAACTAAATCAAGCAAAAAATTTATAAATATGTATGTATTCATTAAAAAATTAACAAGTTTGTGCGATCATTATATCAGTTATTTCGGTAGTTTAAAGAGATCTTCTAAAACAACATTTCAGAAAAATAATTTGGTTTAAATGTTTGGGATTTAAGAGATTCTTCTCTTTAGTTTTAATAACACAACTGGAAAATATCCTTTCACTTATCGTAGATATTGAAGAAATCGAAAGCAATCCATAATACAGAATATCTAGATTATCAGCCCTTTTCCTGGATTTCTCTGAACATATAAAATCTTCCATTTTGCCATTAGAGTCCTGATCTATTTTTTTTTTAATTCTTGACACTTCTGATGGTTTTGGTTAATTTCGTTAAAACATTCTTGTACGACTATAGATAGTTTCTACTGTTGTCAGGTCATCCATGTCAAAGATTTTAAAGTTTTACTTAAGTTAAGATCGCTGAACACAGTTTTTTGTTTGTATGAAAAATAATTTCTAAACACATGCTTTTGTATATGAGACGAAACAAATAATTAAACACACAAAAAATACGTTATATTACTACAAAATATGAAAAAATTTTTTACGTCGGTTAACCGAATGAATCCCTATTAAATACATACATAAATAAATCGCCGAATTCGCGTTCGGTCTGAAAAATCTACTGAGGTTCGGACTCGTGTTGATAAAATGCAATCAGTCGGACACAAAGCGCGGATCCCTATGACCCCCTCCCCTGGGCTACTCAATATAGTTTCTTAAGCAAATTAGGTCTGGAGATGTTCCGACCATTGATGAAGTTAAAGTGGAAGTACATAACACGCGTTGTTAATTCGTCGATGAGTATCGTGCGTTTAAAAACTTTAGCGCATATAAAATGTCAAGTTACATAGCGCGCTTTAAGCTGAAAGTCAATAACACGCGTTACACACGGTAACGCGTTATAAGCGGCTGTCAAAAAAGTAGAATCAGTGTAAATGTATGTGACGAGTTACAAAGCGTAAAACGCTTGAAGCGAAAAGTAGGTTTACTTTCTACTTTTGTATGACAGCGATTTTTGATAGCCAGGGACGACAAATTATATTTTCAATGTTATCGATATATATGTTTGTATGGTGGATTATTTTTTTAAATTTTTTTTACAAAAAAGAAGTCTAATAAAAAAACTAGGGATGTAACGATAAGCCGTTTTTCCGATCCAATACCGATTCCGATACTTAAAAATAAATATCGCCGATACCGATACGAATATTGAAATTGAGTTCAAGTTTAGATTAACAAAACTCAAGAAGAGCAATTTTTTATTATATAAAATTACAGTGTAACAGATTATTAATATTTGAAATTGATATTAACCCAGTATATAAAATTGGAAGTAATTTTTAAGGAACTACATTTGCATTGCTTCCACAGAATCTATATTAAAAATATAGAAATTTGTAACTCCTTTATAATTTTAAAAAATACTCGCCCTGCTTTTTAAAAAATCGATTTTTTAAAGGACATTTATCAACTAATATTCTTCTAAATAACTTAATAGCTTAATTATTAAAAGTCTTCTAAAATTTTATATTTATTCACTTAAATTTACATGAAAACACAGTTTTGTGTTTAAATTCGCATAAAAAGAAACAAGTTCTAAAAATGGGTAATTTTTCATCCTTTTTTGAGGAATCATTATAGAACACCGAAAAAGAAATTTGTCCTAACATTGCTCCGAATTCGGTGATTGGTAATCGAAAAAGAGAGCTTCTTGTAATGACTAGCAAATGTGAAACTAATTAGAAATTATCCAAATTTGCAATATTTCTGGATCGCGTATTCTACATTTTCATGACTTCTTTGGAGTGTCTTTTTTTGCTGGGAGTAAGATTTAAACAACAACGAATTGAATTTGAGTTCATGGTAAAATTAACAATAAATAAATTATTGTTTTTGCAAAATAATAGTGTAAAATATTATTAATTTTTAAAATTGATATTAATAAGGTTTAAAAAATAACGAAATGAATTTAGTTCTTGGTAAAATTAACAAAAAATAAATAATTAGTTAAAAAAACAACTGAAAATTTTTTTAAAGTATCGTCGTATCGACGATATCGATGTATCGAAAAATCTGAAGTATTGCCGATACATCGGTATCGGTATTCGTTACATCCCTAAAAAACCCTATCGCAATAGTTTTCAAATGTTTTCAAGAATAAAATATATTACAATTAATTTTTTAACACAATTCTCTCATCAACAAAATTTTCATTTTATTTATCGATTAATTTTATGCAATAAGTTTCATCTCTGTTATGTTTATTAATTTTATCACTTTATCTTTATACTTTATTCAATATTGTACTGACACAATTAAATTTACATTAAAGTCAAGAAGAGCCGACGGTCTGTTGGAATAGCTCTCGCTGAGTTCAAGAACCCACTAACTTCCCGTTCCAAATACAAGGGACGCACCCAAAACCGTCTCGTTTTATTTTGGAGCCCTTGTTGCACAAAATATTATGTTTATAAACTCAATAAATTCCACAAATTCTTTTAACATTTGAATTTCAATTAACATTTTTGCAAAAATTATTTTTATTTTATAAAAATATTTACACTAAAGCTGATCAAAATATAAACATTGGCGCACAAAAAGCGTTGCATATAACTTGAATTTAGAAAGGCGTCTAAAGTATGAAACACACAAAACGCGCAACGCACGAAACGCGTGTTATGGACTTTCAGCTTTAGAAATGCTATTTCTGTCAGCTGTTTTTTATTTGTTCTCTTGTTTATACACTGCAAAATGGCTTCCTTTTTTATAAACTATTGTATGTTTTTTAATCAATTACAATTTTACAGTTACAATTTTTTTAACTTTATTCTGTTTTATTGTCAGCTAATTAGTTGTCAAAAGTACACAACGCGTTAAAAAATTTTAAGTTAACCAACTTTCTACCGCAAACGCGTCAAAATGTTGTTTATATAACTTGTTCTATGAAAAAACACTAGTTAACTTTTTTGACAGAAATTTACAGTGCATTAAAAGGTTTTTCATATATTTAACAAATCTTATATGGGAATTTATTTAGCAATTCATTCATAAAATAAACTTATTTTATGAATCTATAATTATCTCGTACAATGTTTTACAGCGTTACCTTAATAGAGAAATGCCTTAACTCATTATTTTTTTAAATCTAATTTTTTGCACATATCGATAGACAAAAGATTCATCTAACGAAATAGGGAAAAAACTTGATATGAAAAAAAATAATGAATTGGGGCGTTTCTATATTAAGGTAACGATACATTCTTTAAATAATAACATTAAATTAAAAACTTTAACAACCACCCAAAAAATGGATAATAACTTCGAAACAGCTGTACCTATTTTCTTCAAACGTAGCTTAGAAGATTTAAAATCTTATTTAAAAATAAAACTAAATTAAAATCGATCAAGCCGTTCGGGAGCTACATTGCCACAGATACACAGCTTTAAGAGGATACTAGCTGAAAAGAGATGTTATGTTATGTTCAAACATAATTAAGAACGCTCGATAGTCAGCTTTCAAATAAATCCGTTTAGGCGTTTGGGCTCTACGATGGCCCAGACAGGCACACAGATACACACTACTAACGACAATAGTTTAGACAATGCTATTTCATTTAAAAGTTTTGTTTACCTACAACACTAATTATTATAAGTTCAATAATAAAAACTAGCGGTAAATGCGGATCCATGTAATGCGAAACATAAGCTGTTAATAATATATCATTGGCGAAGCTATTGTAGAACTGCCTAGACTGTAAATTTGGGCATAATGGGATAGCTTTTGGGTTCTAATGTTATATGTATATAAAATAACTACCGAGTAATTTTTGTAAATAATAATACATCGACAGTTTTCGCTTTTAAACAACTGCTGCGTTCAGAATTTATGGATTAAATTGTTTTGATTGAATCGATAGTGGGAAAAATATCGATAGTACATTAAAAATAAAACTATCGATAGTGCCATCGATAGTTTTGCAGCTCCACTGTCCGGGGAAAGAATTTGCGTCCGCGAAAGTCCTAGTTTTTACCGACTTAAAAAGGGAGGTTCTATTCGCGTAACAGACGGTATTGGATGTGCAGCTTATGTTGTAAATATTACTGTCCATGAAGGTTGTGATATATTATATATTGCTTAAAAAGGCCCAAAGTGATATAGCTTTAAGGGCCATTATTACAACTCAGCAGTAAAGTGGAAGATAGTTACTGGCATGATAAGCAGAAGTGATCGGTAAACTGACCTGCAACAATTTTTCATTATTACAACTTGCCTGTAAAATAAAAATTATCTTTTTCAAAGTATGGCTATACCAGAGCACAAGTGGCAACGTCATACATATGTATTTACAATGGCACAGATAACAGGTACACACAAGTCTACAACAAGTATAAATTTGTTGTAGAAACTGCACTACAGTTGTCAAAAAATGTGGAAAGATGGATGGAATTATCAGCGCAGGTAGCTCTATAATGAAATGTCCAATACCTTAAAGAAGGGAAGCTCCATATAGTGACGAAATTGTGATAATTTCATCACTCCACTAAGTTTGCCGAGTAAGGTCATGTGTTCTAGTGAGTTCACTTGTTAGATACGTCTAGGTGTTTACTTGATAAAGAAGCAAGTATGGCAGCCTATGAAAATGTGTACCGATAAAAGTTAGCGGAAGAATGAACTTCCCAGTAAGTAATCCCACACTTTTAGGTTAAATTAAAGTTGTAATAATGAAAAACTGTTTATCCGTCCGATAAAATGCTAATTATAACTAAGGCCGAGTTGTAATAATGGCCCTAAGCCAGAGTTCATAATTGATTTATTATGATTATTTCGAACTCATTTACTTCTGAATCCAAAGAATATCAAAATGCTTTTGATTTTCATAACAAACGCACACAAACACATGCATACATATGTACATATATTGAAGCTGAATACCCAACATACCAAATGGCTTGAGAAAAATATTATAATAAGCTTACTAGCATAAGCCTTAAGCTTGAAAAAGTATTGAAAATAAATTGAAAAAAGTTATCTTAACAATTGTAGAAAAATCAAAACGGAATCCTCTTGAAAATATTATAAGTGCATGCTTACTATAAGCTTATTCTTGCAATTGTAGAATAAGCTTATGAAAATAATATTATATTAACTTTTGTATAGAAAATTTAATTTGTCTTAATATTTTTATAAGCTTTGGAGAATAAAAGTCACAAATAATATATTTTTCAATGTTGAAAAACAAAATTATTATTGTTTACTTCAAATTCATTCGATTTCATTTATTTATTACATACATATTTATGTTTTTTATGTTGTAATTTACAAAATTACACGTGCACCCAATTCGCAATTTAAAACTAGATGCAAATGCCGCTGTAGAATGTATTGAAAAGATAAGTCTTTCAATCGTTATATTGCTCTCTTGAATATATGTATGACGTTTATAAGCATACTTTAGAAACAGTTGTGTATAATAATAGTTTCTCAAGCATTGTTAAAAACTGCTTGTGAAATCACATTTTATAAACATTGTTATAAGCGAAGTTAAGAAAAGCTTAAGGCCCACAATTTATATAAGCTTATTCTCAAGTTGTATTAAATTTTGATTACTGTATGGTATGTTGGGTATCGATTCGTCTGGCACCCGCTTAACAATTTTGTACCAAATCTACACCAATCAAGCATGTAAAACGCATCGGATACCTACTATTATTTTTTTACCACTTTCTTTTTTTAGTAAAATTTTTAGTTTTAATCATATAAAAATTTAGTTTGAATCATATAAAAATAGGCCTTAAATATTCTCCAACATTTATTAGTAGTTTTAGAAAGGCAACAATTAACTAATAATAAGACAGATATTTAAAAAAGGGCAAAGGGGGAAAAATAAATCAGCACATGGCATAAGCAAATTATTAACATGATGAGGAGCATTACTAGCTGTAGCAGCGTCAATATCACGAAAACATTTTTTTGAAACAGAAAGAGAATGAGAAGAAAAACCCTCATCGCAATAGAACAATTATATACCTACATACATATATATGTATATATATATTTTATATACATACATTCCCTGAAGGAAGCATGGGGTTAAGTGTCTCCAAGTCACCACTTTTTTCTACTAAATTGGTGCCTTTGTCGGCAGAGCGTCTACACTTTACATTAACGTTAACGCGTAGAGAACTGTTTGACAGCTGAAAAACATGCTTATTCTTTTTGGTTTTTTATTGTTTCGTGTTGTTTTGTTGAAAATAAATGTGGTACGCGTAAAATTAAATTTTTTACAAAAAAAGTAGCAAAAGAGTGAAATTAAAACGTGAGTAAAAGTAATTATATTACGAAAATATTTTAGCAATTACATAAATACATCTTGAGCAAACGAAACTATGTATAAAAATTTGTATAGAAATAGTGAGAGTGATGAAAATAATTTTAGTGAAAGTTCAAACATTAGAGAATTTGTGGAGCCCGTTGAAGATTTTGTACAGTCTTTCGAAGATTTGCGTTATACAAAATTGACTTTGCGGGAAAAATAAAAAATTGGTCTATTGAAACAGCTCTCTCCAGAATTTCTTTGGAGGTACTGCAGGTACTGCTTTCATTAGCAGCTTTGTTGGGCAAAAAGCAACAAGTGTTAATCACAAAAGTTTTTCCCGGGAATTATTGCCACATAGGAATTAAAAGGAAAGTGGAAGACATTTTGAAAAACCATAACGAACTGAAGTGGATATAAACATCGCCGGAATCCCATTGTTTAAAATTTCGCCAATCCATTTGTGCCCAACAGAAGTATATAGTCAGTAGTACCAGTATCCATAGCAAATATCTGGTTCCAAAGTGGATATATGTATGTCCCCAAGTAGAGTACCTAGTCAGTAATACTTATAGTACTAGTGCATTCTCAATGACACGTACCTGTAGGGTTGCCAACCGTACTAAAAATATAGTATTGTACTATATCTTGGGTTTGCGTACTATATACAGTTGAAAAAATATATAGTATGCAATAATACTATATTTCGCCGACTTTGCAAAACTGATTTTCAAAGCAAATAGATCTAAGTTCAAAGTTTGCAATGTAAAAAATCAATTCTAAGAAATCTTCGCAAAAAAACGGATATCGAAAAGGAATACCTAGCCCGCGCAAATCGACATGATATCGGTCAAAGCAAATAATACCAACCAATCAGTTCTCCTTGGAACTTCTAATTTTTATAGAATTTAGTACGAATGATGCCTCTTGCATAGCTAGTATTAATACAAAATCTTATCACATTCTATTTTCTGGTTCGAGAAATATTGAAAAATTCAACAAAAATGAATTAAGCCCTTACAAAATTAAGTACATATGTACATATATATTTAGACCTATTTACCCTAGATTTCCACTGATGTGTCATATTAAAGGGCACGAATTTTACCCTGTTAATTTTTGTTATTAGTTTATGAAAACGGAAAAAGCATAATTTTGCATGAAAAAAACAATTCTTCGTAACTAATTTCTGATTCACTTAGAAGCAGTTAAATATATAAAAATTATTTATGGAGGACTTAAAGATACTTTTATTCCGCATTTTTTGTATTTGATTTATACAAATCGGTTAAACCATTCTCGAGTTATGATGAAATAAATTAGCGCGACCGCCCTATTTCTAAATAAGAAACAAAAATCAAAACATACCATAACCCATTTTTTTTCAACCGATTTTACTGTAATTACGCATTTAGTAAAGCTATTTTAGTATTACTTTTCACACAAATAAATGTATATAGTGCTTTGGTATCTCATAAGCAGGGCAACCAAAAATATGATATATCATATTTTTTGCTGGATGTCTTACAAACATATAAGGTAGTTATTTATACGTTTCAGAACTTTTTAAGAATTTTGGCGTCGATTTTTTAGAGCATATTTTGCCCGTAAGGGCATTTTTTAGCATATTTTACTTTTAAGAGCATATTTTACTTTTAAGAGCATTTTTTGTACAATTTTTGTCATTACTATATTCTAGCTATTTTTAATGTGTAATTGAAAATTTCGACTACGGCGAACTGAATTCTCCACTAACATAACCAAGGCGAATTCACATCCAGATGGTCCTGCAAGCGAATTCACTACGCCGAACTGAATTTACCACTAACATAACCAAAGCGAGTTGACAACCAGGTGGCGCCCCAAGCGAATTGGCTACGGCAAACTGAACTGGCCCATGACATTACCAAGACGAATTTAAAACAATACGGCGTTACTACGGCAACAAAGCAAATTCATAGCAGATAGGCTCGCCTTAATTCGGTTTGATAAATAACCATTTTGTTCGTAAAAAATGTACTGAAAAATATGGTAATAAAGCATTTGACATCCAAACTAGACCAAAAATACAAGCGGAGAAAATGAGCAAAAAATAATCACCTGATGTGTCGAAGCCACCTGCTATGAATTCGCCCTGGCATCTGGGGCCCGATTCTATTTTTGTGAAAAAGTGAAAATGAAAAATAAATTATCACTTCATTGAAAATGCGATTCTAATTTCAGCTTTTATGAAAACTATCTGTCAAATTTTTTTATATGATAATTTTTTTTCATCATGAAAAGGTTGGCGAAAACTTAAATGATGCCAACTTTTAATGACTTTTTTATTAACTTTGCTTCAAAAATCATTTTTTATAAAGTAAAAAACGCCAGAATGTATTATTTATAATAATTGTTACAACACTGAAATAAACAAGAAATAAAAATAAAGTAGATCTTTTCCCACTAGCACTTTAATTTATAAGATATTTTTTCTTGTTGTGCCAGATTGCAAACTATAATAAATAAATAAATAAATAAATAACAGAGTTAAGTTATGTGCTATACATTTTTGTAACAAACACATAAAACCATAAAGTTTAAAAAAGTAAACTTAATATTTAAAAACAACCCAATGAATAAAAAAAGATGTTGCAAAGCTTCAGAAGACCAGAAAGTACATAATATGTATTTGCAATAAAATTAGTTTTTGTTTAAATTTGCTTATAATTCAAGAAATGAGCGGAATAAAACAAAAAGTGACAGATGGTTTTCATAGCGATTCAATTTTTCATAATTGCAATCAGAATCGCTCTAAATGAAAAATGAAGTAAAAATTGCTATGAAGTGAAAATGATAAATTTTTTATCACTTCATTTTTATCATAAATTCAGAATCGAGCCCCTGATGTACATCGAGGCGAATCGATGTACGTATGATTGTCAAGGCAATTACAGGTGACCTCTACAGATTAGGTGATTATTTTCGCCACTTGTATTTTTGATCTAGTTCGCATGTCAATACTTTCTTGACATATTTTTCAGTACATTTTTTTACACACAAAGAGGATATTTCCAAACCGAGTTCAGGTGAGTATACCTGTTATGAATTTGCCTTGTATGAATGCATGCTTTTTCACAAGGCGAATTCATACCAGGTGAACGCACTAAATGCACTGATTCACTATCCTACACGATCACACGATTCATTCACAGGAACATTTTACAGAAGTCTTACAGGCGTTGTAGGTGCCACACTATTATACAATAAATTGAGTAAAGTGCGACTTTGGCACACGAAAGGGTTCCGTACTTTTCGTTTTTGCCCCTTTTTTTATTTCGGGAGTTTTATCGTTGCGCTTTTTTGTTTATTTTTATTTATTAAGTTTTTTTCCTTGTTTTGACGATTTTTTTGGTTTTTGCGCTTTTTGTAATATTGTTTTTTTTTTGGGATTTTTCATCGCTTTTTCAGTTTTGGGCTTTATTAGGTTTTAGGGAAGAAATGTAGCAAACGTTATAGTTGGAATATTGAGTTCTGATGAAGAAACTACAAAAAAAAGTTTTTGTTAAACTCCGTAACCATTTTACCCAAAAATGACACATGTAACATGTTTAGCCCATGGTCTTCATAGAGTTTGTGAAACTATAAGGGATCATTATGTAAATGTAGACAAAATAATTTCTGATGTTAAATAGATTTTTCTAAAAGCACCATGCAGAGTAGAAGTATTTAAAGAAATGTATCCGGAACTTCCTCTCCCTCCTGAACCAATAAAAACCCATTGGGGTACATGGATTGAGGCTGTAAAGTTTTAGATAGTTTGAAGGACGATGCTCAATCGACTAAAATTGCCAAAGAAGATTTAGTTTTTATTGCATCGAATTATGGATTTATTGCCAACAATATCAAAAAATTGCAAACTGTTGGTATTTCCCTAAATGAGAAAATAAAAATACTGAACGACGTGGCGATTTTTCAACTTGTTTGGCGACAAAATTTTTTACTTTGCATTTTTTCTTTTTTTACAGCATTTTTTATGCGCATAGTTTTGGTTGCCCTGCTCATAAGCAACTTAAGGCCCGTTCACACCATAACAGTAACTGTCGTGATAGTACTGCCATATCAGTTCATTGCTATAAGAAATTGTTAGTGCCGCGATATCAAACCCAATTTGATATTGGGACTTTGCTGTCGTAACAGGAACCGTCGTAATTACCGTCATATTGTGAATAAGGCTTTAAGACCCGTTCACAAGTAACTGTCGTGATAGTACAGTCATGGGATCCAATTTCGATGAGAAATTGTGTTAGTTAATGTTGCTGTCGTGGAGGCAACTGTCCTGAAAAATGTGTACTTTTTTAGAGTTAAACCACCATATCTTACCCATTTACTAACCGCTTTTTAAAATCCATGCCTTATTTGAAAGATAAGAATCGTATCTGAGAAATTTCGTAAAAATCCGTTTTGAAACAATAAAAACCGTTTTTTCGCTACATTTACTGTTAGAAACTCAAGTTAGAAAGTCACCTAGAAAAACTAAAGGTATTTTCCAGAAGTTATTATTCGGCTTAAGTGCAATAATTGAATTAATATAAATTCAAACTATTTTCAAGAGTGGAATATTAGAATATCAGACTAGCAGAAAGGATTAGTACTACTAATTTAAAAATAATTTTAATTTAAATTAATTTAAATTAAGGCGAATAATAATAACTTCCGACTTATACCTATTTCAGTTCGAATAATAATTACGTACGAATATTAAAGGTATTTTCGTTCTCTATAAGATACAACAAAGCAGAATTGCTACATCAGAACCCCTGAATAATTTTAGTGTATCACAGTGTAATTTACCAAATATATTTAAGATAATTTTATACCTACTCTCCATTCCTTCCACTACGGCGGTCACAGAATGAATATTTTCAGTTATGAATTTGAAATGGCGCGTGGAAAGAAACAGAGCGAGTATACACTTTATATATAGTAAGTAAAGTGCGACTTATGCTCGCACACGAAGGGTTCCGTACGAATACACATATGTATATCCTTTTTCGAATTTGCCCCTTTTTTCATTTTGGCAGTTTTTTCGTTGTTTTTTTTTTTTGGTTTTGGCCTTTTTTAATTTCGTGATTTTTTCGTTTTTGCTGACGATTTTTCGTTTTTTGCATATTTTTTGACAATTTTTTTAGTTTTGGCCATTTTTGGCTTTGGAGTTTTTTAAACGTTGTTCGTCACTTTTTGACGATGTTTTTGGTTTTAGCGATTTGTTTTAGTTGTTGCGATTTTTTTTCAGTTTTGGCGCTTTTTTTGGTTTTGGGGATTTTTTTGTGATTTTTTTAGTTATGGCACTTTTTTTCGTTCTGGCGTTTTTTTTTTTTGGCGATTTTTGGTTTTTTGCAATTTTTGTTTTTTTTGCCTATTTTTGTAGTTTTGGCGTTTTTTTGCTTGTTTTAAACAGGGACTAAAACCCAACCCGAACCTGAACCCAAACGGGTTCAGGTTCGCTGTTTATAAAGACTTTGAACCCGAACCCGTTGAAGCCAAAAATTCAGCAAGGTTCGGGTTCAAAAATATATTTAATAGAAGAACAATAAATAAAAAACATTCTGCTTCTTTCATGCAAAAAAATTAAAAAACAAATTCATACCAGGTGGCAGCACCCCGAAAGCTGAAAATTTTTTCAATTTTTAAAAGTGCCAAATGGTTGCCAAAATTTTTGCCTTTTCTTGTTCTGGGTATTTCTAATAATTTCTTATTTAAAGTATATTTTCTTATGTCAATGCGGCACGCACGCTACAAAGTTGAAAAAAATGTTTTTGAAAGCTAAATATGTTAAGTTTAATTAAATTAAAAGAAGCCCCCAATAAATAATGCCCCCATTGATGTATTTTAAGTCGCATATGATAAATTAATTTCAGATATGATATTTTAAGCTCTAAAAAAATTAAATTGCAAAAATTTGCTATTAGTAGATTTAATTTTTCTAAATCGAGCGTTTTTAAATCGACTCGATTTGCAGAACAGGCAGAATAGTGTTTAAACGTATAAACGAGAATGTAAAATTGATTTATGTATTTTATTATTAAACAAAATAATTGCGCGCGTTTATATGTTGGTTTTAAGACCGACCCGAACCCGAACCCGAACCCTGAACCGAACCCGAACCAGAGCTTTTTATTTTGATTAATCCGAACCCGAACCTGAACCCATTTTTTCATGGTTTCACTGCCTGGTTTTAAAGTTTTTTTTTTGCTTTTTGACGATATTTTTAGTTTTAGCGATATTTTGGTTTTAACGTTTTTCCATTTTTAGGGATTTTTTCGGTTTTTTGTGATTTGTTTAGTTTTAGCGATTTTTCTTTGCTTTGAAACTTTTTTTCATTTTGGCGATTTTTTTGGTTTTTGGCGATTTTTTTGGTTCTGGCGTTTTTTTTGGTTTTGGAGCTTTTTTGTATTTTGATGATTTTTTTTCATTTTTGGCGTTTTTTCTTTTTTTGATGATATATTTAGTTTAAGCGAATTTTTTTGTCGTGTTTTTTTTCGTTTCTGGTGATATTTGTGTTTTTCCTTTAAGCGCTTTTTTCACTTTGGCGATTTTTCGCTTTGAAATTTTTTTAATTTTGAAATTTTTTAGTTTTAGCGTTTTTGAAAATTTAAAGAGTTTACCTCTTACGGTTTCCAAGATACAGCATATTGTCTAAATTACATAGTAAAATTAATTTAACTGATAGATTATCCTTTAATTGTTATTGTTTTAAATATCAGTATTAATTGGTGTAGTATATTCTACAGACTACACCAATTAACACTTACTTTGAAAATTTTAAGTGTCTATATATAAGTGTCTGTATATTACATTAGTATTTCAACATGTTTCGTTGCTCGCTTTAGAACACCCTTTTTAACTTTCATATATTTGTTATTGTAGCAGCAAAAATTTTACATATTCTGTGAAAATTTCAGGTCCGTAGCTCTTATGGTTCCCGAGAAAACAGACAGACAGACGAACCGCGTAGCGAAAACAATAGGGTAACTCTACACTTTTTGTGTACGGAATCCTAATAAAAAATGAGCTTTTGATATTCATTAATCTGAAAATGAAACGTAATTATATGAAAATTTATTGTATTGTTGATTGTTGAAAGGGCAAAACTATACTTTTTAAAAAAATAAATATTTAATATTACATCAATTTCTTTTTTTAAAGCGTTTTATCAAATGCTATATTTACTAGAAGTGTACTATATTACTGTACTGTATTGATATTAATACTGTATTTAATAGCTAGAATGATGGGAACCCTACGCACCTGTTAAAAATGTCTATAGCATAGAACATTGCAAACGGTACAGTACGTCAATAGTTCTAATGTCGCTACATTGTCTACATACATATGTCCTTAAAAGAAGTACCTAGTCAGTAGTACTTATAATACTAGTGCGTTCTCAATGACATAAACGTGTTAAATGTCTATAGAGCAGAACATTGTAAAGGGTATAGTAGGTCAAAACTGATTCACTATTGACATTTCCTACAGGGTACTTACATACATATGTACATACATACATATTTTATTTTAGTTTTATTTTTCTTAAAATTTATTACCACCAGTGTTGCCACTGAAGAATTTTGAAATTACACTTGACCGGGTCCCAAATTACACAGATGAAGAAAGAGTACACATGATTTTTTCCATAATTTGAATACATGTTTACAATATATTATATTTATATAATATGTTTTTAAGATTGAAAAACTCCGTTAAATGAAACCAAAATATCTGAACCATATGACAAAACCACAATTAGATTTTAGTTTACCAGTCATCGAATGCTTCTAGCATTGAATTTTTGTCTTTTGAAAGTTCTTCGAAAAGTTCTGGAAGTTCATCATATTTTAAAATGCGAATAACACATGAATTCAAAGCCATTTAGTAATATTATTTGTGATCATCAGTCTTGAAGCACTCTTGAAATTATTGTAGGTTTTTTTTGAGGAATAAATCTTCAAAATTGTGTTTGCAGTCTACTGACGATTTGGCAAAGCATCAAAGAAATGCATATAAACAATGCTTAAACACCAGCAAATAAATTTCATCTCAAATAAAATTATGACAATATGTCAAATAATAAATTTCTTAAAAGTTTGATTTAGATTTTATTTTTCATTTTGCCTTATAAATACTTTTATTGTTATCCAATTGATTTACAATTGTATAAAGGTGTAGAAAATAAAATAGATACATTTCGAATATAAATTATTAGCTGGGTTTTATATAATTTTCAAAGCCTACTATGTTTATTTTTGAAAATCATTTACATATTTGTGAATTCTCAAATGGGTTGTGAAAGTTTGTACATAATATAAATGTTTTGTAACTGTTCAACATTGCGTTTGAAGTCTTCTGACGATTTGACAAGGCACCAATGAAATGCATATAGACAATACTTAAACACCAGCAAATAAATTTCATCTAAAATAGTACCATACCTTGCAAATAAAAATGTTGGTCCCCAAATGCAAGCTATAGGCTCCGTTAGCCGAGCGTTGCTGTACCCGTACTGTACCGTACTGTTAGCACGTTAGTGTACTTATAGAACATTTAAACACGTACGTATGTTTTACTTTATTTTGTTGTTTTAATATGCAAAACAAACAGCTGTTCACAAAACAGTGATTGGAATTAAAAATGTTCAAATGGTGACTGATGCGAAGAAAAAGTACCAAAAAGTTGTTAGTGGTATTGAAACTATATTTGGTGTACATAAAAATACATTTATAGTAAATAAATATGTATATACATACGTATGTACATACATATATACCCCCATATTCATAAATATATACAATGTATTTGAAATCTATTTTAAGAAAACTTTGTATATATATATATATATATATATATATATATATATATATATATATATATATATATATATATATATATATATATATATATATATATATATATATATATATATATATATATATATATATATATCTATATATATATATATATATATATATATATATATATATATATATATATATATATATATATATATATATATATCTATCTATATATATATATATATATATATATATATATATATATATATATATATATATATATATATATATATATATATATATATATATATATATATATATATATATATATATATATATATATATATATATATATATATATATATATATATGTATATATATATATATATATATATATATATATATATATATATATATATATATATATATATATATATATATATATATATATATATATATATATATATATATATATATATATATATATCGTCATATAAATGCGAAAGGGCATAATCATTTTTAAAATTCACAATAGTTTTCTTTTATCAAGCTTAAAAATGATAGTACCTTTTGCATTTTATAAGTCGATATGTATTTTTTATTATGTACATTCATATAACATATATATTTATGTAAATAAATATATATGAACAAATATATTTATTATTTTAAGTCGATTTATCACACAGATATTATTAATAACAAAAGTACCAAAGAACAGAGCGAAAATACCCCCATTCCATTTAGCATAGAAGCAGCCCATCACTGTTCTACAAATGTCACTTATAGTGCGTTTCCATATACGTAATTTCGGCCAAAATATTACATTTGCCCAAATGATATAGTTTGCGACATGATTTCCCATATATTTTACATATTGGCAAATTATCTCAAATGACTTAATGTGCTCCAAATTATGTCGAAAATACTCTATGCAACCCTGAGTTGCTTTTAAAATTACAAACTCCATCCCTGGGTCATCAATCAATTGTGATTGACAATTTCTCGAAAATGACATTAAAGAATATTTCATTAATTTTAAATGTCAGACTATATATGAAAAAATTCAGTTACAGCTGCTGCGTACACCTTATAAAGTAAGCGCATCATTTGACTACGAAAACTCGAACACCAAATTACTCACAAGCTTAGTGGAAACACTTCGAAGTAATTTCCCGAATCTACGTAATTTTCTCATAATGGAAACGTACTATTAACAACGTACGGAATTTCTATTTTATATAGATTTGTACGTTCCAACTACGGTAATTTAAATTCGGTAGGCTTTTGCATTGCTATTCCCATATCATAGACGAACAGCTGACAGATGCGCTGCGCTAATTCTGCCTTAACCCTCTCAAACAAAAATAAAAATTTCCATAAATGGATGAGCAATGCTATAATCAATATTTGGACGGTCAAATTGGCCGTCCGATTTTTGAAAAACAAATTATGTGGACCAGACAAAAACATAAAAATAATTTCAAAAATCGGTTTCCTCCTTTTTAGAAGCCGGTTAAAAAATAATAATTCTGTAGTGCGATCCGCAAACTTATTTTAACGCTAATCAAGCCGTTTAAAAAAGTTTACACCAAAATTATTGCTTTTTCTTAAGGCCGTGTCAGATACAACTTTGTCGCTTTGCGTGACGTTTCTAACTTTGATAGAAAAGTGTAAAGCAAAAGGTGTATCACACAATGAAAACTTTGACAACAGTCGCGCATTGCTTGTTTACAAAAAAGTAGTTGATAATTTTGCTATTTATTTATTGATTGTCAAAGCAAGCAAAAAGATGAGAGTTGCCGAACTTTTCGCTTCACGCTGCGTTAAAAGTGCTTTATGTAGCATGTTTCGTATAAGTATGTACATTTCATCTTAGATGTCAAAGCGAATCTGTAACGCAACGCGAAGCAAAAGTTTTATCTGACATGGCCTTTACAGTTAACACTTTTAAACACTATTTGCTGCTGGTAACAAGTCCTTGTCCATACGAGTTAATTTTTGCTTTTACAACTTTCTTACATTTTTTTTTGAAGTTGCATTCGTGATCATACAGTGAAATTTTTGTTGCGCAGTTTTTGTCTTTTTACATACAATTTCCTGTTGCTTAATATTACGAAGAGGAAAACAAAAGAGAGTTGTGTGTACATGAGTCAATGTACCCCTTCCCAATCTTCTCACCTCTCTCTCACATAAACGCAAAATTTGACTCGAATGGACAGGCACAGAACGACAATAATTTTTGTGGTGTTGTTGAATAGACAACAGTCAGCTAGCTGTTCAGTTAAAGCACGTCATCTTTTGCCAAAACTCAAATAATTATTCGACAGCAATATACACACATATGAAATCTTTTATAAACAAATAACAATATTTATATTATTTAAACATTCAATTTAACTTTTATTTCTCAAAATTAAAGAAATTCATGAATATTCATATGTTTGTGTGCAAGCATCTGTAATTTCTTTGTGCTTTTCCATTGTAGAATTATACTACAGGTAGTAGCGAAGCTACAACAACCCAACAACAGCAAAAACAACACGGCTTTTTATTGTTGTTTATGTTCGAGGTTGTCAAAAAGCACAAAAGAAAATTTGAAAAAAAATTTATATGTTCACATGTGTGTGTTTACTTCGCCATGCTTTTTTCAGTAGTGTGGGTGTGTGTTGGTATAACATAAACAACTTTTGACAGAGTCGAACCCAAAAAAAAAAGTTCGTTAACGCTTCACCACTACCTGTATTATTCTACCATGTGCTTTTCTTTTATTTTAATAGTGCTGGAAAGTGATATAAAATTTTAACACGAAAGTAATGAATCAAATAAACGTTAATACAAACAATAATTATATTAGCTTTTACTCAAGCGTTAAAAGTTAGTGAATTTCACTACTAAGTAATGGGCGTTTTTTTTAAGAAATTTGTTTTGTTGAACTTACATTAGTTGTTTCGTCTATTATAATACAAAAAACTGTATTTTTTTAGTTTGTCATACAACTCCTGACCAAAACGTTGACCTAAGAGAATATTTTTTAATACATTCGAGTCTTCAATATTTCGGTTATGGGAATTGCCCGTCCGATTTTCGGGAAAAAGTTATAGCACAAAACTGCAAGCAATACATTTGAAACAAAAAAAAAGGATTTTCTAATTCGGTACACAAAATTGATAACTTCCTCCTTTTTTGAAGTCTGTTAAAAAAACTGATATTCGTAAAGAAATAAAAGTAACTGTCAAAACTTTATCAAAAAAAAGAGCATAAAGTGAAATTACACACAGATTACACATAAAACTAATTACACACGAGCTACACATGTAAGTAGAAATTACACACAATTGCCTCAATTCATGAAAATTTTCTGCCTTATAACAGATTAATAAAAGAAATTTTCATACAAAAATTTGTCTTTTATTAATCGAAATTTTTTTGTGAATTAGGTTGAATATGTGTAATTACACACAGATTGGCAACACTGATTACCACACACAAATAAAATGATTTAAATAATCATTTTGTACTATTTCTTACTTGAATTTTTCCAATTATCTCAAGCACTGACAATTAAAAACTTTTAAATTGGAATTAAACTATTATTTTAATTTTTCAACACACTTTTTGTTTATTTTGTATTTTATATTTACAAATTACTTCTTTTTATAAATACTTGTTGTTTAATTGTTCCAAACTCTATTATATATTCCACAAAGATTAATAAACAATGCCACATTAAATTGAATACTTTTTATATATTTTTAATAAAACTTATTTAACTTTCATATCTCGAATAAGCGAAAAAGAATAGTTTATTATTTTACTTTTTTAATTAGTAAGTGAAATTAAATATAAATGTTTATTTTGCTGTTGTGCCCAGTATTGTTAAAGTATGTAGAACGTCCGACATAAAATTTAGAATTTCCGAACACGACGAACTGCAATTTACAAATGAACTTGTAGAGAGAACTTCAACTTTGAAAATGTGTGAAGCAAAGAATATTCGCTCCCCGGTTTCTCTCTTTGTCTATTTTGACTGCCTTTTTGTTTTGATTTTATTTCGCGTGCATTTTCCAGTGTTTAATTAGATTTGTTTATATTACGGTGGGGGTATTTTTGTTATTGTTATTCTGACAGTTTACATACCTCTGTTTGTGAAGATGTGGACGCTACAAAATGGTGAGCAACAGATAAAAATATAAAGCATGCCATTTCTACTATGACAGAGCTGTTCATTTAAGGTTGCAGTATTACAAGCTTGAATTTTCTACATTTTAAAATTTGTTTGCCCAATTAAATTATAGTCTTTACAGAAAAAATATCATCAAATAGCCACTAACAAATCAAGTAATTAATATTTAATTTAAATTCAAAAATATATTAAATTAATATAACAAATTAGGATGTTGATACAACAAACACAGACAATATTTTCAACAAACTGAGTTAATTAAATTTTTTGTTATGTATGGCGCAAAAATCCAACAGTTTTTGTAAATATTTTTGATAAAAAAACTTGTGAAAAATTCAACAATCATCATTGTTTATATTACAAATTAAAATTTTTGTAACCAATTAAATTACTTAATAAAATGGTTTGTTAAATTATATCATAACGGAATGCACACGCGTATGCATGTATATAGAAGAAATATAAGAAACCACGTTTTGTTTGTATTTATTATTTACTTATTTATTAACGAGTTGCTCTGTAGCTGAGGAGTAAGTACGCCAGTCTATTAGTCCAGAGGTCGCCGGTTCGTTTGCAGCCAAAGACAGTAGGTGCTTTCGCAGGTATGACAATTATGTATGATAATAAATAATACAACTTGGTTCAAAAATTTAACAAATCACATTGTTAATATAACAATAATTTCAACTGATATAATTTTAAAATCTAACAAGGAAATTAAAAAAAAGGAATTCTTCTTTTTTGCTTTTTTTGCAGAAACGCACTTGCCATGAATCGAACCTGTAACCTTCCGGGTAATAGCCTGGCACACTATCCAGCACACCACGGGAGTCAACAAATTATTTGTTGATATATTTAATTGAAAATATTTTTTGTAAAACAAAGTTATTTGAGAACCCAGTTTATTAAAAATATTTTTTAACACAATAATTTTAATTGGAAATAATCGAGTTGATTTTATTTTCTAATGTCACAAATGTCGTGTTTGTATTTACAAAAATCGTTGTAGGTGCCATTTTAAAAAAAGTTTTAATTGTATTTACAAATAAGTTAATTGCATTTATAAACCTTTTTTTCTGTGTTGTTATGTAACCGCGTCGACTTTATAAAGCCTAGTATGCAGTTCAGCCTGAATCCCAGGTTCGAAATTTTGCTTTCATTTCTACGCGGAAAAATTGCTGTGTAGAGAAACTTGTTTTTAGTCACGCAAATTCACTTAAATTTATTAACTATAACGTGCAAAATATAAAGACGCCACAAAAATAAAATTTCAAAAATTCCTTTTTGTTTCAGTTGACGAAAAAAGCTCCACTAACTGATATGACATCTCAGTATTATGCAAAAATTGTGTTTATTTTTCTTTTCAGCTGCGTACTACCAAACGGAAAGTTGCCTGAAAAATTTTCAAACCTGAATTTCAGTTTGTTTTTTTTGCACATACTTACTTCTTACGGTAGCCTGAAATTCAGGCAGAACTGTATACTAGGCTTAACTAAGTTCTCAAAACATAAGTCGACTGAAAAATTTTCTTACGAAATTCTTGGAGTCAATATTATCAAAGTGCTGATTTGCCGATTTTTGCTCCAAAAATGCCGATTTTTTTGATAACCACTTAACACAGGGTATCTTTGTTTGTTTTATTATAATTTATTAATTTTCGGTAACTTTTAATCAGTCAACGCTTTTACTAAAGAGAAAAAGGTCTAGGTTTATTCACAATTACCCAGTAAACTTTTTCCTGACATGTCTAACGTGAGTCAAAATCTGGCACGATGTCTCTGCAAATACTGATCTACTTCTTATGAGTTTTAGCAGCCACTTCTACACATTGTCTGATTTTAGTTTTTGTGATAGTTCTCATTTTTATCTTTAGAGTTTGCGCATAAATGTTTGAATTTTTAAACTTATAAAATATGGGTAAATGTTTTCTGATAAGCTGCCATTGGCAGCAGAAAAATGTATGCCGGAAGAAGAGTCAAAGAAGTCTTACAACATTCTGAGTCTATGTAAGAATATTATACGACGTTTCTGATCAATTTCAAATTTTAGGTCCAAATTTTGTCAGATATTTTCTGATGTTTTGTTATACATTTTTCCGACATTTTGAGACATTTCGGCAAAGTTTTTAGAATTTCATCAGACAAAGAGTTTCGCTTTCTTGTCAACAATTCAATTGAAATTTCTTTTTCTATTTTATTTTCATTGATTTTTATGTTATTTAATATGTTATAAACATTAGTTAATGCTGAATGGTTCTGTTTTGTTATTTTTTGTTAATAAAAATATGGTTTATTGTACTTAAAATAGGTATTTTGAATTTGCTGATTTTTTGCCGATTTTTTAAAATTGAAGTGCCGATAATGCCGATTTTATTTGGAAAATATGCAGATTTTTTGTCAAAATCATCTTGCACCCATGTTCATAGGCCATTATTTACTTTTTTAATTAACACTACCTCACAAGATAAACCGTTACATCAAAAGTTAAGGATGTTGCACGACCTACATTAGCATAAGTCGAGAACGCTTAGTCTGATTAGGTTTAACGCAAAACTCACAAATCCACATTTTAATTCCGTTCAAGTCGTATCAAATAATGAAGTGGTGACAAAAAAATGCATGACAAATTTTAAGGTTTCTGGTTTTCAAAACTAGAAAATAAAACGACAGAAATCTCGTTCTTAAGTTATATATCAAGTGGATAGAAATTTTAAATTTTTATCATTTATCGGAAATCTAAAACTATTAGGAATAAAATAGACATAAATCATTAAAATTGATGGACAAATCGATGTTATTCAGAATTAATTGACGAAAATTGCGATTTACGTGCAACACACATCCCAAGGCAGATTCATTGCATGTACCACCACGACGACAACAAATACAACACCAAAAAACATATTTATTTTGTTGGTGGAAACACACCAGAAATATGTCAAATCTATTGTCTGTGTGTCGCACACATTCATAAACTCTCTCAAATTTACTAACACATGCCCGTTGCTGATAGAAAAATATCAGAAATGTGTCAAAATCTATTGTCTGTGTGACGCACACATTCTCAAATTTACGAAAACAGCTGTTCTTGTAGTGGTGCCTGTTAAATCTACCTTGACACATCCCCACACATATTTTTATTTAAAGGCGATTTATTCTGCAGACCAGTTCCATCCCAAAATATACAGAAATCACATAAGTGACAGGTAAAAAACGCTACAATCAGGTTTTCAATTGTTTTTAAGGCTCTGTTAAAAAGAGACAAAAACGGCAACGAACAGAAGAAAATAAAAAAACGAAAAAGAAAAAATGTTAAAATTTTACTCTATGAATAACACGCTAAAAATGTTTAAATTCTAATAAAATTAAAGAATTATGCCTTATTATTAAAAATATATTGTGAAAAAAGATTTGTGTGTATATAAAAGTGTCGTAGATTTGTTTTATTAATGTGCGGTTTTTTGCAATTACTTTATGGTGGTAGGTTTTTTTATACAGCGTGTTCTTACACACACATGCACATGATTTATTATTTGTGAGATTTTGCAGTAATTATAAAGATAAAATGTAAAAGATTAACGAAAATAAAATAAATCGCTAAAACTAAAAATATCGTCAGAAAGTGAAAACATTAAATAAATGTCATAACCAAAAAATCGCCAAAACTAAACAAATCGGCAAAGTAGTATAGTTAGTCGGTAGTTTTTCTGATAATTTCTGAACTGTTTAATAAATCATTTCTACGCGTTTTCTTAAAAAACATACAATCTTTTTGTTGCGTTTCTGTATTTTATACAAATAGACAATTTTAAAAGTTATCTTTAACAACCCATATAAAAATGTATTGTTTTTCAATGGTTTTTGCAAAAAGATTATGAGGCAATAGCTTAATTATTGTAAACAAAAATAATAATAATTATAATAAATAATACCAACATTATATTGTTTATTACATTTTAAATTCATTTTTTATTTATTGTTTAAAAACTTCTGCAATCCATATAAAAATGTAATGTTTTTCAATGCTTTTTGCAAAAATATTATTGAATAAATAAACAAAAAATGATAATAATAATAATTATAATAAATAATACCAACATTATATGGTTTATTAAATTTTAAATTCATTTTTTATTTATTATTTAAAAACTTCTGCAATCCATATAAAAATGTAATGTTTTTCAATGCTTTTTGCAAAAATATTATTGAATAAATAAACAAAAAATGATAATAATTATAATAAATAATACCAACATTATATGGTTTATTAAAATTTAAATTCATTTTTTATTTATTATTTAAAAACTTCTGCAATCCATATAAAAATGTAATGTTTTTCAATGCTTTTTGCAAAAATATTATTGAATAAATAAACAAAAAATGATAATAATAATAATTATAATAAATAATACCAACATTATATGGTTTATTAAATTTTAAATTCATTTTTTATTTATTATTTAAAAACGTCTGCAATCCATATAAAAATGTAATGTTTTTCAATGCTTTTTGCAAAAATAATATTGAATAAATAAACAAAAAATGATAATAATAATTATAATAAATAATACCAACATTATATGGTTTATTAAATTTTAAATTCATTTTTTATTTATTATTTAAAAACTTCTGCAATCCATATAAAAATGTAATGTTTTTCAATGCTTTTTGCAAAAATATAATTGAATAAATAACCAAAAAATGACGAATTATAGAAAACAAAAATATTAATAATAATTATAATAAAGAATACCAACATTATATGGTTTATAAAATTTTAAATTCATTTTTTTATTATTTAAAAACTTCTGCAATCCATATAAAAATGTAATGTTTTTCAATGCTTTTTGCAAAAATATTATTGAATAAATAAACAAAATATGACGAATTATTGAAAACAAAAATATTAATAATAATTATAATAAAGAATACCAACATTATATGGTTCATAAAATTATAAAAATAAATACTATTTTCAATGTGAATATTGGAAATATATGCATATTTAATTAGTTTTATTCATTACAAAATTAATTCTGGTAGAAAGGCGCTGCAAAAGAAAATGAAATTTAAAGACACTGTGTAAGCGATCAGAAATATATTTCGGTTCGTGTCACTTCTGGGTATTTTGTGGTTCTATTCTCAAACTGGCTTGCGGAAAATTTAGTGACAAATGATCGAAACGTACGCTTGGTGTTCATTTGTTTTTGTAAATTTTACAATGTATGTTTTAATACACACAGCACTAGCAATACGTGTGTTTGGCTGTGTAATTTAATACATACATACAGCACTAGCAATACGAAATACAAAAACTACTTTGTCTTATTAGCACTGTTGCAAGAAATCCAGATTTATCTGCATTTTGCAGATTTTAGCCCTCCAAAAAGGTGAAATGCAGATTTGAAGATTTTGGAACTAAAAACGCAGATTTTTAATCTCTAATAATATGGCAACTTTATCACTTTATGTTTTATATTGCTACTACCTGTCGTTTCTTTTATGTGAAAATGAAAATACTAACCAATATTTTCCAAAACTTTTTAAAGAAAACGAAAAATACGATTTGGACTCGGAGCTTAGATCGTAAATTTTCGAACTTTAAAGATAATATGAAAAAAAGTTATTGGAAAAATATATCTGAAACAAAGTCGTTTGGAGCCTGAATCGTAAGTAGGTGTTTTGTATGCATTACATTGTCTAAAACTTAAATAATTCCCACTGTTTTGACATATTGATATATCCACATATGCTAGAAAGAGTGTATCGGATTGTATAAATATCCGATACATTCTAAATGACATTATACTTAATGAGACTTTAAATAATTTTCTCAACAGGGCTAAATTTACACGATGAAATATTTCATAAAATTTGTGTCATTAAACTTCTTATTTTGAAATAGGATGGAGAGGCAGTCATGGCGAGGTGGAAAAAATGGTCTGAAATAAAATTTTGTTTGTCAATTTTCTTCACTTTATTTCTTCTTCCGCCCCAGCAATGAGGAACTAAAAAAAGTTTCACGAAATATTTCATCGTGTAAATTAAGTCCATATAGAATTTGTTTTATTTTATTGTCGATGTTTATGTTTTTTTTATAAAAAATATATGTTGATACCTGTACGTATTTAAGTTTCATGAATAAATTGTTAATTTGCTTAAAAAATTGATGAAAAATTGGTATAAAAAAGGTTTTGAAGATTTTGAAAATAAAATGCAGATTTTGCAGATTTTTTCCTGAAAAATTGTTAAATGTTGCTTATTTTATCCCTAAAAATTCTGGCAGCACTGCTTGTTAGTTTTTTGCCGTTCTTCACTGTATACAGGCAAGTGCAAAGCAACAAGAAATAAATATATGAAATATTTTTTTTCTTTGTATACATTGGTTTTTACAACAAAAAATATTGAATAAAAATTAGTTGTTCTTTAAATGTATTGGTGTTTGCTCTTCTATAAGAAACTTTTGGGGCCCCTGGTCTAAATGGTTACATATTAACCACTTTGGTGATGTATCGTCGTAATTTTCAGTTAACTTAACTGGTACTAGAGCTACTACTGTAGTAAACGACACTAAACAAATTCGATGCGGCTGGATCTAAGACCTTTCACATAGTATCTAAATATTAACGTTAGCTTAAGTTGTATTTATAATTTTTAAATATGACTGCCACTGTGGGTGGGTACTTTGCTAGCCTGTCATTCCGGAGGTCCTTAGTTTGATTCTCACACACAGAAAAAAATGGAATGTAAAATCAACATGACGCAATTGTGATTTGAAATCATATTAAATTTACATGAAATAATTTTTCGCTTAAGTGTGTTATTGTTTATTTGCTTTGTTCATTGCCACAGTTCACTGTTGTGCTTAGTTGTGTTATTTGTTATTGTTTACTCTCACATGTGTCGAATAATTTACTGCTGCTGGCTTAAAACTACCATTATTTCATATTAGTTTTAAATGAAAAATTTATTAATCTAACCTTAAATCTCTTTGATTTTAACATTTTCACTGTTAAAACAACTTTGTTGTAAACGTTATATTTCATTTTTAATCAACATGACTATAACTTTAATTTCCAATAAGCTTTATGTTAAATAATCATTTAAATCATGCTGAATTAAAATGAAATTCATTTTACATGCGATGGTATTTATTTAGTGTATAGGTAAATTAAAGTTTGAATGTGTTGTGGCTGCAGTAGTTAGCGCGTGGACTATCTTGCAGGTGGTACGAGTTCAAATCTTGGCTGCGGCAGCCAGCTACAACACAAAGTTTTCTGATGCCTATCACGTATGTAAAATTATTAATAGAATAGCTACATAGAAGTCATGTTGTTTCAGCTTGATATAGCTATAATTCAACATGACTCTTAGTGTTGTTTCAATATTAAATTCACGTTGTTTAAACTTGAAATAACTTTGATTCGACATGATTCTTCGTGTTGTTTCAGTATCAAATTCACGTTGTTTCAACTGGAAGTAACTTTGATTCAACATGATTTTTCGTATTATTTCATTATTAACTTCATTTTGATTTAACTGTACTGCAATGTTAAATCAAAATGAAATACAGTTAATTCAAAAGGATAAATTTTCCTTCAAAATTATTGTAAATCATGTCGAATTAAAATGAAACGCCTATGAAGCAAAATCACTAACGAAAAATGTTAAATTAACCTGGTTTTCGACGATTCTACATTAACATTTTTCTGTGTGCATCAAGGACTCTGTTTAAAAATAAAATATAATTTCTACTAGAGATGTGCAAATGTCGTGAATTTTTCGTGTCAGGCGTCACTCACGCGTGATCGTGATTAAATTAAAAAATAATCACGCAATCGTGCGTGAGCGTGATTTACAAATTAAATTACGTGCGTGATTTTAAAAATTTAATTTCCACGCACTCACGAAATTACATTTCGTAGCTTGCTTGAAAAAATTTTCTCTTTACTCCTACAATATTTTGATTTAATTGGCGAATTTTATACGACATTTCTGATAAGTTTCTAGTTTTAGATCCGAGTTTTCTGTGACATGTCGAAAATTCCTTAAAAGATTCGTCAGAATTCGTAGAGAGTTTCGGCAAAGTTTTTTGAATTTTCTCAGACAAAGAGGTTCGTTTTCTTGTTAACCACTCGTCTTCGAATACGAATTCGGCATCTTGCGCAGACTTTCTGCTCTACTTCGGACCGAAAGTACGTGTGTCGACAGCAAAAGAAACCCAGTAAATCTGTTATGCCGACATGTCTGACATCAGCAAAAATATGTTTGTAAGTTAGAGACAACCCAACACACAAAAAGTCAAAACGGTTGAAATACGATATATCGGTTATTTACTAAAACAGCGGACACAAAGATTTTGTCTTCTATGATATTTCGCACCACGGCGTCACTTACTAAAGATGCTGTGTAATACGAATTTTTACGAAATATTTTGCAAATCTGGTACATAAACTAATATTAGAAGTTACATAGCTTTCATATTTAATAAATGACAGCTTACAAATATACACCAAATGAAAGCTTGGAAGGTTCCCTATAAAATAAAATATTGAGTACCGGTACGTAAAAAGCCAAGCGAAAAATGCTTAAAATTCCATTTCACTCATAATGGGTTAATGGCTTTGAAAATATTGAAAGTATTTCATACAATAAACGCATACATTTTAAAATGAAATCTACTCCAGCATGATTTAATATATTATTCAATATATAAATAAAGGTACATAAGCTTTTTTAATGTAACACTGACGATTATGTGTTAAAAATACTGTTTATACTCTCTTCATACAAACTGATGTATCGGAATTGTATGGTGTTTTGCATCAAATATTTGAAAAATAATAGGAATTATTGAGCATTACTAATTTTTAGCATGCTTCAATATTCAGTTTAATTAATAAAATAATATCGTAGGGTTGCACTTCTAAATATTTAAAAGCTTTGCGAGCTTGGTTAAATAGTTTAAATTCCAAAAAGTTTCATCAATCAATAATAATGTATTGTAGTTTTTTAATTTAATTAAAATTTTTTTGTGTGTAAATAAGGAGTTTATGTTAAAACTTATCGAAGATTATACATCTGAATTGTTTTAAATTCAAAATATAGTGGGTTCTAAAAAATATTAAATTCGTAAGAAAATATATTGAGCATTACGTTAACAAAATTCTTAAATATAATTATCTATAAATTTTAGGGTGGTAAAAAAAGTTAACAGCAGCGGAAGGGCAAAAATGATATGGAGAGCATTATCCGTTCAGAAATTTCTGCTTTGCTTTCAAAAAGTCATTCCCAGAATAACCGTGAAAGCAAATGTAACGCTCAATCCACAAAAATTAAAAAAAAAATCGAAAAATGGTTTTTTATATTAGGATCCATTGAATGAATGAATGAGGCGAAAACTATAACACCTTCTCATATTTCTATTAATTAAATTGGTAAACTTTGGGTCACCTTTGCATTTATGTGTGACTTCCATGTTAGACGACGATCAAGATGAACACCGAGATATTTTACTTCAGTGTGTTGAGGTATAGTTTGGTTATTTATTTGTATAGGTGGGCAGGTTTCTTTGCACAACGTAAAAGTAATGTGCAGACATTTTTGTTCCTTAATTTTTATCCGCCATTGTTTTAGACATTGTTCCAACTGGGTTATATAATCTAGCAAATTGCGGGTGGCTTTTTGATGGCTTTTGTGAACACTTAGAAAAGCTGTATCATCAGCGAATGTTGATATGCGTATGTTACTGCTTACCGGCAAGTCAGAGGCATATATCAGATATAATACAGGACCGAGGATGCTGCCTTGAGGAACTCCGGCTTCAATGGGTTGCGGAGGGCTTTGAAAATTTCCTTCTTTAACAACAAATTTTTGCTCTGTTAAATAGCTTTTAAGTTAAAGTTTAAGGATGTTTTCGGGTAGGTTTTGCTTTAGTTTATGTATCAAACTTCGTGCCATACTTTATCAAATGCCTGAGAAACATCGATGAAGAGCGCAGAACAATATTTCTTTTCTTCGAAGTTTTTTTCTTACTACGTTCACGAATCTATGTGTGTGCTCAATCGTACTATGTTGTCTCCTAAAACCGAATTGGTGGTCTGGAATGAATCCAGACCGATTCAGTATGGGTGTTAGCTTACTCATAAGTAGCTTTTCAAATAGTTTTGACATGTTAGACAGCAGGCTTATAGGACTCCACCTTCGTATGATCTTTGCCTGGTTTAGGTATCATCGTAATCAGCGAAACCTTCCATTCTGCGGGATAGCATTTGAGGCGCAAAATACTGTTAAAAATAAATAGAATTATCCGTTTTACAGTATAGGGTAGCTTTAAGAGCATTTTATTGCTTATTTTATCAGCGCGTGGAGATTTTTTCGAGTTTAAGACCCTTTTGTATGGAGATCTTGGTATGAAGGAGGCTACCTAAGTATTGCTATAAAGAAAAGGAGAATCAACCGCCTATCAGCTCCATAACAATGATTGCTGTAACAATGTAAGAATAGTTTTAAGATATTTAACTTAAATATTTAAAAGTCCAAAATTACATTAAAACAAAACAAATCAGAAAATATTCAAACACGATCTAAATAGTGAATTTAACACAGTGCTTATAAAAGTGAATATTGAATAAGGAGTAAAATTATTTGTTAGAATTAAAAGAAATTTGAATGAAAATCTATTGATAAAACCTTTATGAAAATAGAAAATTCCTTTCGAGGGAAAGTTGAAAACTAAATGAGAAGTAAAATTATTTGTGAGAATTAAAAGAAGTTCGAATGAAATTTTTTTTATGAAAATATAAAATTCCTTTTGAGGAAAAGTTGAAAATTAAATAAGAAGCAAAAGTATTCTTCAATAAATTTTTTTCTATCAAATTTCTTTTCCTACGTATAGAAATAAGGCAAGAAAAGTGATAAAAAAGCCAACGAGATAATCTTTCAATATATTTACACTAGTAGTAGAATTTAAAGGAAATAAGGTAATTAATAGGACAAATAATCAAAACAGTATTCAATAACAGATTATTGGAAAGAAACAAAATACTAAAGAATTAATATTTGCACATACAAAATTTTTCATAATTCGAAGTGTCAATTTGAAAAAATATACATTTGGTTGTTATTGCGATTCCCACGACATATTATAGAAACCACTTACTGGCCGTAGTGACCATAAAAAACCCTTTCATTTTCAAAATGTCTAACCCAAACAATTTAGTCAGGCCCCCAGTCTTAAATGTGAACAATCCACCAGAAGCAGGCCGTGTAGATAACCGTATTGACAATTTGGAGGAAACAATTGCGCGGATTTGCGCACAACAATGCCAAATCACAATAAGGATCTTCATAGACCCTAATTCGGACATTGCAGGCGAAGACCAAATAATAGAAGATTGGTATAGGAACAACTTGACCGACTTGGACAAAGTCCCTAATGTTGTAAAATGTCTAAGGGAATTCTCTGGTTGTTATAATGAATTCAGCGCTTGGAAAAAAGTGTGGATAGAGTTCTTAAACTATATGATTCAGTCAAAGGAACTCCAAAATATTTTGCTATTTTAAACACAATTAGAAACAAGATTACAGGTAGTGCGGATGCCGCACTTGAATCATATAATACGCCCTTAAATTGGGATAGTATCTCGAAATGTTTAGCGTTACACTACGCCGACAAGAGAGATCTAACAACGCTGGAGTATCAAATGAGCACTCTAGGACAAGGTAATAGCACTATACAGGAGTATTACCAACGGGTATACTCACACCTCTCCCTTATTATGAACAAATTGTCGTATATGGTCATAGGTAGGGAAGCACTTGACCTTCTAGCGCAAACATAGAGAGATAAGGCATTGTATGCCTTTACTAGAGGTTTAAGAGGTAATTTATCCCAACACTTAGGAATGAAAGAACCAAAAGATCCTCCACAAGCACTTCATCTGTGCTTAAAAATGGAAAACCAGCTCGCAAGATCAAATATTGCGAACTTACACAACCAGACTAACAAGAACAGTACTAATAAGCCTTTACATGCAACACCAAACAAACTACAATATCAAGATAAAAATAGGAAAACCTTTTATCCCCAATTGGCCTTTATGCCCCAACCTTCATTTAACCACCATCAGTACAGGTCAGTAAATTCAACAGGTTACCAAAATAGCTTCAACCAAATGTCACAGACACAAGGTTACTCAAACCCAAGGTTCATCCCTCCAAGGCCAATAGCTCCGAAGCCTTTTCCACGTCCTGAGCCCATGGACGTAGACGCTTCAATAAGGACAAGAGCCATCAATTATATGAACAGACCAGCCCAGAACAATCAAATGTTTGGAAAAAGACCACCAATACAATCTGAACAATTGCGAAACCCTCCTAACCTGCAGAGAAATTTTCATTTAGAGACAGAAGAAAACGGAAATATTAACGACGAGTATTATCAAGATCAAACACTAAACTACGAGGAAGAGGAAAACTCCCAACACTGGACGAATACTTACAGAATCAACCAGAAATACCTGAAGACGGAAACCAATCCGAAACCTAAGACTTTGCGGACATTCATTTTTTAGACTAACGCATTCGTCCCTACCTTACTTTGAGTGCAGGACGAATGCTGGACAAATTTTTAATTTTCTCATTGACACCGGCTCAAACAAAAACTACATACAACCCTGTTTAGTTAGAAATCCCTTGCCAAACCAAAACTCCTTTTATGCAAGTTCAGTGGGTGGAAACAACAAAATCAGTCATCACACCTTCATAAATTTATTCGGAAAGCACGCTGATAAAATAAAGTTCTTTTTGCTGCCAGCACTAAAATCCTTTCATGGTATTTTAGGAAACGACAGCCTAAAGGAGTTATTAGCTATTATCTATTCAGCAAAAGACTACATGCTCATAAACGGAACACTTAAAATTCGAATAAAACAGAAGGTTTCACAATCGGTAAATAATATCAAGATTCGGACAGACCACTTGACAGAACAACAAAGGAACAAATTAGAAGACGTCATTGCAAACCATAAATCATTGTTTAGTGAACCAGATGAGAATTTGACTTATACAACAGCCGTAGTCGCAGATATCCAGATAAAAACCCACGAACCTATCTATCCCCGATATTACCCATACCTAATGCACTTAAAAGAAGAGGTCGAAAAACAGATTTGAGACTTGTTAAGACAGGGTATCATTCGGCCTTCCAGGTCACCTTATAACTCACCAATTTTGGTTGTACATAAAAAGGCTGATGCATCTGGCCTAAAAAATTCTGAATTGTCATTGATTACCGAAAGTTGAACGAGCAGACGATACCAGATAAATATCCGATTCCAGAGATTAATGACGTTTTACCCCAACTTGGACAAAATAAGTTTTTCTCCGTAATAGATCTTAAAAGCGGGTTTCACCAAATACCGCTCAGGGAAACTGACAGAAAAAAAACGGCCTTCTCGGTCAACAATAGTAAATACGAATTTACCAGATTACCATTTGGACTGAGAAATGTTCCTTCTATATTTCAGCGAACGCTGGACGATATATTGAGGGAGTATATAGGGAGAATATGTTTCGTCTAGATGGACGATATCATTATTTTCTCAAAGGACGAGGAAGAACAATATAAGAACCTAGATATAATCTTCAAAACTCTCCAACTTTCAAACATGAAAGTTCAATTAGACAAGTGTGAGTTTTTGAAAAGCGAGGTGGAATTTTTAGGATTTATTATCTCGGACAGAGGTATAAAAACCAATCCTAAGAAAGTCGAAGCAATTCTGAATTTTCCTACACCCCAGACACTAAAAGATCTTAGATCGTTCCTAGTTCTTTCGAATTATTATAGACGCTTTATCAGGGACTATGCTAAAGTTGCTAAGCCCCTGACAATGCTTCTAAGAGGAGAGGCAGGACGTTTGTCCAAATATACCTCAAAAAAGATAGTAATTAAGCTCAACCAGTAGGCAATGTATGCGTTAAAAAAATTAAAAACTACATTGACATCCGATGACGTGATGTTGGCGTACCCAGACTTCAAAAGAGAATTTGTTCTAACGACTGACGCCTCAAGCTATGCCTTGGGAGCAGTGCTATCCCAAGACAATAGACCAATCGCGTTTTTATTAAGAACACTAAGTAGAACTGAAGAAAATTATGCCACAAACGAAAAAGCGCTCCTCGCCATCGTATGGGCATTAAAATCACTTAGAAACTATCTCTTCGGTTCTACAAAATTAAAAATTTATACAGATCACCTTCCTACGCATTAAACAACAAAAATTCAAACCTAAAGTTAAAACGATGGAAGGCATTCCTCGAAGCCTGGCTGCACCAACGTAGTCGCAGATGCTTTATCTAGACCATCTACTGACAACCCTCATATAAATACCCTGACTGCAACGCAGCATAGCGATGATAGTTCATCAGAAACCTTGATACAGTTTACGGACGCTCCGATAAATGCATTCAAAAATCTAATTTTTATAAATAACGAAGAGGGTCAGGCATTCCATAAGTTAGAAATAATATTCCCAACGTACCATAGGCACACAATAAACGAACCCAATATTACTACAGAAAATCTCACACATATTTTGAGACAAATTTTAAGCCCTTCTGTTACAAATTGCATAAACACGACCGACGGGATCTTGGGAAAGTTGCAAGAAATTTATAGGGACAACTTTTCACAATATAGAGTTAAGTATTCTCGGAACATACTAACAGATCTGCAGAGCGAAGAAGAGCAAGAAATTGAAGTAATAAATGAGCATAACAGAGCACATAGAAATAGCGTAGAAAACAAAACCCAACTCCTCACGAAATTCTACTTCCCACAAATGCATGCAAAAAAAAAAAAATACAAAATTACTAGTAATTACTAGTAACAATTTTTAAACCCTTCTGTTACAAATTGCATAAACACGACCGACGGGATCTTGGAAAAGTTGCAAGAAATTTATAGGGACAACTTTTCACAATATAGAGTTAAGTATTCTCGGAACATACTAACAGATCTGCAGAGCGAAGAAGAGCAAGAAATTGAAGTAATAAATGAGCATAACAGAGCACATAGAAATAGCGTAGAAAACAAAACCCAACTCCTCACGAACTTCTACTTCCCACAAATGCATGCAAAAAAAAAAAATAAAAAATTACTAGTAATTGCCAAATCTGCAAAGAAAATAAATATGATAGACATCCCAACAGGGTAACAATTCAGGAAACACCAATTCCACAGTACCCCGGACAGATCGTACATATAGATATTTTCATAACGAAAAAAAGCAATACTGATAGCTATAGACAAATTTTCCAAATTAGCTCAGGTTAGAATACTAAGATCTCGAGCCACTGAAGATATTAAAGAGCCACTTAGAGAAATACTACTATCCTTTGGTATGCCACAAATAGTCGTTATGGACAATGAGAAGTCAGCTCAGCCTCCATAATTTTCATGTTAGAAAATCAGTTCAAGATAAAAACTGTAACGACACGAATCCGATGGTTGCTGGGGTAACTCAGAGGAGGCCAGGGATCGTGTATGTCTTCAGTAAAACACAGCTGTTTTCTTCCACGTTATAACATTATTTATTGTCTTCAAAAATTATGCCACATGGGATGTTAAAGGAGTAGTGGCTGGTGAGTGAGTAACGCCAATACACACGCGGCCCAGGGCTGGAACTCTCTATCCCCGTAACTGTTGAGAGCCACCGCACCGGTAGTCTTCAAAAGCCTGTGGTACGCTGGTGGTCCTCGGAGACGGTTCAGGCAGTCCGCAGCGAAGTTACCCCCAATTGAGAGTGAGGATTTCAAACTGAGTGAAGCGCGGGTGAGAGTATTCAAAACACTCTTTCCAATGCTCCCCCAGGAAAAGATAATACCGGTAGACTTCAAAAGCCTGTGGTATGTTACCCCAATTGAGAGTCGATGTTTACAATTGTGAGGGTTTCAAACTGTGTGGAGCGCCGTTGAGAGTATTCAAAACACTCTTTCCAATGCTCCCCCAGGAAAAGATAATACCGGTAGACTTCAAAAGCCTGTGGTATTGGTTTCTTCCCACAATTGTTACCAAACCGCAACTAAGAATAATTTTGAGAGATTCAAAACCTATCAAAAAAATGTCTTACCTACAGCTTGGCTGTACAGCTACTGACTCTTCATTGCCAATGTACGGCCTATTATACCCATCGACAGCATACACACATCTACACACACATATACCCAAACATATGCTGGCTGTGTGTAGTCAACATACTGTTTAGTTAACATAGGAAGTGTCTGTAATGTATTCATACTCTAACAAATGTCTGTCAACTTCAATTGACAAATAGATGGCGTTACTCTATACCCAGCTGCTACTTTACAACTTAAATTAATACTCTAAAAACTAAATAAACAAATGTAATTCTTCACTAAAACAAACCTTTACAATTCCGTAAATTATAATTATAAAGTGCTGTTTATACAGCAAAAAGAATGTAGTGTCCAGGGTAAATAAACACAATTAATTCATATCAAAGTACTTATGGGGTAATAAAACAAAATCCAAACATAAACATTTTCTTTTGTAACTAGTAAAAATTACAAAAATAATAATAACTCAAAATGCTGCTTCTCCTGTGCAGCTTATGTTTGCCAAAAACGAGGGCTCCTGACTTTTGGCGTGACATTACTTCCCCTCGGTGGGAGAGGAGGGTGTGAACTCAGATGGAGCAGTGGGGAATCATACCACTTGTAATTTACCGCTGCGGGCGATGTTGAACTGGTAACGTTGCCTTAGTACGCTGGCGAGTTGGTTGCTTTGGCTGTGGCGGTTGTTGTTGCTGCTGTTTGCCTCTTCTTCCCCGACTGGTCGTGGGGATGTCGTCGTCATCCCGAAATATGGTTTTTCTAATCTTTGCCTTCTCTCGCTCCATGCTTGCTTGGAACTTTCGTCGGGGCTTATCAAACTTTTTCCGTGCGGCACTCATTGCTGCTGGCTGTGTATTAATTCTTTTGAGGGAGACGGTCTAGAAGAAACAATAGATGTGAAATTAATAAGACTTAATCGTGGTAGGGTTTTAAATCGTTAAGATGTGCAGTGCGTATATCGCTGTTCTGTTCTGAGCTGACTCTCACTATCACAGGCGAGATGAATTCCTTGACTATAAACGGCCCGGCATATTTTGGGGCGAGTTTCGCAGCAAAATTCTCTACCGCCTTAGATAGAGGATGGGTCCGAACTAACACTAGCTCCCCTATATTCGGTTTCCATTTGCGTCGCCGTAAATCGTACTGACGTTTTTGATTTTGCGATGCCTTTTCTAAATTCTTTCGTACGATGGCAAAGACCTCGTGCAACTCTTCGGCTCTTCCGCTTGGCCCCAGCTTACGCGCCCCTGTTCCCGTGGCTACGTCATCGTAAAGTGCGCTCGGCAGACGGGGTTCTCTACCTTGCGGCAGGTACGCTAGCGTATACCCGGTAGACTCAGACACGCTCGTGTTTATGGCCAGCATGATTTCTGGCACCGACTCGTCCCAGGTGTTGTGATGTCGGCCGGAAAACTGGGCGGAGATAGTTTTAATCGTCCGGTTCGCCCTTTCTGTTGGGTTCTCCTGCGGCGTATAGGGGGCAGTGCATTGCTGTTGGACCCCGCAACCGTGCAGAAATTTTTTAAAGATGTTCGAGGTAAACTGAGTCCCATTGTCGGTGATGATTTTCTTCGGTACCCCATAACGAGCTAGGATTCGCTCTCTAAACGCCTTCACAAGGCTTTCGGCTGTAGCCTTACGAAGGGGAACTAGTTCACACCATTTAGAGAAATTATCAAAAAATACCAACGGCATGGTATTTCCGTGCTTCGTCCTCGGAAGCGGCCCCACAAAGTCGGCGCAAATTGTTGCCCATGGCTCTTCGGGTATCCGGGTGAGCATTTCTCCTGCTGGCGCTTGCTGAGAGACTTTGTATCTTTGACATGACTCACATTTACGAACATACTGGGCGATGTCTCGTGCCATTCTCGGCCAGTAATACCGGGAAGCTATTTTTAGTAGTGTCTTCTTGATACCGAGATGTCCGCCTGCAGCGGTGTTGTGGTTCTCCTGCAGCACTTGTTGCCTCAACGGGGTGGCCACACACAATTTCCAGGGTGTACAGTCAACTTCATTTAAACCTCTCGAACAATGTTTGTAGAGTTGTTGGTTTACTATGGCAAAATCCGCGAACCTCTCGGGGTGCTGTCGGACTGCTGCCATTTTGCTCTGTACCCAGGGGCACGTCACCTCACCCGCGGTTTGCAGTAGGTGAATGGTGTCCACCGGCTGTCGTGAGAGGGCATCAGCTACCACATTTTGCTTTCCCTTTCTGTACTGGATTGCGAATTGGTACTGTTGTAGCTCTAAGGCCCAACGAGCTAACCTATCGGTGGGGTTCTCGATGCTGTTCAACCATTTCAGTGCCAGGTGATCGGTGATCACAATGAATTCGTAGCCTTCCACGTACTGCCTCATCTTACGGATTCCCCATATTATGGCCAGGCATTCTTTCTCAGTTGCTGAATAATTCTTCTCGGCTCCGATTAGATGCCGGCTGGCATAGGCTATCACTCGTTCTGCGCCTTCTAAGTTTTGCGTAAGCACCGCACCCAACCCGTAATTGCTGGCATCGGTCTGTAAGATAAAAGTTTTAGTAAAATCCGGACACGCTAGTACCGGGGCCTCAGTGAGCTTGGTTTTAAGCTGCGCGAATGCGTTCTGTTGTTCCTCACCCCATTTCCAATGCTTCCCTTTCTTCAGAAGCTGCGTTAAAGGCTTGGAAATAGCGGCGAAGTCAGGTACAAAACGGCGGCACCACGATGTCATTCCCAGAAAACGACGTATCTCTTTCACGGTTCGTGGAGGCGGTATTTCAGTAATGGCCGCTACCTTGCTGGGGTCGGTTTTTATGCCATCGCTATTGACCATATGACCCAAATATCTAATTTCGGATCTAAAAAACTCACACTTTTCAGGATTTATTTTTAGGTTGGCCGCTCGTAACCGCTGGAAAACTTCTCTCAGATTGGCTAGGTGCTGTTCGAACGTCGCGCCGATAACTATAATATCGTCCAGATACGCGAACGCATGGGGTTCCATCTCTGGCCCAATCACACTGTCCAGCGCGCGCTGGAAAGTGGCTGGGGCTGAGTGTAGGCCGAATGGCATCACACGCCATTGATACAGACCTCGACCAGCGACTGCAAAGGCCGTATACTTCTTGCTGCTTGCTTCTAAGGGGATTTGCCAATACCCGTCTTTCAAATCAAGGCTACTCACAAATTTGGCATTGCGTAACCTATCCAGGATAGTATCAATTCGAGGCAGCGGGTACGCATCCGGGACTGATCTAGCATTCAGTTGGCGAAAGTCCATGCATGTACGCCAGGTGCCATTTTTTTTCTTCACGAGTATGATGGGGAAGCTGTACGGGCTGTGGGAGGGCTCGATACAGCCACTCGCAATGAGCTTGTTTACCTCCGTATCGATTATGGCCTGCATAGCTGGGTTACGTGGAGCGTATCGAATTTTTACGGGCCGGTCATCCTTCATGACGATTTTATGCTTCGCGATGTTTGATAAGCCCCGAATGGTCTGAAATTTTGGCAATTCTTCCTCGAGAAAACGGGTGATTTCTCTCTGGTAGGGAGATGTCGCCGCCAACCCGCAGGCCGTTATGGCAGACTCACATGGGGCCGGCTCAGGCTGTGGCAAAATTTTAGCAACCTTAATTCTACGGCTTACCTTAATTTTCCGTTCCTCATTCTCCATGTTGCCTGCGTGGCCTTTCCCCGGCTCAGATCTAGCTACCAACCCCGCTCAGGTGAAAGTAGTTGGGAAACGTTGTAGAAAATCTAGTCCTAGAATAAGGGACTCTTGAGCTTCGTTCATGATGAGAAAATCACACTTCGTTGTTATGGTACCCAGGGTGACGCCCAGTGTGACTGCCTTATGAATCACCATTTTTGTTCCGTCAGCCAAAAATACTTCTATGTTGACTGAGAGGTAGGTAGGGTGTTCGATCAGTTGGTTAACTTGGTTGGGGCCAATGAAGCTCCTCGTGGCTCCTGTGTCTATAAGTGCGTCGACCAATTTATCTTCTATGAGTACTACCGCCTTTAATTTCTCCTTCTCGAAGCGTATTTGGGTAACCTTATTTGTCGAGACAGCTTTAGGCCGATGACCTGGGTAGGATGAGTTGTTCACCATGCGGTGATGCTCGTTGCGGCCATGAGGTGTTGTAGTGGGTATGCTCTCCAGCTCATCAGCTAGTAGGATGAGGTCATCTAAGGTGGTGAAATCTTTCCGCCGGATATACCACTGGTAGTCAGGCGAAGCATTACGGAAGATTCTTTCCAGTTTTTGACCCTCCGTGAAGCTAGTGGGACGCATGAGGTTCTGTATGGCCAGTAGATAGTCTTTAAACGACTCCCGCGGGCGTTGCGTGCGTTTGCGAATCTCGTCTTCTAGCTTGTCGAAATAACGTGGAGGCAGGAAGAAGTGACAGAAGTCCCTCTTAAATAGGGCCCACTTGCTCCAATGCTTGTTGTTGTTCCGGAACCACGTAAGTGCCTTTTCGCGGAACACTTCTGGCATTATGCGCGGCAAGTGATCTAAATGCACATTATACATCTCGGCGAGTTCCTCAATGCGCTCGATAAAACCCAACGGATCTCTTCCCCCATCGTATTTTAGCCCCCATTTTCGTACGGTATCAATGGCGAATGTCCTGTCTTCGACTGGGTGTGATGTGTCTGACATAGCCCCTCGTTGGGTTATTTGCGTGGGCTCACCTACTAGGATATTTGATGAATAAACAGGCAGTTGTAGTTCTTCTTTTGATAATGTTGTTACATCTGTTTTGGTTGGTGTAGTGGCTGGGGTAGTATGAGTGACGGTGTGAGGTGGTTGCGTCTGCAAGTTTGAGTTCACAAGCGTACAGCTGGAGCTTGGCTCGTGCTTTGCTTGTATTATTAGCAACTCCTGTAGTTGACTCTCTTGGTCTAGCTCAAATTGTCCCAGATACCTGACCAGATCCTCTTTTTTCAGGGAGTAGACCCATGATGTCCTCAGTACGTTGCTCATGATGAGAGATTGTTGCGGAAGTTGTTGTATATTTTTTCACCACTTTTGAATGAAAACTTTTCTGAAATATTTTTTTTTATTTTTTTACTATTCTTTGTATTATTTTTTTTCTTCTTTTTTTCTTTTTTTTCTATTATTATTTCTCTTTTTTTTTGTTTTTTTTTTTTTTTATTATTATTATTTTTTTCTTTCTTATTTTGTATGTCTTCAGTAAAACACAGCTGTTTTCTTCCACGTTATAACATTATTTATTGTCTTCAAAAATTATGCCACATGGGATGTTAAAGGAGTAGTGGCTGGTGAGTGAGTAACGCCAATACATACGCGGCCCAGGGCTGGAACTCTCTATCCCCGTAACTGTTGAGAGCCACCGCACCGGTAGTCTTCAAAAGCCTGTGGTACGCTGGTGGTCCTCGGAGACGGTTCAGGCAGTCCGCAGCGAAGTTACCCCCAATTGAGAGTGAGGATTTCAAACTGAGTGGAGCGCGGGTGAGAGTATTCAAAACACTCTTTCCAATGCTCCCCCAGGAAAAGATAATACCGGTAGACTTCAAAAGCCTGTGGTATGTTACCCCAATTGAGAGTCGATGTTTACAATTGTGAGAGTTTCAAACTGAGTGGAGCGCCGTTGAGAGTATTCAAAACACTCTTTCCAGTGCTCCCCCAGGAAAAGATAATACCGGTAGACTTCAAAAGCCTGTGGTATTGGTTTCTTCCCACAATTGTTACCAAACCGCAATTAAGAATAATTTTGAGAGATTCAAAACCTATCAAAAAAATGTCTTACCTACAGCTTGGCTGTACAGCTACTGACTCTTCATTGCCAATGTACTGCCTTTTATACCCATCGACAGCATACACACATCTACACACACATATACCCAAACATATGCTGGCTGTGTTTAGTCAACATACTGTTTAGTTAACATAGGAAGTGTCTGTAATGTATTCATACTCTAACAAATGTCTGTCAACTTCAATTGACAAATAGATGGCGTTACTCTATACCCAGCTGCTACTTTACAACTTAAATTAATACTCTAAAAACTAAATAAACAAATGTAATTCTTCACTAAAACAAACCTTTACAATTCCGTAAATTATAATTATAAAGTGCTGTTTATACATCAAAAGGAATGTAGTGTCCAGGGTAAATAAACACAATTAATTCATATCAAAGTACTTATGGGGTAATAAAACAAAATCCAAACATAAACATTTTCTTTTGTAACTAGTAAAAATAAAAAAAAATAATAATAACTCAAAATGCTGCTTCTCCTGTGCAGCTTATGTTTGCCAAAAACGAGGGCTCCTGACTTTTGGCGTGACATTGTTCAAGATACCTCCATACAGCAGTAGCGTAAATGGGCAAATCAAAAGATTTCATTCCACGCTTTCAGAGTTGATGCGTTGTATAAAGGCGGAAAAAGCTCATCGCACATTTTCCGAAATTTTACATATGACAGTTCTTTATTATAATAACTCCAAACACTCTACCATTAAAAGAAGACCTTTTGACGCATTTTGTTTAGGCAGAGTCACAACTAATCCTCAAGAATTGGAAGATATTAGATTAAGTACAATTAAAAGGCTCACAGAGAAACAAGTAGAAGATATTGGCTACTACAACAAGAGAAAAACTAAACCAAGGACTTATGAACCCAGACAGACAATTTTTAAAAAGGAAAACAGAAGATTAGGATCAAAACTTAGTAAAACATATAAAAAGGAAATAGTTAAAGAAAATAAAAACACAACAGTTGTAACAGAATCAGGAAGGACAATACATAAAAACAATATCAGGAACTAAATCAATTTTAATTTTCAGATTATTTTTACACTGGTTCGGGCCGACGTTAAAATTTTGGACTACTCCAATTCACAAATAGTGACCCTGAACTCCGGACTGGCAAAATTATAAACGAGTACTTTCAAACTAATTCATATCATCGAAATAGATGGATACCAAGAACTCATAGATAATCTCCAATAAACTCTACATAGAGATGTCGATCCATCTCATTTTCTCCACCCTCTACTGAATCACGAACTGACAGAACTACAGGCTTACTTAGACCGATTGAAACCAAAAACAAAAAGGTCCTTAAATTTTATTGGCTCCGCTTGGAAATGGATTGCGGGAAACCCCGACCACGATGACTTTGAGATCTTAACACAAAAAATTAACAGACTTTTGAGAAATAATAATAAACAAGTGGTGATTAACAAATTGACAATAGAAAAAATTAAAGAACTAACCCATGTGACAAACAATCTATTAGAAATATTTAAAAAGAATAATGGTAATAATAATTCCACAAAGGAACAGTTAGTAACATTGTTAAAATATAAATTAAATACTGTAAAAGAAGAAATAATGAATATCCAACGCGCCATGCAAGTAGGCATAGTTAATTATTTTATTCTTATATCCAATGAAATGAATATTGTAAAAGAAATTATCAATGAAGAATCCATATCATTTATAAATTTAGAGCAAGCATTCGAATTTGCTGAGATAAAAATTGCATCTGACCATAACTCAATTGTTTATATTTTAAGTATCCCTATGACAAACGTAAACACACGTTACAAAATTCTTGTAAGGCCTATTAAACTTGGAAAATAAATAAATAAAATAATGTATGAAAAAATTCTTCTATGTGACTATGTTATGTATGGTATCAAAAATGATTGCAAGATCTATAACGATATTACTGTGTGTAACAGAAATAATTTGAATGCCCTGGAAACCGATACCTGCTTAGCAAATCTAATCAAAAGTAAACCGGCAAACTGCAGCTTGATAGACAATCGTGGTGTTCTCTCTATTGAAGAAATAGCACCTGGAGTAATCCTTTTAAATCAATTTAATGGTACGATTCTTGTTAACAATGAACCACAGGATCTTAATGGGACTTATGTAGTTCAATTCTCCAATGCATCTATATCTGTGATGAATGAAACCTATAAATTCTTCGAAATGACACTATTACAACCCTTACCTGCAATCCTACAACCTAGGCACTCGAACCAAAATATAGAGGAAACACTGTCATTGGAAATGGTAAAGGAATTAAGGACAAGCAACACAGAGGCAATTGATTTGCTAGATACTAAACACACAAAGGTCATAGCAATAAATTTTGGATTCAGTATAATCACGCTACTTTCTATAGTTACACTATTGATCAAGACAAAAGCGTGCAGGAGGAAAAACAAATCGATAATCACCCAACAGTAATCAACACAGTTCCATCAGTACATACTTCAATGCCCGATTTATAAGAAAAGAGAAAACCGGAATAGAATGGCGTAACGAGAATCTCAAATATCCCATACTTTTGACCGAACGAGGACGCTCGGTGTTAAGAGGGGAGGTGTTAACACAATAAAAGTTTATTACTCTTATTGCTTTTAATTCCCAATAAATTAAAATGCTGACACTGCTGCAGACGGTTAAAATGGATCAACAACTTACAAAAGTTGCAAAACAGTAACGGCTCGTGTCATTGTGATTACCATGCAAATTTTTAATAAGTTATTTTATGTTGCGATTTAATTAAAACTAGAATAATATTTCAGTTGCATTTTAAAAGTAAAAGAATAAAGTAATATTTTTTTTTAAATAAATAATTTACAAAAACTTAACTTATATAAATTTATATAGAACTTTCCAAGCTTTCATGTGGTGTATACTTGAGAGCTATCACAAATGAAGTACGGGAGTTATGCAACTTCAAGAATGAGTTTTCAAAAATAAATATTTTTTTCGAGGCAATCTCCATATGTGCATTGGTATGTATATGTTGTTTAGTTTAGGAGATACTAAAATTTATAACAGTTTTTTTTGCTGGGCAAAAAATCTTTCCTCAGCCTCGAAGCCATTATTCGACATACATAGAGGAGAAAATCCTTAAGCCCGGCCAAAAGCCGGTTAGTCAGAAACTCTTTACTCAGCGAAACCACCATTCGACATACATAATGAAAATAAGTATACCATATAATCACAATTTTGTACTGGAAACTGCCAATTTTGTATATATACTTTTTTCTCTGTGAAGAGCGAATATCAATGAAAAACGAGTTTTATATATGTATCCTCGCACTGTATGCTATGGTATGTGCAAGCTCTAACAGAGCAACCAAATGCGCACTTCGTCGAAAACTGTTCCGGGTACATATTTTAACCCTCCCACCTTGCACAACATTTTTATACATGATACGGAACTGATATCATATGCATTTTTGCCAATAGGCCGACCATCCGAGGAAGCTCAAGAGACCTAATTCAAAGAATTTAAGCTTTCGCAGATATTTTTCTCTAAAATTAAAAAATGGCATTATGTGAGATATGAATGGTGCCTTATACAAAAAACCACAAATTGGTTCGTTGGAGTGCCTCGATGATTAATTGTCACAAATAGGCACTAATTACCCCACTATGCTACTCTGCGGTACCAATTTTCCTGAAAGTACTTGTCCTGTGACTGGTAAAAATTGGAATGGTAAAACATGTTCCTCAGTCGAGACCGGTAACTGAGTATCTGAATGGAACTCAGTAATAGGTTCTCATATTGCAACGTCATGTAAAAGTTACCGGTCGCTTTCATATAAAGTTCCGTAGCTCAAACAGGTTGCTAGTCCTTGTTGTTTCGACTTTTTAATGGCGTTAACAGACTTTCCATCTTCAGCCAAACTCCTTCCTACATATGATTTCGTAGATTGAAGTAAGATAACTTTTCTTTACATATTTTGTCATTGGGCTTATATTAATATTGTCAGATATGTTTGGATCTTCACTAAAACTTTAAATTTTTATATTGTACTTTACTAAAATGGTGCAAGAGTGGAGAAGTTGTAGATGCGTGACATTTGCAAGCCTTAGAAAACTTTTTGAAAACAATTTGGTTTTTCTAATTGTCTTCATCAAAATACTTCCATACTAAGATCAATTTAAAAAGAAATCTTTAACGGAGTTACGTAATAGCTCAACAACCCCTTACACAAGTATTTATAAGGCCTGTCCCACGAACAGTAATAAAAAATTTAAATTTGTTTTTGTTTTCAATATAAATAAGAGAACGACATCGACTTGTCGACATCGTGGGACAAGCAGATAATTTCATGTTATTTGCTTAATTAACACATCCTATTATTAACAACTTAAAAAGTAATTAATTTAAAACGCAATTTTACATTCGTAAATTTAAACTAATTTTTATAAAAAGTAGTTTAAAAAAGTTGTTCGAATATTCGGCAAAAACTGTTCGAATAATTTTTTATTCTAATTTGGAAAATTTTGTTCGTTCGAACAAAAATGAAAAAAAATTCTAATATTCGAATAGTTTTTATTCGAATGACAACTCTAGTACTTACATATATTTATGTATGTGATGATCGTGATAAAAAGAGGCCTTATCTTCGGGAGGCTGAAATTGTGTCATCTATATTTCCTAAAATTAGGTAATCAGCCATGTCACAGAATACCATACCGATCGGAAGTGGTTTCAATTCCGTAAGTTGCTTCTTCAGAAAACGAACATTTTATAAAACCACTTATAAAACTCAAAGTGAAATTGAAAAACAATTTTCTACAGACTTCATTTGCAGTAAATATTAAAAAAAGTGCATAGTTTTAGGAGCGTCAAATAAATATTTGGTCATGAGCTTTCCATGTTAATTAAAAGCTCAATGTGAGCTTTGCATCTGACAACAAGAGTAAACAAACGCCTCAAGGTATAAAAACTTCATCATTGTAAAAACGAAATACAAAATAAACGGAATCTAAAGCACCAAGTATGTACTTTTTCGAAATGACAACTACGGAATCATAACCAATCCGAACGGAATCTGTGACACGGCTGAATGTTTGGAAAACCACTTATATAATTCTTAAATAGTTCTATCTTTTAGCATTTTTTTAGCTTTCGAATCTGCAATACATTTTACTCTGTATTGCTCCGTTTTTATTCTACGGATTAAAAACTGAAGTAAAAAATAAAATCTTGTGTATAAAAATAGTATTTCCGAAAAGAGGCCCTAACTTCTCCAATGTAGAGGTTGGGGACATATCATTTTAAGCAATTTCGCGGGCAATATATGGATAATTCCACTTTAATAATGGGAGAACATGCCTCAGCAGTGATAACAACCATAATTTCAAAATCGGAAAAATTTACTCAAACAGCTATTTTTGGCGTTACTGAAAATTCTTGCCTTGAAGGTTAGGTGCCTTTTCATCCGGATCACCACATATGTATGTATGTAGATAAACTTAACAATTAATGTTTAATTACAAAATTTCACAAACGACTATAAGTTGTTGGGATCTAAATATAAAACGATTATTTGGGATATACTTCGTGCTTGAAACTCTCATAGGGCCATATAAACAAACTCTTAAGCTGAAAGTCCATAACACGCGTTACACACGGTAACGCGTTATCAGCGGTTGTCAAAAAAGTAGAATCAGTGTAAATGTATGTAACGAGTTACATAGCACAAAGCGTAAAACGCTTGACGCGAAAAGTAGGTTTACTTTCTACTTTTGTATGCGTCGCATGCGCCATGAAAAAATGACAGCTGTTTTTGATAGACAGATAGATATTTTCAATGTTATCGATAAATATGTTTGTATGGTGGATGATTTTTTTAAATTTTTTTTACAAAAAAGAAGTCTTTAATAAAAAACCCTATCGCAATATAGTTTACAAATGTTTTCAAGAATAAAATACATTACAATTAATTTTTTAACACAATTCATTCATCAACAAAATTTTTATTTTATTTATCGATTAATTTTATATAATAACTTTCATCTCTGTTATGTTTATTAATTTTATCAATTTATCTTTATACTTTATTCAATATTGTACTGACACAATTAAATTTACATTAAAGTCAAGAAGAGCAGACAATCTGTTGGAATAGCTCTTGTTGCACAAAATATTATATTTATAAACGCAATAAAATCCACAAATTCTTTTAACATTTCAATTTCAATTAACATTTTTGCAAAAATTATTTTTATTTTATAAAAATATTTACACTATATAAAAATATTTACACCACTGCTGATCAAAACATAAACATTGGCGCACAAAAAGCGTTGCATCTAACTTGAATTTAGAAAGGCGTCTAAAGTATGAAACACACAAAACGCGCAACGCATGAAACGCGTTTATGGACTTTCAGCTTTAATCATTTCTAAATTCATGATACAATAATACAGGTACATGCATTACAGACCACCCTAAATTACGACGCAAAGCGTTTTCTGGCTGTCAAAATTTCTCATGCCCATACAAAATGTATGAAACCAACCGAAATAACGCGGCGTCAACGCTTTGCAATTGGAAAATCCAATTTTGACAGCGCGTAAAGAAGTGAAGTTGGCTGCAAAACTACTGTTGTTTATTTTGTTAATGCCTACATATATACATATTTTGCAAATAAGTAATGTAAATTTAGCTACTTTTAGGTCAATTAAGCGTCTTCATCTATTTCTTATTTCTATTTAGAGTTTTTTATTAATCAAAGTGAGTAAGCATTACTGTTTCTGGCGCAACGTTAACGCTCTAATTTAGGTTACTCATTTCAGCGTAAAAGTTAAGCTTTAAATTACGTTGCGCTTTGCGTCGTAATTTTCTCATCTAGCTTGTCAAATGTTCATGTGACTTGTCAAAAATTACATACTGAGCAACAACAAAATTCGTTGCACACCCAACCAAACACGTACATACAAAACACAGTTGACGAGAATTTTAGCTAATGCATGTACAATTATACAATTACAATTATACAGTTGTATCATGTTCCAAATTGTAGAAGCATGAAGATGACTTCAGCCAGTGTTGTCATAAGATGAAAGAGTAAAAGTGCTAGATTGCAGAAATAAAACTGCTAATATGTTCTACAGCACACACAAAAAAGTTCTAAAATCAGCTAACATATTTAGTTTCTTTTATTTTTTAAGAGGCCCATACAGTTAAAATAAAATTCTGAATTTCTTATATTTTATACTAGCGCCAATATGTATACTCATAGGTGGCACATTATTTTGACAAAAATTAAGACTTGATTTTAATTGCTCAACCAAGAAAATGGAATATACATACGAGTATGTAATGTGTTGACAACATTATATAGTATTATGCCAAGGTGAATTAAATTTATCAGGTGGTGTTGATTCTAAAACAACTACAACATCACAATAACATTTGACATCTCAGCCCCTATGTCAACGTATACAAATTTTGACATACGAGCATCTAGTTTGCGGAAAAAAGTAGAACAGCTGTGCTTATAATATCACCTGTATAAATCCACCTTGGTATTATGCCAAGTTTTTTAAAGTAGAAGTACATAACACGCGTTAAGGCCGTGTCAGATACAACTTTGTCGCTTTGCGTGACGTTTCTAACTTTGATAGAAAAGTGTAAAGCAAAAGGTGTATGACACAATGAAAAAAAAGTAGTTGATAATTTTGCTATTTATTTATTTTTTGTTATAAAAATAAAAGTCAATTATGTTATTTTACGATTTATTATAAATAAATAAATGGCACATACATACATATTTACCTCTTATTAAAACAAATTCAAACGCACGATATGTTTCGTTTGGCAATATAATAAAAGAAAATTATTTCAGCTGATTGTCAAAGCAAGCAAAAAGATGAGAGTTGCCGAAATTTCCGCTTCACGCCGCGTTAAAAGTGCTTTATGTAGCATGTTTCGTATAAGTATGTACATTTCATCTTAGATGTCAAAGCGAATCTGTAACGCAACGCGAAGCAAAAGTTTTATCTGACATGGCCTTTAGTGCGCGAGCGCGCTGTAGACTTCTGACAAAAATTAATGCCAGTATTTTTTAACAGAACAACCCTGCAAAAATTATTGGTCTACGTGGTCCATTTTAGTTGATATGGACTAGTTACAAAATGGTCCTATGTAATGCAGCAATGGACCAAGTTCAAACAAATGTGCGTGTATTGGCACGAAATGTAGTGTTGCCAAAGCTGTTATTTGATAAAATACCATCAATTTCCAGCAGCGTGGTAGCTCTGATGCCACAAAAGTTCACTTGTGGTTATAATGAATGTTTTTTTGGTAAAAGCGAAAAAATAAATAAGTGAGTTTTGTTTATAAACAAATCAAAAATGCAGTGTAGTCCACGTCATAAAAGGAGACTCATTACAGCCGAGAGGGAAACTCATTTACGTAGACTACAAAACAAAATTATATATATATATATATATATATATATATATATATATATATATATATATATATATATATATATATATATATATATATATATATATATATATATATATATATATATATATATATATATATATATATATATATATATATATATATATATATATATATATATATATATACAGACGATATCACATATTTTCTAGATGTATTCTGTTGAATCTGTGTGTCTTTGACGCCGTAATTCCCAAACGGGTCAATCGATTTTGATTTAGTAAATTTTGTTTCAAAGGCGACTTGATCCAAAATCTTCTAATATATCTTTAAAGAAAATTGGTCCAGCCGGTTTGAAGTTATCATCTATTTTCTTCGAAGGTTTTTCAAATTTTTTATTTTATGTTATTACAGTAAATTTCGCTTATACAGTATAATTCGCTTATAAGCCACACCCGCTTATAGTAGAATTTGCGATACATTTCAAAATGTTAATTTTTGTGTCATCTATAAGTAAAATACTTTTTATTTAGTCCATTAGTCCTATAGTCCACTTGCGCTTATACGCCACCAAGATGTGGTTTGAAATATCTTAAATATATGCAAGTTATGGAAGATATGGCCCAAAATTTAAAAATAATATAAGTTTTTTAATAACAATTTTATAAAAATATTAATTATATTGAAGTAGAAATTGTTTTTATTTTGAGCATTCTTAAGTGTAATATTTATGGATTGAGTAAATAAAGATGTAATATCTAAACTTTACTTTTATTTTTCTATTGTTAAAAGAAATATTATGAAATCAATACAAATACAGTCCAATTTGCCTTATAGTACTGGTGCTGCTGGGTGAGTAGTTAGCGCGTTTGACTACAAACCCTGAGGTCTTGAGTTCAAGAATAGTTTCAGGCAAGCCACCAATATCATGCATTTTTCTCATATGCTTTGGTGTGTTATTGTGTTGGTTGTTGTTGGACTGTTAAACTGATGAAGGCATAGCACTGATCACATTGGCAGTACCGGCAGCGATTAAAAAACTAACATATCCTAATGCACCCTCCTTCGTCGGTATTGTAGCAGACCGTCGGCGAAGTAAAAAAAAACTAATAAAATGGCTACACAGCTGAAACAACTCAATGCCTCTACACGACACCAGAGGGGCTTGCAACACTACTCTACAAAAAACGCGCAACAGCAGGGTTGTAAATGAATTAACCTTTCTATCTCTCTCCCACTTCACCACCTGTTCTCTCTACACTATCCCTTTGCCATAGAAGGTAGAACATTAATGAATTAACTGGTAGGCATTGCCTGATTGTGTTACTTCTCTTAAAAAAAACTGCGTGTAAATGAAACGGTGGACTATAAGCGAAATTTACTGTAATCCACTGCTCCAGTGGTACATCTGTTTTGAAGTTATCATCTATTTTCTTCGAAGGTTTTTAAAATTTTTAATTTAATGTTATTATGAATACAATATTGCATGTTTTTTTAACCTCTTCAAACATTTTTCATATGATTCACAATTTTTTCCCCTTTTTTCTGTTTTATTGTCAGCTGATTAGTTGTCAAAATACACAACGCGTTAAAAAGTTCAACATTAACCAAGTTTCTGCCGCAAACGCGTCAAAATATTTTTTATGTAACTTCCCTGCAAAAAACGCGACTAGTCCATAGATGCGTGTAAGGACTACTCCATAATGGGTCAGGACTAGCCCCAAACTAGTCCAAACGTAGGCAATATACGTGGTCCATTAACATTGCGATGTCCTAGGACTGGACCACGTGGTCCAGCTTTGCATTACATCGGACTAACCCAAAAACTAGTCCATGTAACTACTTCATGGAGCACCTACAGGGGCTAGTTTTAAAACTACACTATGTTACTACTACATAGATCACAAACAGAAAACTAATTTTGTTTTGTAGTCTACGTAAATGAGTTTCCCTCTCGGCTGTAATGAGTCTCCTTTTATGACGTGGACTACACTGCATTTTTGATTTGTTTATAAACAAAACTCACTTATTTATTTTTTCGCTTTTACCAAAAAAACATTCATTATAACCACAAGTGAACTTTTGTGGCATCAGAGCTACCACGCTGCTGGAAATTGATGGTATTTTATCAAATAACAGCTTTGGCAACACTACATTTCGTGCCAATACACGCACATTTGTTTGAACTTGGTCCATTGCTGCATTACATAGGACCATTTTGTAACTAGTCCATATCAACTAAAATGGACCACGTAGACCAATAATTTTTGCAGGGTTGTTCTGTTAAAAAATACTGGTATAAATTTTTGTCAGAAGTCTACAGCGCGCTCGCGCACTAAAGGCCATGTCAGATAAAACTTTTGCTTCGCGTTGCGTTACAGATTCGCTTTGACATCTAAGATGAAATGTACATACTTATACGAAACATGCTACATAAAGCACTTTTAACGCGGCGTGAAGCGGAAATTTCGGCAACTCTCATCTTTTTGCTTGCTTTGACAATCAGCTGAAATAATTTTCTTTTATTATATTGCCAAACGAAACATATCGTGCGTTTGAATTTGTTTTAATAAGAGGTAAATATGTATGTGCCATTTATTTATTTATAATAAATCGTAAAATAACATAATTGACTTTTTGTGTATTTTGTGTAATTGACTTTTATTTTTATAACAAAAAATAAATAAATAGCAAAATTATCAACTACTTTTTTTTCATTGTGTCATACACCTTTTGCTTTACACTTTTCTATCAAAGTTAGAAACGTCACGCAAAGCGACAAAGTTGTATCTGACACGGCCTTAACGCGTGTTATGTACTTCTACTTTAAAAAACTTGGCATAATACCAAGGTGGATTTATACAGGTGATATTATAAGCACAGCTGTTCTACTTTTTTCCGCAAACTAGATGCTCGTATGTCAAAATTTGTATACGTTGACATAGGGGCTGAGATGTCAAATGTTATTGTGATGTTGTAGTTGTTTTAGAATCAACACCACCTGATAAATTTAATTCACCTTGGCATAATACTATATAATGTTGTCAACACATTACATACTCGTATGTATATTCCATTTTCTTGGTTGAGCAATTAAAATCAAGTCTTAATTTTTGTCAAAATAATGTGCCACCTATGAGTATACATATTGGCGCTAGTATAAAATATAAGAAATTCAGAATTTTATTTTAACTGTATGGGCCTCTTAAAAAATAAAAGAAACTAAAAATGTTAGCTGATTTTAGAACTTTTTTGTGTGTGCTGTAGAACATATTAGCAGTTTTATTTCTGCAATCTAGCACTTTTACTCTTTCATCTTATGACAACACTGGCTGAAGTCATCTTCATGCTTCTACAATTTGGAACATGATACAACTGTATAATTGTAATTGTATAATTGTACATGCATTAGCTAAAATTCTCGTCAACTGTGTTTTGTATGTACGTGTTTGGTTGGGTGTGCAACGAATTTTGTTGTTGCTCAGTATGTAATTTTTGACAAGTCACATGAACATTTGACAAGCTAGATGAGAAAATTTTTCTAACAGACCAACCTAAATTACGACGCAAAGCGCAACGTAATTTAACGCTTAACTTTTACGCTGAAATGAGTAACCTAAATTAGAGCGTTAACGTTGCGCCAGAAACAGTAATGCTTACTCACTTTGATTAATAAAAAACTCTAAATAGAAATAAGAAATAGAGATGAAGACGCTTAATTGACCTAAAAGTAGCTAAATTTACATTACTTATTTGCAAAATATGTATATATGTAGGCATTAACAAAATAAACAACAAACAAACAGCTTTGAGTGAATGTATTAAAAAAGAATACTCATCAAAAGCGAAAAACAATAAGTGTGGTAGTGTTGGATATTAATCAGATAGGTGAAATTTCAAAGCTGACTAAATTTAGTTGAAATAAAAAAATGCAAGAATTTACCATGGAAAATAAGTCTTGTATTCTATTTACTGGCAAAAATTAGTTAAATAGCTGATGTTTCATTGAAAAAAGCATCCACCTTCATAAGTGGTAAAAGCGAACAAGAACGCTGATGATGACGAGCGTAGCGGCCGTCGAAATCAGTAGTACTGATCCGTTCTGCTAATCTGATTTGAATATTCCAGCACTCCACTCTTAATAAAAATAATTTGAATTTACATTAATTCAATTATTGAACTAGAAAGCCGAAATAATAAAAAAAATTTTCAGACTTTACCTATTAGTTCAAATAAAATAAAAAAATTACGTAAAATAAACAACAGTAGTTTTGCAGCCAACTTCACTTCTTTACGCGCTGTCAAAATTGGATTTTCCAATTGCAAAGCGTTGACGCCGCGTTATTTCGGTTGGTTTCATACATTTTGTATGGGCATGAGAAATTTTGACAGCCAGAAAACGCTTTGCGTCGTAATTTAGGGTGGTCTGTAATGCATGTACCTGTATTATTGTATCATGAATTTAGAAATGATTAAAGCTGAAAGTCCATAAACGCGTTTCATGCGTTGCGCGTTTTGTGTGTTTCATACTTTAGACGCCTTTCTAAATTCAAGTTAGATGCAACGCTTTTTGTGCGCCAATGTTTATGTTTTGATCAGCAGTGGTGTAAATATTTTTATATAGTGTAAATATTTTTATAAAATAAAAATAATTTTTGCAAAAATGTTAATTGAAATTGAAATGTTAAAAGAATTTGTGGATTTTATTGCGTTTATAAATATAATATTTTGTGCAACAAGAGCTATTCCAACAGATTGTCTGCTCTTCTTGACTTTAATGTAAATTTAATTGTGTCAGTACAATATTGAATAAAGTATAAAGATAAATTGATAAAATTAATAAACATAACAGAGATGAAAGTTATTATATAAAATTAATCGATAAATAAAATAAAAATTTTGTTGATGAATGAATTGTGTTAAAAAATTAATTGTAATGTATTTTATTCTTGAAAACATTTGTAAACTATATTGCGATAGGGTTTTTTATTAAAGACTTCTTTTTTGTAAAAAAAATTTAAAAAAATCATCCACCATACAAACATATTTATCGATAACATTGAAAATATCTATCTGTCTATCAAAAACAGCTGTCATTTTTTCATGGCGCATGCGACGCATACAAAAGTAGAAAGTAAACCTACTTTTCGCGTCAAGCGTTTTACGCTTTGTGCTATGTAACTCGTTACATACATTTACACTGATTCTACTTTTTTGACAACCGCTGATAACGCGTTACCGTGTGTAACGCGTGTTATGGACTTTCAGCTTAAGAGTTTGTTTATATGGCCCTATGAGAGTTTCAAGCACGAAGTATATCCCAAATAATCGTTTTATATTTAGATCCCAACAACTTATAGTCGTTTGTGAAATTTTGTAATTAAACATTAATTGTTAAGTTTATCTACATACATACATATGTGGTGATCCGGATGAAAAGGCACCTAACCTTCAAGGCAAGAATTTTCAGTAACGCCAAAAATAGCTGTTTGAGTAAATTTTTCCGATTTTGAAATTATGGTTGTTATCACTGCTGAGGCATGTTCTCCCATTATTAAAGTGGAATTATCCATATATTGCCCGCGAAATTGCTTAAAATGATATGTCCCCAACCTCTACATTGGAGAAGTTAGGGCCTCTTTTCGGAAATACTATTTTTATACACAAGATTTTATTTTTTACTTCAGTTTTTAATCCGTAGAATAAAAACGGAGCAATACAGAGTAAAATGTATTGCAGATTCGAAAGCTAAAAAAATGCTAAAAGATAGAACTATTTAAGAATTATATAAGTGGTTTTCCAAACATTCAGCCGTGTCACAGATTCCGTTCGGATTGGTTATGATTCCGTAGTTGTCATTTCGAAAAAGTACATACTTGGTGCTTTAGATTCCGTTTATTTTGTATTTCGTTTTTACAATGATGAAGTTTTTATACCTTGAGGCGTTTGTTTACTCTTGTTGTCAGATGCAAAGCTCACATTGAGCTTTTAATTAACATGGAAAGCTCATGACCAAATATTTATTTGACGCTCCTAAAACTATGCACTTTTTTTAATATTTACTGCAAATGAAGTCTGCAGAAAAGTGTTTTTCAATTTCACTTTGAGTTTTATAAGTGGTTTTATAAAATGTTCGTTTTCTGAAGAAGCAACTTACGGAATTGAAACCACTTCCGATCGGTATGGTATTCTGTGACATGGCTGATTACCTAATTTTAGGAAATATAGATGACACAATTTCAGCCTCCCGAAGATAAGGCCTCTTTTTATCACGATCATCACATACATAAATATATGTAAGTACTAGAGTTGTCATTCGAATAAAAACTATTCGAATATTAGAATTTTTTTTCATTTTTGTTCGAACGAACAAAATTTTCCAAATTAGAATAAAAAATTATTCGAACAGTTTTTGCCGAATATTCGAACAACTTTTTTAAACTACTTTTTATAAAAATTAGTTTAAATTTACGAATGTAAAATTGCGTTTTAAATTAATTACTTTTTAAGTTGTTAATAATAGGATGTGTTAATTAAGCAAATAGCATGAAATTATCTGCTTGTCCCACGATGTCGACAAGTCGATGTCGTTCTCTTATTTATATTGAAAACAAAAACAAATTTAAATTTTTTATTATTGTTCGTGGGACAGGCCTTATAAATACTTGTGTAAGGGGTTGTTGAGCTATTACGTAACTCCGTTAAAGATTTCTTTTTAAATTGATCTTAGTATGGAAGTATTTTGATGAAGACAATTAGAATAACCAAATTGTTTTCAAAAAGTTTTCTAAGGCTTGCAAATGTCACGCATCTACAACTTCTCCACTCTTGCACCATTTTAGTAAAGTACAATATAAAAATTTAAAGTTTTAGTGAAGATCCAAACATATCTGACAATATTAATATAAGCCCAATGACAAAATATGTAAAGAAAAGTTATCTTACTTCAATCTACGAAATCATATGTAGGAAGGAGTTTGGCTGAAGATGGAAAGTCTGTTAACGCCATTAAAAAGTCGAAACAACAAGGACTAGCAACCTGTTTGAGCTACGGAACTTTATATGAAAGGGACCGGTAACTTTTACATGACGTTGCAATATGAGAACCTATTACTGAGTTCCATTCAGATACTCAGTTACCGGTCTCGACTGAGGAACATGTTTTACCATTCCAATTTTTACCAGTCACAGGACAAGTACTTTCAGGAAAATTGGTACCGCAGAGTAGCATAGTGGGGTAATTAGTGCCTATTTGTGCCATTTAATCATCGAGGCACTCCAACGAACCAATTTGTGGTTTTTTTGTATAAGGCACCATTCATATCTCACATAATGCCATTTTTTATTTTAGAGAAAAATATCTGCGAAAGCTTAAATTCTTTGAATTAGGTCTCTTGAGCTTCCTCGGATAGTCGGCCTATTGGCAAAAATGCATATGGTATCATGTATAAAAATGTTGTGCAAGGTGGGAGGGTTATAATATGTACCCGGAACAGTTTTCGACGAAGTGCGCATTTGGTTGCTCTGTTAGAGCTTGCACATACCATAGCATACAGTGCGAGGATACATATATAAAACTCGTTTTTCATTGATATTCGCTCTTCACAGAGAAAAAAGTATATATACAAAATTGGCAGTTCCAGTACAAAATTGTGATTATATGGTATACTTATTTTCATTATGTATGTCGAATGGTGGTTTCGCTGAGTAAAGAGTTTCTGACTAACCGGCTTTTGGCCGGGCTTAAGGATTTTCTCCTCTATGTATGTCGAATAATGGCTTCGAGGCTGAGGAAAGATTTTATGCCTAGCAAAAAAAACTGTTATAAATTTTAGCATCTCCTAAACTAAGCAACATATACATACCAATGCACATATGGAGATTGCCTCGAAAAAAATATTTATTTTTGAAAACTCATTCTTGAAGTTGCATAACTTCCGTACTTCATTTGTGATAGCTCTCAAGTATACACCACATGAAAGCTTGGAAAGTTCTCTATAAATTTATATAAGTTAAGTTTTTGTAAATTATTTATTTAAAAAAAATATTACTTTATTCTTTTACTTTTAAAATGCAACTGAAATATTATTCTAGTTTTAATTAAATCGAAACATAAAATAACTTATTAAAAATTTGCATGGTAATCACAATGACACGAGCCGTTACTGTTTTGCAACTTTTGTAAGTTGTTGATCCATTTTAACCGTCTGCAGCAGTGTCAGCATTTTAATTTATTGGGAATTAAAAGCAATAAGAGTAATAAACTTTTATTGTGTTAACACCTCCCCTCTTAACACCGAGCGTCCTCGTTCGGTCAAAAGTATGGGATATTTGAGATTCTCGTTACGCCATTCTATTCCGGTTTTCTCTTTTCTTATAAATCGGGCATTGAAGTATGTACTGATGGAACTGTGTTGATTACTGTTGGGTGATTATCGATTTGTTTTTCCTCCTGCACGCTTTCGTCTTAATCAATAGTGTAACTATAGAAAGTAGCGTGATTATACTGAATCCAAAATTTATTGCTATGCCCTTTGTGTGTTTAGTATCTAGCAAATCAATTGCCTCTGTGTTGCTTGTACTTAATTCCTTTACCATTTCCAATGACAGTGTTTCCTCTATATTTTGGTTCGAGTGCCTAGGTTGTAGGATTGCAGGTAAGGGTTGTAATAGTGTCATTTCGAAGAATTTATAGGTTTCATCCATCACAGATATAGATGCATTGGAGAATTGAACTACATAAGTCCCATTAAGATCCTGTGGTTCATTGTTAACAAGAATCCTACCATTAAATTGATTTAAAAGGATTACTCCAGGTGCTATTTCTTCAATAGAGAGGACACCAGGATTGTCTATCAAGCTGCAGTTTGCCGGTTTACTTTTGATTAGATTTGCTAAGCAGGTATCGGTTTCCAGGGCATTCAAATTATTTCTGTTACACACAGTAGTATCGTTATAAATCTTGCAATCATTTTTGATAACATACATAACATTGTCACATAGAAGAATTTTTTCATACATTATTTTATTTATTTATTTTCCAAGTTTAATAGGCCTTACAAGAATTTTGTATCATGTGTTTACGTTTGTCATAGGTATACCTAATATATAAACAATTGAATTATGGTCAGATGCAATTTTTATTTCAGCAAATTCGAATGCTTGCTCTAAATTTATAAATGATATGGATTCTTCATTGATAATTTCTTTTACAATATTCATTTCATTGGATATAAGAATAAAATAATTAACTATGCCTACTTGCATGGCGCGTTGGATATTCATTATTTCTTCTTTTACAGTATTTAATTTATATTTTAACAATGTTACTAACTGTTCCTTTGTGGAATTATTATTACCATTATTCTTTTTAAATATTTCTAATAGATTGTTTGTCACATGGGTTAGTTCTTTAAATTTTTCTATTGTCAATTTGTTAATCACCACTTGTTTATTATTATTTCTCAAAAGTCTGTTGGTTTTTTGTGTTAAGATCTCAAAGTCATCGTGGTCGGGGTTTCCCGCAATCCATTTCCAAGCGGAGCCAATAAAATTTATGGACCTTTTTGTTTTTGGTTTCAATCGGTCTAAGTAAGCTTGTAGTTCTGTCAGTTCGTGATTCAGTAGAGGATGGAGAAAATGAGATGGATCGACATCTCTATGTAGAGTTTATTGGAGATTATCTATGAGTTCTTGGTATCCATCTATTTCGATGATATGAATTAGTTTGAAAGTACTCGTTTGTTATTTTGCCAGTCCGGAGTTCAGGGTCACTATTTGTGAATTGGAGTAGACCAAAATTTTAACGTCGGCCCGAACCAGTGTAAAAATAATCTGAAAATTAAAACTGATTTAGTTCCTGATATTGTTTTTATGTATTGTCCTTCCTGATTCTGTTATAACTGTTGTGTTTTTATTTTCTTTAACTATTTCCTTTTTATATGTTTTACTAAGTTTTGATCCTAATCTTCTGTTGTCCTTTTCAAAAATTGTCTGTCTGGGTTCATAAGTCCTTGGTTTAGTTTTTCTCTTGTTGTAGTAGCCAATATCTTCTACTTGTTTCTCTGTGAGCCTTTTAATTGTACTTAATCTAATATCTTCCAATTCTTGAGGATTAGTTGTGACTCTGCCTAAACAAAATGCGTCAAAAAGTCTTCTTTTAATGGTAGAGTGTATGGAGTTATTATAATCAAGAACTGTCATATGTAAAATTTCGGAAAATGTGCGATGAGCTTTTTCCGCCTTTATACAACGCATCAACTCTGAAAGCGTGGAAGGAAATCTTTTGATTTGCCCATTTACGCTACTGCTGTATGGAGGTATCTTGAACGTTTTTATCTTGAACTGATTTTCTAACATGAAAATTATGGAGGCTGAGCTAAATGACTTCTCATTGTCCATAACGACTATTTGTGGCATACCAAAGGATAGTAGTATTTCTCTAAGTGGCTCTTTAATATCTTCAGTGGCTCGAGATCTTAGTATTCTAACCTGAGCTAATTTGGAAAATTTGTCTATAGCTATCAGTATTGCTTTTTTTCGTTATGAAAATATCTATATGTACGATCTGTCCGGGGTACTGTGGAATTGGTGTTTCCTGAATTGTTACCCTGTTGGGATGTCTATCATATTTATTTTCTTTGCAGATTTGGCAATTACTAGTAATTTTTTATTTTTTTTTTTTTGCATGCATTTGTGGGAAGTAGAAGTTCGTGAGGAGTTGGGTTTTGTTTTCTACGCTATTTCTATGTGCTCTGTTATGCTCATTTATTACTTCAATTTCTTGCTCTTCTTCGCTCTGCAGATCTGTTAGTATGTTCCGAGAATACTTAACTCTATATTGTGAAAAGTTGTCCCTATAAATTTCTTGCAACTTTTCCAAGATCCCGTCGGTCGTGTTTATGCAATTTGTAACAGAAGGGTTTAAAAATTGTTACTAGTAATTACTAGTAATTTTGTATTTTTTTTTTTTTTTGCATGCATTTGTGGGAAGTAGAATTTCGTGAGGAGTTGGGTTTTGTTTTCTACGCTATTTCTATGTGCTCTGTTATGCTCATTTATTACTTCAATTTCTTGCTCTTCTTCGCTCTGCAGATCTGTTAGTATGTTCCGAGAATACTTAACTCTATATTGTGAAAAGTTGTCCCTATAAATTTCTTGCAACTTTCCCAAGATCCCGTCGGTCGTGTTTATGCAATTTGTAACAGAAGGGCTTAAAAATTGTCTCAAAATATGTGTGAGATTTTCTGTAGTAATATTGGGTTCGTTTATTGTGTGCCTATGGTACGTTGGGAATATTATTTCTAACTTATGGAATGCCTGACCCTCTTCGTTATTTATAAAAATTAGATTTTTGAATGCATTTATCGGAGCGTCCGTAAACTGTATCAAGGTTTCTGATGAACTATCATCGCTATGCTGCGTTGCAGTCAGGGTATTTATATGAGGGTTGTCAGTAGATGGTCTAGATAAAGCATCTGCGACTACGTTGGTGCAGCCAGGCTTCGAGGAATGCCTTCCATCGTTTTAACTTTAGGTTTGAATTTTTGTTGTTTAATGCGTAGGAAGGTGATCTGTATAAATTTTTAATTTTGTAGAACCGAAGAGAGAGTTTCTAAGTGATTTTAATGCCCATACGATGGCGAGGAGCGCTTTTTCGTTTGTGGCATAATTTTCTTCAGTTCTACTTAGTGTTCTTAATAAAAACGCGATTGGTCTATTGTCTTGGGATAGCACTGCTCCCAAGGCATAGCTTGAGGCGTCAGTCGTTAGAACAAATTCTATTTTGAAGTCTGGGTACGCCAACATCACGTCATCGGATGTCAATGTAGTTTTTAATTTTTTTAACGCATACATTGCCTACTGGTTGAGCTTAATTACTATCTTTTTTGAGGTATATTTGGACAAACGTCCTGCCTCTCCTCTTAGAAGCATTGTCAGGGGCTTAGCAACTTTAGCATAGTCCCTGATAAAGCGTCTATAATAATTCGAAAGACCTAGGAACGATCTAAGATCTTTTAGTGTCTGGGGTGTAGGAAAATTCAGAATTGCTTCGACTTTCTTAGGATTGGTTTTTATACCTCTGTCCGAGATAATAAATCCTAAAAATTCCACCTCGCTTTTCAAAAACTCACACTTGTCTAATTGAACTTTCATGTTTGAAAGTTGGAGAGTTTTGAAGATTATATCTAGGTTCTTATATTGTTCTTCCTCGTCCTTTGAGAAAATAATGATATCGTCCATCTAGACGAAACATATTCTCCCTATATACTCCCTCAATATATCGTCCAGCGTTCGCTGAAATATAGAAGGAACATTTCTCAGTCCAAATGGTAATCTGGTAAATTCGTATTTACTATTGTTGACCGAGAAGGCCGTTTTTTTTCTGTCAGTTTCCCTGAGCGGTATTTGGTGAAACCCGCTTTTAAGATCTATTACGGAGAAAAACTTATTTTGTCCAAGTTGGGGTAAAACGTCATTAATCTCTGGAATCGGATATTTATCTGGTATCGTCTGCTCGTTCAACTTTCGGTAATCAATGACAATTCAGAATTTTTTAGGCCAGATGCATCAGCCTTTTTATGTACAACCAAAATTGGTGAGTTATAAGGTGACCTGGAAGGCCGAATGATACCCTGTCTTAACAAGTCTCAAATCTGTTTTTCGACCTCTTCTTTTAAGTGCATTAGGTATGGGTAATATCGGGGATAGATAGGTTCGTGGGTTTTTATCTGGATATCTGCGACTACGGCTGTTGTATAAGTCAAATTCTCATCTGGTTCACTAAACAATGATTTATGGTTTGCAATGACGTCTTCTAATTTGTTCCTTTGTTGTTCTGTCAAGTGGTCTGTCCGAATCTTGATATTATTTACCGATTGTGAAACCTTCTGTTTTATTCGAATTTTAAGTGTTCCGTTTATGAGCATGTAGTCTTTTGCTGAATAGATAATAGCTAATAACTCCTTTAGGCTGTCGTTTCCTAAAATACCATGAAAGGATTTTAGTGCTGGCAGCAAAAAGAACTTTATTTTATCAGCGTGCTTTCCGAATAAATTTATGAAGGTGTGATGACTGATTTTGTTGTTTCCACCCACTGAACTTGCATAAAAGGAGTTTTGGTTTGGCAAGGGATTTCTAACTAAACAGGGTTGTATGTAGTTTTTGTTTGAGCCGGTGTCAATGAGAAAATTAAAAATTTGTCCAGCATTCGTCCTGCACTCAAAGTAAGGTAGGGACGAATGCGTTAGTCTAAAAAATGAATGTCCGCAAAGTCTTAGGTTTCGGATTGGTTTCCGTCTTCAGGTATTTCTGGTTGATTCTGTAAGTATTCGTCCAGTGTTGGGAGTTTTCCTCTTCCTCGTAGTTTAGTGTTTGATCTTGATAATACTCGTCGTTAATATTTCCGTTTTCTTCTGTCTCTAAATGAAAATTTCTCTGCAGGTTAGGAGGGTTTCGCAATTGTTCAGATTGTATTGGTGGTCTTTTTCCAAACATTTGATTGTTCTGGGCTGGTCTGTTCATATAATTGATGGCTCTTGTCCTTATTGAAGCGTCTACGTCCATGGGCTCAGGACGTGGAAAAGGCTTCGGAGCTATTGGCCTTGGAGGGATGAACCTTGGGTTTGAGTAACCTTGTGTCTGTGACATTTGGTTGAAGCTATTTTGGTAACCTGTTGAATTTACTGACCTGTACTGATGGTGGTTAAATGAAGGTTGGGGCATAAAGGCCAATTGGGGATAAAAGGTTTTCCTATTTTTATCTTGATATTGTAGTTTGTTTGGTGTTGCATGTAAAGGCTTATTAGTACTGTTCTTGTTAGTCTGGTTGTGTAAGTTCGCAATATTTGATCTTGCGAGCTGGTTTTCCATTTTTAAGCACAGATGAAGTGCTTGTGGAGGATCTTTTGGTTCTTTCATTCCTAAGTGTTGGGATAAATTACCTCTTAAACCTCTAGTAAAGGCATACAATGCCTTATCTCTCTATGTTTGCGCTAGAAGGTCAAGTGCTTCCCTACCTATGACCATATACGACAATTTGTTCATAATAAGGGAGAGGTGTGAGTATACCCGTTGGTAATACTCCTGTATAGTGCTATTACCTTGTCCTAGAGTGCTCATTTGATACTCCAGCGTTGTTAGATCTCTCTTGTCGGCGTAGTGTAACGCTAAACATTTCGAGATACTATCCCAATTTAAGGGCGTATTATATGATTCAAGTGCGGCATCCGCACTACCTGTAATCTTGTTTCTAATTGTGTTTAAAATAGCAAAATATTTTGGAGTTCCTTTGACTGAATCATATAGTTTAAGAACTCTATCCACACTTTTTTCCAAGCGCTGAATTCATTATAACAACCAGAGAATTCCCTTAGACATTTTACAACATTAGGGACTTTGTCCAAGTCGGTCAAGTTGTTCCTATACCAATCTTCTATTATTTGGTCTTCGCCTGCAATGTCCGAATTAGGGTCTATGAAGATCCTTATTGTGATTTGGCATTGTTGTGCGCAAATCCGCGCAATTGTTTCCTCCAAATTGTCAATACGGTTATCTACACGGCCTGCTTCTGGTGGATTGTTCACATTTAAGACTGGGGGCCTGACTAAATTGTTTGGGTTAGACATTTTGAAAATGAAAGGGTTTTTTATGGTCACTACGGCCAGTAAGTGGTTTCTATAATATGTCGTGGGAATCGCAATAACAACCAAATGTATATTTTTTCAAATTGACACTTCGAATTATGAAAAATTTTGTATGTGCAAATATTAATTCTTTAGTATTTTGTTTCTTTCCAATAATCTGTTATTGAATACTGTTTTGATTATTTGTCCTATTAATTACCTTATTTCCTTTAAATTCTACTACTAGTGTAAATATATTGAAAGATTATCTCGTTGGCTTTTTTATCACTTTTCTTGCCTTATTTCTATCCGTAGGAAAAGAAATTTGATAGAAAAAAATTTATTGAAGAATACTTTTGCTTCTTATTTAATTTTCAACTTTTCCTCAAAAGGAATTTTATATTTTCATAAAAAAAATTTCATTCGAACTTCTTTTAATTCTCACAAATAATTTTACTTCTCATTTAGTTTTCAACTTTCCCTCGAAAGGAATTTTCTATTTTCATAAAGGTTTTATCAATAGATTTTCATTCAAATTTCTTTTAATTCTAACAAATAATTTTACTCCTTATTCAATATTCACTTTTATAAGCACTGTGTTAAATTCACTATTTAGATCGTGTTTGAATATTTTCTGATTTGTTTTGTTTTAATGTAATTTTGGACTTTTAAATATTTAAGTTAAATATCTTAAAACTATTCTTACATTGTTACAGCAATCATTGTTATGGAGCTGATAGGCGGTTGATTCTCCTTTTCTTTATAGCAATACTTAGGTAGCCTCCTTTATACCAAGATATCCATGCAAAAGGGTCTTAAACTCGAAAAAAGCTCCAGGCGCTGATAAAATAAGCAATAAAATGCTCTTAGAGCTACCCTATACTGCAAAACAGATAATTCTATTTATTTTTAACAGTATTTTGCGCCTCAAATGCTATCCCGCAGAATGGAAGGTTTCGCTGATTGCCATGATACCTAAACCAGGCAAAGATCATACGAAGCTGGAGTCCTATAGGCCTATAAGCCTGTTGTCTAACATGTCAAAACTATTTGAAAAGCTACTTATGAGTAAGCTAACACCCATACTGAATCGTTCTGGATGCATTCCAGACCACCAATTCGGTTTTAGGAGACAACATAGTATGATTGAACACACACATATACTCGTGAACGTGGTAAGAAAAAACCTTCGAAGAAAAGAAATATTGCTCTGCGCTCTTCATCGATGTTTCTCAGGCATTTGATAAAGTATGGAACGAAGTTTAATACATAAACTAAAGCAAAACATACCCGAAAACATCCTTAAACTTTTAGAAAGCTACTTAACTGAGCGAAAATTTGTTGTTAAAGAAGGAAATTTTCAAAGCCCTACGCAATCCATTGAAGCCGGAGTTCCTCAAGGCAGCATCCTTGGTCCTGTATTATGTCTGATATATGCCTCTGCCGGTAAGCAGTAACATACACATATCAACATTCGCTGATGATACAGCTTTTCTAAGTGTTCACAATAGCCATCAAGAAGCCACCCGCAATTTGCTAGATTATATAACCCAGTTGGAACAATGGCTAAAACAATGGTGGATAAAAATTAAGGAACAAAAATGTCTGCACATTACTTTTACATTGTGCAAAGAAACCTGCCCACCTATACAAATAAATAACCAAACTATACCTCAACACACTGAAGTAAAATATCTCGGTGTTCATCTTGATCGTCGTCTAACATGGAAGTCACACATAAATGCAAAGGTGACCCAAATGAAATTAAAAGCAGCTCAAATGAATTGGCTCATTGGAAGGAACTCTACTCTAAGCCTAGATTGTAAACTTTTTCTATACAACTTTCTAAAACCAATATGGTCCTACGGAATCCAGTTATGGGGGCACTGCCTCGGCATCAAATGTAGAAAAAATTCTAAGGCAACAAAATAAAATACTCCGTACGATTACAGCAGCCCCATGGTATGTCAGAAACAAGCGAATTCATAAAGACCTAGATGTGCCGCCGGTTAAGACAGTGTTTTCTAAACACGTGACAAGCTACATAAAAAGACTTGAGTTGCACCCAAATCCCCTAGCCCGAAACATCATTAACTTTAGAGGCCACACTCGTCTGAGAAGGAGGGACACTCTTGCTCTCAGCCGAACACGAGAGACGTAAACAACCAACCGCTGAAACAAATATTTTTGTCTGGCACTGGCTGGACCTAAAAATTTTAGAGTTAAGATTTGATTACTTATTGTTAGTTCAATTTTATTGAAGACACAATAAATAAATATAACCGAAAAAAAATTTGCAGATGATTGTGTTCCTTTTAATCAATGTTTGTGGGGTGAGTTCTTCCAGTTTTCTCCTATTTCTGATTGCCTGTGGGGTATGTTTCTTAGGGTTTCCTTTCTATGCCTATGGGGTGCGTTTGCTGGGAATATCCTTTTGGGTGTATCCTATGGGGTACGTTATCCTCGGATTATCCCATTTAGTTGGGCGCCAGTTAAGTTTATGTAAATTATTTACTTTAAAAAAATATAACTTTATTCTTTCAATTTTAAAATACAACTGAAATTTTATTATAGTTCTAATTAAATCGAAACATAAAATAACTTATTAAAAATTTGCATGGTAATCACAATGACACGAGCCGTTACTGTTTTGCAACTTTTGTAAGTTGTTGACCCATTTTAACCGTCTGCAGCAGTGTCAGCAGTTTAATTTATTGGGAATTAAAACTTTTGTTGTGTTAACATATACATGGTTAAGTATCGTTATATGGGTAAGTTTTTGAGATAACGGTGTTTTATGTTGACTTCAAAAAATTTGGTACTTTCAGCATACCGTGTAGACGATTAACATATTGAATATGCTGACAGGCGCATTTGTTGTTATTTTAAAGCATATGAGTTTTAGCATACATTTGCTGATTCAACATACCGTCTAGACTAAGCTTAAAATTTGCAAGCATCATTAGCTTATTTTAATGCTTCATTTGTCCTCGCAGCTCATGACAACTAAAAACACATATTTACAAGGTTTTGGAATAGAGCAACTGAAAGTTGTTACTTATTTGTGGCGATGAGTCCGAATCTGTAGTCGGTTTATTGTTTTGTTCTAGTTTTCGAGATACATAACTATGTATATACTTTTTTCAAAAATAAAGCAGTTGCACAACAAATGTTAACATAATTGGATAACGGGTTGTCCTATTCAATTAGAATATAAAACCAAAACTCGACAAAAATAATATTGTTTTTCGACACATCCGCAATTTGTTGTTAATCAGTCGCAATATAACAAATATGGAGATAAGTAAAATTTTTAAAATATTAATATATTTGTGACTAAACGTCGTATAAATGTGCTGACTACACAAAAAGATGCGCCTTAAAATTCTGCATTTATAAATGCCTGTACTTGTAAATCTTAACTCGAATTAAGAAGTGCTTTTTTCTAAAGTCCACATATATTATCTTTAAGTCGCACCAATATTGATTTTTATTAGCTCCGATATATCCTGCAACTTGTGCCAAAATCGATTTTTTTTCAAAATATGGATCCTCTAATGTACACATATGTACAGTAACTTAAAATGTATAAAATTCAATACAAAATATATGAGATAAAGTTCAATTTCCTTTCAATTCATCAATTAATCGAAATTATTCTGTGAAACTATTTTTAGTAAACACAATATTTTTTTTACAAATTTGGTAAAAAATAAGAGTAAAAACTATATGCAATTAGAAGAAATGACCACAAAACCAAAACATAAATATCGATGCTAAAAACAAAAACATAAAATTTTTACTCTTATTTTTCAATGCCACTTCTTTTCATTCGCCATTCATGACAACTGGCTGTCTGTACCACATCAGAAAATTCACGTGTAAATGCACTTAAATATGCATAATATATAAAAAAAAATTTTTAATCTTTCGATTCGGCAACACTTTTATTTCCGATAAATTCACATGAACACTCTCAGACAAACGTTAATATTTTTCCCGAAAACGATGAAGTTTTTTAACTGTAACTGAATTTTCTTTTTTCTTATTTTTTTATATAAAAACTTTGCACTAGTTTCATCATTAATCGATTAACAATAATATGTTTGAACGTAAGCAAATACATACATATGTATGTATATGAAAATTTGTACTCCAATTAAAGCGCTATTTTCACTTAACACCAATAACATCCGCAAAGAACTAAATGAGATTTTAAGTCATTATTGCAAATGAAGCTATGTATTGCGAAAAAACTTCGGTAACTTACAAAATCTCCTCACGAACAGAACACATGCGCCTTTTGCTCTCCATTATAGGACATAAACAAAAGCAACAATCTGTTTTTCTGAAGTATGCAAGGATATTTACATACATACATTTTTATTTTTAGTTTTGTTTTCTAGACAAATACCTCGGGGGCAGGAAAACATAAATAGAAAGTGAAACTATGCATATCCTATTAAACATCCTTGAGACTTTCTTTATATTCTTTGCTTTTGTTTTTATGCAATTAATAAACTCGGAAGCTCTCATTTCCGTGTGCTCCAAATTTTATCATAAAAAAAGGAAGTGAAGTGGAAATGCAATTACAAACGAGCACATGTATAAATATGTACATACATATGTATGTATTTATGTACATTATGAGTTTGTATGTCAGTGATGTCCTTAAACTCAACAAATGTGTTCGGTTTGCTGATTTTGAGGCGAAAACAACATTGTGCAGCACATGATATTAAAAAAAGCACGTGTAATATTTTTTATAATTTTACTTTCACTCCTCTCTAGGTCTGCTTTTTCTTTCAACGATGTCATTACAAATGTATGTATGTACATTAGGGTGGCCGTTAGCTATATGAAAGATATTTTTTGCATATTTTTTCACTCTCACCGGGGGGTGAAATTTTGGTAAAAAAAAATCATCCTGAAAAAATTTCAGGTAAATCGGTTGGGGGTAAGACGTGCCGCAAGCCCGCTCAAATTTGGGAAACCATAAAATTTTGCTTTTTTCCCTCATAACTTCCAAAATATTAATTTGTTGCTTGTGAAGTTTTCAACATTTCATTTCCTAACAACTTCTCTGTAGATGTAATGCTTAATGAAATAAATATAAAATTTTCAAGCAACATTAGCTTATTTTAATGTTTCATTCGTCCTCCCAGCTCTAGCAACTAAAACACAAATTTACAAGGTTTTGAAATGGAACAACAAAACATGGTTTCTTATGTAATTTTAGCTCCTGAATCCGAATCTGCATTCAGTTTATATTTTTTTTGCTTCTAGTTTTCGAGATATACGCTTTTTTCAAAAATGAAACAATTACACAGCAAAAGTTAACATCACTGGATAACGGGTTGCCCTATTCCTTCAAAACAAAAACCCTAATTCGACAACAATATTATCGTTAGATTAATGTCATTTTACGAAGAAGAATAAGTTACACAAATATTGTTTTTTAATCAAGGAACCTCTACCAAAAATCTCATAGAAAAGCCAAAGATGTTGTAGCAAACTTTTATTTAAATAAATAAGAAGCTTAAATAATATCAAAGCTTAAACATGAACATAGTAATCAATGATAGTTTTTTTTCTTACTTCACCATATACCTGATTATCTGCATTTAGCTTCAGTGGAATGCGCATAGGAACTAGCTAATGCTGACTTTAGACGACATGTATTTTACATCTGACTTGTCAAATTTCCCACTGCAAAAGTTGTACATGCCGTGTGAAACATATGAAACATTGTCAGATGACATTTACAGAAGCAAAGTCATATGAAAATTTTTCAATTAGAGCGTGTTCTATTTTCATCTGACAAGGCATATGACATCAGCTGTATTGAATTAACAAAAGTGTGGTTTGGCTGAAAAAACATTAAAAAGCATAGTGCGCTTTATATATTTATGAAAATTGTGCAAAAACTCAGCTGTTGTGAACACTTAGAGGTTATGTCAGATAAAATTGCACATGTCATGTAAACGCAAAAATTATAAACCATCTGTAAATGTACAATTTTGACAAACATACGAAGTTACATATGTCTCACATACCTGACAAGCCATATATAAAAAATATGTCGTCTAAAGTCAGCATAATACCCCATAGTAATCAATGTCAATGTGTTTTTATAAACAATTAATATTCTACTGAATAAGTAAAATATTAATTTTGGGAAATGGTGCGATTATAAATTTAAAAACATAAATAAAATTTTTATTTTTAAAACATTAATAAAAAAAATAAAATCGAATAAAAAATCCCTTATTTTTTCCATTATTATATAGAAAAGTATATTTCAAACAAAACAAGCCATATTTTTTAAAACCAAAAGTTTGGATACAACATTTTGTTTTATTGCCTAAGTTCCACGATATCTCTAAAGCTACTGAGCAGATAAAAAAAACGGTACTGATGCGACTTAAATATAATATTGTTGTCGACTTTTGGTTTTTCGTTTTAAATGCATAGGACAACCCGTTCTCTAATTATATTAACATTTCTCGTAACTGTAAATTCATTAACACATTTTTTTTGGTCGCTTCTAATTTTCTGCATATTTAATTGTGAATAAAATCCAAAGTTGTGGATCGGTTATGATGAAATATTGCTTGTTTTGTTTGAAATATAGTTAGCTATATTTCAAACAAAAAATATACCTAAATTTTTAATTATATTTTTTAATTATATATGAATGTTTTAAAAATAACAATTTTGACAAAAAAAATTATTTATTTTCGATAAGATCTACGACTAATCTCTAAAACTAATGAGCAGATTAAAAAAAATATTTGTGTAACTTAACGCTAATATTGTTGTCGAATTAGGTTTTTTGTTTTGAAGGAATAGGGCAGCCCGTTATCCAGTGATGCTAGCTTTTGCTGTGTGACTGCTTAATTTTTTAATTTTAGTATATCTCGAAAACTAGAACGAAAACAATATAAAAAGATTCGGATTCAGGAGCTGAAATTACATAAGAAACCATGCTCAGTTGCCCAATTTCAAAACCTTGTAAATTTGTGTTTTAGTTGCCATGAGCTGGGAGGACGAATAAAACATTAAACTAAGCTAATGTTGCTTCAAAATTTTATATTTATTTAATTAAGCATTAAATCTACAGAAGAGTTGTTAGTAAATGAAATGTTGAAAACTTCACAAGCAACATTTTTCTCCTCTAAAACTTTTTTGTGAAATTTATAGTTTGGAAGTTAGGAAGCAAGAAACAAAATTTCATGGTTTTTCCTAAATTTGAGCGGGTTTGCGGCACGTCTTACCCTCAACCGATTTACCTGAAATTTTTTCAGGATGATTTTTTGACCAAAATTCACCAAACTGTCACCCCCCAGACTGCGTAAAAACTTTTTATGTTGATGACCACCCTAATGTTCATATGTATTAACAGAATAAAGTGCAAGTGAAGGAACAAGTCAGAAAAGAAACCATGACCTAACTTAATACTTCATTTTATATACATCATAGTCAGGGCTGCCATCTTAGGGGTTCTGACCCCAAATTAGGGGAATTGTCATCACAGAAAAGGATGAAAATTTTCATTTGGGGTTTTCATTGGGGTTATTTAAGAAATACATTGGGGTTTTTTGGGAAATTCCTTAAAAGTTTGTTTCCTTTGATCTATAATTAAAACTACTTTTTCTAAAATATTTTTACGTACACATATTGAGAGATTTCGACCCCCAGATTAAGACTAATCCCTATTAACACAAAGTTAATAGGGATTAGTCATATCAATTCTATTTAAAAGTTTACTAATGCTACATTTAAAAAATGGCATTGTATTGTTCACTCGCAAAAAAAAATGTTTTTAGCAAAAAAAATTTTTCAAAAAAGATATTTTTTCCCTAAAAAATTTTCTAACTTTTGTGAAAAAGTCACAGAATCTCTTGATGTTGTACATACACAATCAAATTAGCAAAACTTAAATTTGAAAATTGTCATAAAAGTATAAAAAATCGTTTTTATGGTAATTTACTACGAAAAATTTAAGTCGCGAATATCGCGAATACGAACATTGATTTCGAAAAATGGCTAAATCCATTGAATTCAGGGTACTCGAATTAACTTTACCAGTAGGGAGCCCAACTTGTTAAATGTTGCGACTTACAGTGTTATTTGTTAAAAAAAACTTTAAACTTTCGTAACACTTTATATGTGATAACAATTATCTCCCGATACATAATATATAAGTTCGTGAATAAAATAGACTAAATTTACATGTTGAAATATTTCATGAAACGTTTTTTACTTGCTTCTTGCAAATGGGGTAAAGCAACTTGACAAAAATCATCTAAACATTCATTTCATACCACTTTGTCTACCAAAATTTCTTACCTGACCATAAAAAAGTTTCATGCAGCAAATTTCATGAAATATTTCATAGTGTTAACTTAGAAATTTTCTTGGGATTTTATGGGATTTTCTTGGTGATTTTTCCTTTTAACAGGGGATTTTTCGGGGAAATATAATTTCAAATTTGGGGAGCGCGATAAAAAGGACCTGGCAGCCCTCATACTGACACCAGTGTTCCGAACATTAATCGGCTCGTATATGTATACAGCCGAATGAAAACAAAAGTACTCACTAAAAAGTAAAATTAAATAACAACTTCATTGAGTTGTATGAAAGCTTGTTGTCTTTTTACGTTGTGGTTCTTCTTTTTAATAGGCACACATTGGAATACTACTAACACATGCTTACAAACACTAATACTAAAATAAAAACTCATTTCTCTCGATGGCCAGCACTGATATACATACATAATTATGTATAAAATATCAAATTACGAAGGCTGCGCCCTCCTATTTTTTACATTTAGTCTAAAAAATATATTGTGAAATTTTGAACCAAATCAGACAAAGTTAAACCGTGCCGCATAGAGAACAAAGTTCAAATTTGAGGAAATTTCCGAAAATTATAATAGAAAGTGAAAAGTTAATTTCTTAAAAATAATTTATTTAATTTTTATAGTTTAATCTTTAAATTGTGATTATTTTTGTCCAAAACATTTGACCCTTTTATTACCCTGTAGTTAAAAATGACCCACCAAACCAAATGTTACGATTTCATAAAGAATTCGTAACAACTGTTCGGCAAAATCTTGGGATTTCGGAATCGGGGTTGATACGACTTCGTAACGATATATAGTTACGAAGTCGTAACGATATGTCGGCACGAATTCGCAACGTGTAGGTACGAAATCGATACATGTCGTTACAAAATCGTAACGATATGTAGATACGATTTCTTAACGAATTCATTTAGAGTTTTCTTCAACTCGTTTAATAATTGTTTATTTAAAAATTATTTTTCATCATTTTAGTTATTCACTTCAATATTATATGATTTAGGCTATGGTTCGTAACGTAATATTCAGAAAGAAATGGGCATGATTAATATTCCAAGGAACAAGGGAAAATTAACATCAACTTAATTTTTCAACGCACACAGCAGAACAGAGTAGCGCCACTTTCGGAAGCCGCTACACTTCCATCGTCAGTGCTCACGTGTATTTTGCTTATCACCACTTGTCAGGTGGCTCTGTTAAATGTGATTTTAATTCTTATATATACAACTATCTTCGTGAAAATTGAATATGAGAATTAAATCCACTCTCAAGATGATGTTAACTGTACTTTCCCGGCGTTGCCATCGGTTTATTTTTCTTCATTCCAATTTTTCTCATTTTTGTTCTACTCAAGACAAACTTTTTTGGTTTGATTTTATACTTAAGTATATATGAACATGTAAACATATTGGATTCACAAAGCAAATACGTTCGAAATAATCATATTAGTTATATGATTTAATTTAAGATAACACATATCGCACTAGTTCCACTAAAGAGCGTCAACTCAAAATTTTCATATTTTCAGTAGAGGCAAAAAACTGTTTTTTTATATATTATACATTTTTAAAACAATTATATCCTTGTAAAGAAATACGAATAAAAAATATATACGTAGTATATATGTAGTTTCTGTTGCAATTATTTTCATAATTATCGAAAAATAGCAAGATCTTTGAGTTGTTGCTCTTTATCTGAAATTTGTCCGTTAAAGTATACCGCTACGACATAAAGAAAGGCACATTTTAAAATATTTCCCTTTAGTTGAAACAAAACTGATATGAATTGAGCATACATTTGGCGACAACTGAAAATATTTCCCTTTAATGTTGAAACAGAACTAAATCTGCAACTTCAGGCAAAAACACTGCGAAATAAACAGGTCCAAAGCTAAATAAACGGCAGTAGCTTCAAAATTCTCTCATATTATTGCTTATTTTGTATTGTTCTTATATTTCGTATACAAATGTATGAAATTTTATTAAAACAAGGCAACATTGTTGTGAGAATAAGTGTCTAAAACTGAGAGCATAAGAAAACACATTCTCATGACTTGTCTAGACACAGCTATGTTTCATCATTAAATGATCAAACAGAACTAAGTATGCAACTTCAAGCAAAAACGCTGCCAAATAAACAGGCCCAAAACTAACAGACCAACCTAAATTGCGACGCAAAGCGTTGTCTGGCTGTCAAAATTTCTCATGCCCATACAAAATGTATGAAACCAACCGATATAACGCGGCGCCAACGCTTTGCAATTGGAAAATCCAATTTTGACAGCGCGTAAAGAAGTGAAGATGGCTGCAGAAGTACTGTTGTTTATTTTGTTAATGCTCACACATATACATATCATTTTGTTAAGTAATGTAAATTTAGCTACTTTTAGGTCAATTAAGCGTCTTCATCTCTATTTCTTATTTCTATTTAGAGTTTTTTATTAATCAAAGTGAGTAAACATTACTGTTTCTGGCGCAACGCTAGCGCTCTAATTTAGGTTACTCATTTCAGCGTAAAAGCTAAGCGTTAAATCACGTTGCGCTTTGCGTCGTAATTTAGGTTGGTCTGTAAATCGACGGCCGTAGCTTCAAAATGCTCTCATATTATTGTTTATTTTCTTTTGTTTTTATATTTCGTATGAAAAATGTTTGAAATTTTATTAAAAGACGGCAACATTGTTGAGAGAATGAGTGGCTAAAACTGAGAGCATGAGAAAAAACCTTTTCAAAATAAATGATGAAACAGAACAAGTCTGGGGCCGAATTACCGCATACGTGATCTAGTAAAATTGTTCGAAAATATTCTTTTTGGGATTACGGCATACGATAATCGAGTAGCTGCTGTTTAAATTCCACTCGTTAGCACTAGAGCGATCGAATACAATATTTTTTTAATTTTTTTTTCGTTTTGCAAAAAAAGCATGGAACATTACCTATAAACCTTATTACAGTTGGCCAATCGACTTGGTTGTTGTACTAGCTGTAAGAAACACAAAATTTTCCTTTAATGTATTAAAAATTTTTAGTCGATTCAACAACCGGTATAATATAAACTTTGTACACTTTTTAAACATTTGCATACGTTAGCTATCGAATGCGGTAATCCATCCATTCGATACGTGACGAAATTTTATTCGATACGAAAACCTACTCGATAACGAATGCGGTAATTCGGCCCCTGCAACTTCAGGCAAAACGCTGCAAAAATAAACAGACCCAAAACTAAATCGACGGCAGTAGCTTCAAAATCTCTCATATTATTGTTTGTTTTGTTTTTATATTTCGTATGAAAAATGTATGAAATTTTATTAAAACACGGCAACATTGTTGAGAGAATGAAGGCCATGTCAGATAAAACTTTTGCTTCGCGTTGCGTTACAGATTCGCTTTGACATCTAAGATCAGGTCGCTGGTGAAAATTATAAAGAAAGGGTTCCAGCCCACTTGGGTCCAATAATAATGGTCCCTTTGTGATATTGACATCTAAGATGAAATGTACATACTTATACGAAACATGCTACATAAAGCAGCGTGAAGCGAAAAGTTCGGCAACTCTAATCTTTTTGCTTGCTTTGACAATCAGCTGGAATAATTTTCTTTTATTATATTGCCAAACGAAACATATCGTGCGTTTGAATCTGTTTTAATAAGAGGTAAATATGTATGTGCCATTTATTTATTTATAATAAATCGTAAAATAACATAATTGACTTTTATTTTTATAACAAAAAATAAATAAATAGCAAAATTATCAACTCTTTTTTGGTAAACAAGCAATGCGCGAGTGTTGTCAAAGTTTTCATTGTGTCATACACCTTTTGCTTTACACTTTTCTATCAAAGTTAGAAACGTCACGCAAAGCGACAAAGTTGTATCTGACACGGCCTTGAGTGGCTAAAACTGAGAGCATGAGAAAAACGTTCTCAAAATAAAATAGATTCTATCTCATGACTGCTTTTTACGGCGTATGATTTCTGTTAATTTGTATGGAAAAATCGTCTAGTCTGAAGTTGCAGACTTGTTCTGATTCATTATTAAAAGAGATTCTATCCAGGTGTGCCAGATGATTTTGACAAAAAATCGGCATATTTTCCAAATAAAATCGGCATTATCGGCACTTCAATTTTATAAAATCGGCAAAAATTCGGCAAATTCCAAATACCGGTTTTAAATACAATAAACCATATTTTTATTAACAAAAAATAACAAAACAGATCAATTCAGGATTAATTAATGTTTATAACATTTTTAAATAACATAAAAATCAATGAAAATAAAACAGAAAAAGAAATTTTAATTGAATTGTTGACAAGAAAGCGGAACTCTTTGTCTAAGGAAATTCTAAAAACTTTGCGAAATGTCTCAAAGAATTCTGTAGAAACTCTGGAGAATTTTCTGGGGAAATTCAAAAGAAATTTCCGATGTCTGAACAATGTCGGAAAAATGCCTGACAATACATCAGAAAATATCTGACAAAATTCGGAGCTAAAATTTTAAATTTATCAGAAATGTATAAAATTCTCACATAGAATCAGAATGTTGTAAGACATCTTTGACTCTTCTTCCGGCATACATTTTTCTGCTGCCAATGGCAGCTCGTCAGAAAACATTTACCCATATTTTATAAGTTTAAAAATACAAACATTTATGCTCAAACTCTAAAGATAAAAATTAGAACTATCACAAAAACTAAAAGCTGACAATGTGCAGAAGTGAATGCTAAAAATCGTAAGAAGTAGATCGTAGATCAGAAAATGAACAGAATATTCTGTTAAATATCTTAAAGGAAATTAATCGGATAATATTCCAGAAAATTTGCAGAAACATCGTGCCAGATAACTGCCGACTAATCTGGTTGATTGTTGGTATGGTAAAGTCTCAGATTTTAACTAACGTTAGACATGTCAGAAAAAATTTTTACTGAGTAATTATAAATAAACCTAACACTTTTTCTGATTAACAGTTGTGCCTTTTTAATGTAACAGTGTAGTTATTCTATTCCAGTGTTGTCCAAAATGAATAAATTATAATAAAACAAACAAAGTTACCCTGTGTTAAATGCTTATAAGAAAATCGGCAGTTTTGGATCAAAAATCGGCAAATCGGCAGTTTGATAATTTTGACGCAAAAAATCGGTAAAATGCCGATAAATCGGTAAATATGGCAGGCCTGATTCTATCCCACTTTTTGCGGCGTATAATTAATGACAATTTGTATGGAAAAACCCGTCTAGCCCTAGTTCTGTTTCCTCATTAAATGATGAACTGGGTTTTAAAAAGTTAGCTCGTATTGTTAAGTTATAGCCTTTTGAAGCTGTGCTATTTTGACGTAAATTTTCCCATATACATATATTTTATACGTTATCCAATGGAGTAAATCAATCACGAAGGGTTCCGTACGAATACACATATGTATATCCCTTTTTGTTTTTGCCCCGTTTGTCATTTTGGCAGTTTTATCGTTGTGCTTTCTTGTTTAATTTTAGATTTTTATTTTTTAAAGAATTTTTCGTTGTTTTTTTTTGGGTTTTTTTTTTGTTTTGGCGCTTTTCGTGATTTTTTAAAATTTTTTTCTGGCGATTTTTCGCTTTTTGCAATATTTTTTGTTTTTTGCCGATTTGTTTAGTTTTGGCGATTTTTTGGTTATGGCATTTATATAGCGATTTATTTTAGTTGTGGCGATTTTTTCAGTTTTAGCGCTTTTTTCGTTTTTGGGGATTTTTTCGGTTTTTTGTGGTTTTTTAGTTTTAGTTTTGTTTTGACACTTTTTTCGTTTTGACGATTTTTTTGGTTTTTGGGGTTTTCTTAGTTTCGGCATTTTTTTTTTGGTTTTTGCGTTTTGTTCGTTTTTATGGTTTTTTTCATTTTTTTGGCGATTTTTTCATTTTTTGATGATTTATCTAATTTTAGCGATTTCTCGTTTTGAAGACTTTCGATTTATGACGTTTTTTAGTTTTTTTGGCGATCTTTTTAATTTTGGTGATATATTGCGTTATAGCGATTTTTTTAATTTTGGCGCTATTTTCCTTTAAGCGCTTTTTCATTTTAGCGTTTTTTTCGTTTTGAAATTTTATTAATTTCGATCTTTTTAGTTTTACCGTGTTTTAAAATTTCAAGGTTTTACATCTTACGGTTTCCAAGATGCAGCATATTGTCTCAATTACATAGTCAAAATTACAATAACTAATAGTATACCCTTTAATTTTTATTGTTTTAAATGTCGGTGTTAATTGGTGTAGTCTATTCTACAGACTACACCAATTGGCACTTACTTTGAAAATTTAAAGTGTCTATATATAAGTGTCTGTATATTACATTAGTATTTCAACATGTTGCGTTGCTCGCTTTAGAACACCCTTTAATTTTGAACTGTCATATATTTGTTGTTGTCGCGGCCGAAGTTTTACATATTCTGTGAAAATTTCAGGTCCGTAGCTCTTACGGTTCCGAAGATAGAGCAGATTGTCTAAATTACATAGTAAAATTACATTGACTGATGGAACACCCTTTAATTTTTATTGTTTTAAATATCAGTGTTAATTGGTGTAGTCTATTCTACAGACTACACCAATTAACACGAACTTTGAAAATTTAAAGTGTCTATATATAAGTGTCTGCATAATACATTAGTATTTCAACATTTTTCGTTGCTCGCCTTAGAACACCCTTTAATTTTTAGCTGTCATATATTTATTGTTGTAGCGGTCAAAGTTTTACATATTCTGTGAAAATTTCAGGTCCGTAGCTCTTACGGTTCCCGAGAAAACATTACATTAGTATTTCAACATTTTTCGTTGCTCGGATTAGAACACCCTTTAATTTTTAACTGTCATATATTTGTTGCTGTAGCGGCAAAAGCTCTACATATCCTGTGAAAATGTCAGGTCCGCAGCTCTTACGGTTCCCGAGAAAACAGCCTGTGACAGACAGACGGACGGACAGCGTAGCGAAAACAATAGGGTTCCTTTGCACTTTTGGTGTATCGGAACCCTAATTATGTTGGTCTCAATTTAACGTTGCCTTCACTTTACAAAAGCTCCATTGGCATTAAAAAGAAAAATATGAAGCTTTGATAAGTTTGAAAAAAGTAATGCCGGCAAATAGTTGACCATTTTTTGAACAACTCCTTATTAATAATAAATAGTAAGATTTTTAAAGTGTTTTTTTAAGTTTAATTATTTATCGGCCCTTTTCATAATGTACGATTAAAAGTTAACGTATACTTGAACGCCAAGTTCTAAATACAAAACTTGTCGTTAAAGTCCACGCTAACTCATTGTATAAAGGGCCGTAAGAAAACTTTTTTTTACCAATAGAATGTTCTTTTTTTGATATTATATCTTCGGTTTATTTTTAACGTGATCTTAAGAGTGAAATAAATAATATGTAATAAGTTTCTTTGTATACATTTTATATAACATCTTTCGTTACATTTTTTAAGAGAATAAACATTTTCTTTGAAAAATATAAGAATAAATGTTAATTTACACACAGAAATTTGTGTTTTATAATTTTACAAAACCTCGTAAGCGACAAAATTTGTGAATTGCTTGCGTAAACGACAAATTTGGATACAGTTACTTGTTAGTAATATTTTTTTTTTAATTATGCAACACCCATCAGACAGTCGTAAAGCCATGTTTTGTAGAAAAAATTTTGGTTATAAAACACATATTTAAAAAGTTTTTTCGTTTTCTGAAAAATGAGATGTTGGCGCTTACGTGGTTTAAGAAGAAAGGCGACGGTATCTAGAAGCCAGTACGCAAGAAGAAATTCGCAATTGTCAAACTTAAGCAAGAACTTTTACCAGATTTTTAGTAGCATCTGATCCATAATAAATAATTTACGTGCATATAATTTAATTTTAAAATCAGTAATAGAAACCTATACATTTTGTGCAAGATTCCCATATTAGTACTATAACTTTAAACACATCTTTTCTACCATCTGTAGGGTATAAATGTAGGGTAAACAAAATTTAAAAAATTTATACACGACTACTTTCTTGAAAATTCTGTTGCGAGTGACCAAATTTTTAATTAATAAAACTTATAGTACATTTACAAAGAACGAAAATGGCATATGAGCGTTTTCTTGTTCATTTCACCAAAAAAAAAAATTTTTTTACATCTAAAATTTTTAAAATCGGTGATACACGTAAATCTTTATTTTCTATTTTTTAGGAGAATCAATTCCAAAAAATTTTAATATATCTTGATTTTTCATGTGGTGTAATTGTTTAAAAGTCTTGACTTCCGAGTGTAGGGTACTAACGTCCAATGCTATTACATATATAAACAATTTTTATACCATAAAATTCTCTGCAAAGTTATATTAGACATATCCAAAATCTATAAACATATCGCTTATAACAAAGGCGCTATCAAGTAAAATAGGCGATGCGAGCGTTTTTACTATGTTTTTCCCAACGTTCGTCGTTCAACTACTCGATGAAATAAACACAGGTGGCCTCGCCACCCAATGTGTTTATTTTCGCCCCTCGTATTTTATTTAAATGAATTTTTTATTTTTGTTTATTGTTTTTTATGTATGAATTACATGTTAAGTTTTGTATCTATTGTTTAATTGTTGGACTTAAAATTTAAATATATGTGTGGTTGATACATGTATCAACCCAGGAAACAATTTTGGCCGACATGTCTAACAGAAAAAATCTGAGACTTTACCAGACATTCAGCCGAGTTGTTTAAAATTCCCTCAGACATTTGGCGGACCAGAAGGCAGTTTTCTGGTATGACGTTTCTGCACATTGTGTGAAAAATTATCCGACTAATATCAGAATAGTCTGCACACTATCCGAAGGCAATTTAATTTCCTTTACCCGACGTCTATATCTGATATATTTTTATCATGACAAAAGTCAAACTTTATATTGAAAAATAATTTGTTTTATGTTAGCGGTTTTTCCTATACGGAATTTGACATTTGTCATGATAAAAATATATCAGATATAGAGGTAGGGTTAAGTCATTTAACAGAGTAGTCTGTACGTTTTCTGATCTACGTCTTACGACTTTTAGCATTCACTTCTACACATTGTCTGATTTTAGTTTTCGATACAATGCTCATTTATCTCTTGAGATTATACGCACAAATATTTGAGTTTTTAAGCTTATAAAATACGGGTAATTGTTTGCTGATGAGCTGCCATAAGCAGCACAACAATGCATGGAGAATTTTAAACGACATCTCTGATAAATTTCTAATTTTAGCACCGACTTTTCTCTGATATAAATACGCCAGGACGTAAAACGTATCAGATAAAGCGGAAATTTTTCTGATGTTTTGTCAGACATTTTTCCGACACTTACAAGACATGTCGAAAATTCCTTTAGAATTTCCTTAGGAAATTCATCGGATTTCGTACAGAATTTTGTTAGACCTTTCGGTAAGTCTTTAGAATTTCCTCAGACAAAGAGATCCGATTTCTTGTCAACCACTCATATGATTTTGGGTACGTTTTCTGACCGACATCGGATACGAATTTGGCATCTTGTGCAGACTTTCTGACCGAAATCGGCAAAAATTGTTTGCTTGGAAAATAAAAATTTGTTGAGGTTAATTTTTATATGATTAGTTCTTGTAATATATAAGGTTTTGTGTACGTTCGTTTCTGATATGTATTATAAATGTCCTGGTCGACGGTTTCAGACTAGTCACGTGCACAGATGTATCTCTTTATATCAGTTTGTGTGTGTTCCCAGCAAACAACTTTTGCCGATTTCGGTTCGAAGTTGGTCAGAAAGTCTGCACAAGATGCCGCATTCGTATCCGATGTCGGTCAGAAAACGTATCGGTCAGAAATTTATCAGAAATGTATTTTAAAATTCTCCGTGCATTGTTGTGCTGCTTATGGCAGCTCATCAGAAAACATTTACCCATATTTTATAAGTTAAAAACCCAAATATTTGTTCGTATAAACTCAAGAGATAAATGAGAATTGTTACGAAAACTAAAATCAGACAATGTGCAGAAGAGACTGCTAAAAGTTGTAAGACGTAGACCAGAAAATGTGCAGACTACTCTGTTAAATGCCTTAAAGGAAATTAAATTGCCTTCGGATAATGTGCTGACTATTCTGATATTAATCGGATAATATTTCAGACAATGTGCAGAAACGTCGTACCAGAAAACTGCCTACTGCTCCGTCTGAGGAAATTTTAGACAACTCGGCTGATTGTCTGAATTGAAACAACACTAAGATTCATATTGAATCAAAGTTATTTCAAGTTGAAATAACGTATATTTGATATTGAACCAGCACGTAGAATCATGTTGAATTAAAGTTATATTAAGCTGAAACAACATGACTTTAATGTAGCTATTCTATTATTTATTTAACTTACGGGATATGTATTACCATAGGCATCAGAAAATTTTGTGTTGTATTTGGCTGCCCCAGCCAAGATTTGAACTCGTGCCACCTGCATGATAGTCCACGTGCTAACCACTGCAGCCACAACAGCATCAAACTTTACTTGAGCTATACACTAAATAAATACCATCGTATGTAAATTTAATTCCCTTTTGAATCAACATGATTTAAATGATCATATAACATAAAACTTATTTGAAATTAAAGTTATAGTCATGTTGATTTAAAATTATATGTAACGTTTATAACAAAGTTGTCTTAACAGTGAAAATTTTTAAACAAAACAATTTAAGGTTAGATTAATAATTTTCCGTTTAAAAGTAATATTGAACAATGGTAGATTTAAACCAGCAGCAGTAAATTTTCGCTGGTAATTCGTTTTTTGTCGTCTGCATAGCCGACACATGTAAGAAGAAACAACAACAAGTCATACTGCTAAGTGAATTGTAGCAATGAACAAATTATTTCTTATATGATTTCCAATCAAAATTGCGTCATGTTGATTTTACGTTCCTTTTTTTCTGAGTGCACACATAATAAAAAAAGAAAACAAACTATTGACGCTTTCGTTGACAATATCGTTGACAATGTCACCAGAAATACACTAGAAATGTTGTCTCTAACGTATCTCTACTCGCGCATAAAAGGAAGGTTGTCGACATTTTAACTAGTGCAATTGTCGCTAGAGAAAAGAGTGTTGACATAAAGACATATGGTTCTAGGCTGACTAGAGGGCTGCTTCATGTACATGCAACTCTCTTTTGGTTTCTTCTTTGTAATATTAACAACAACAAATTCTATGTAAAAAAAACAAAAGCTGCGCAACAAGAATTTCATTATATGGACACGAATGCAACTTCAAAAGAATATATAAGAGAGTTGCAGAAGCAAAAGTTGACTCGTATGGACATGGACAAAGTAAACTTTGCATGTGCAGAAGTGAAAGAAAGTTAAAAGGAAAATTTAAAATACTTTGTCAAAGTAAACTTTGATAGTGCGAAAGGGGCCTTAGGATTCTATAAACAAACTTCTGTAGCGGGATTCTGTAACTTTTAACGATCCGACAATAGTTACATTTGTCGACATATTTAATCGCTTGCTGTAACGATAGCGCGATTCTGTAATTTTATTCGATATCATCATGTAGCATCTCTGTTAAAAAAAGCGAAAGGCGCAAAGAGGAATAAAAAAAACAAATGAATTTGTCGATGCCAAACAGTGTACAGAAACTTTTTTCATAAACTTTTTTTTAATTTTAAGAAATATATATTAAAATAAATGTTTAACTAATAGAAATATTATTATTTATACATAAAAGTGCTTATATGTTTCTAAATTGTTGTAGAACAACAACTTTAGTTGTTGGAATAAAGTATGTACTACGGCTGCACAGCTGACTCTTGTCTATTCATTAACAACAACAAAATTATTGTCGTTAGGTAACCGACAGCAAATATCGTTATAAATGTTACTGAATAGCAAATTCGATCAATTTTCGTTATATTTATTTTAACGATACGATTATCATAATAAAAGTTACAGAATCGTGCTACTGGTAGATTTAACAGAACAAGTGCGAGGTGTACGGGTGACCGTGTTTACTATATGTAGTTGAGGAACATAGAGCTACATCAAGGTCAAGTAACTCAATAAAACCTTTTTTTTATATAGAAGTAGTAGACTGCAATTGAAATATTCATTATTTGTACCGGGGATCAAGTATTGTGGATAAACAATAGGATTCATTACCAAACCGTGAAATATTTCATTAAGAACCAAAACCAAGTCAGTCGCGAATTTTAGCGATTTCAATCTATTCTTCCTTTCTGTTCACAGATTTATCAGCGCGCATGATAATTTTTGAAGGTTGTTATCTATCTATATATATATATATATATATATATATATATATATATATATATATATATATATATATATATATATATATATATATATATATATATATATATATATATATATATATATATATATATATATATATATATATATATATATATATATATATATATATATATATATATATATATATATATATATATATATATATATATATATATATATATATATATATATATATATATATATATATATATATATATATATATATATATATATATATATATATATATAAAAGAGTAAGGTGACTGACTGACTGGGGTATCATCGCCCAGCCCAAACACCTGAAGCTATAGACTTGAAATTTCTTACGTCGGCCCCCCTCCTGATGTATAGATCCACTAAAAAGGGGTTTTTTAAAATTCAAATGCTAAGGGGTAAAAACGGGTAAATTCGGTAACCTTATATCTCTGGATCTAACTGAGGTAGACAAAAAATTCCAAAAATACCATATAAAGATCAAAAAATAATCGGACAGGTGGTTGGTACTTTTTTAAAATTCGTACATTTAGCGGCCGAAAAAGGGTAAAAATATAATTTTGGTACCTTTTTATTAACCAGTTATCTCCTAAAATACTAGCGACAGGAATAAAATTGAAAATGCATTATTTTCTTCTTAAGAAGCCCTCAAATGCGTTTTGGTACTTTTTAGAAGTTCGAATATATAAAGGCTAAAATTGTGAGTTCTTTTTGGTACTTTTTCCTGTACAATTTTTTTTATGTACTTTCAATGCACGTCGACTCCCCTCCCGATTTATAGATCCACAAAGAAAGGGTTTTTTGGAAATTTAAATGATAAGGGGGCAAAGGGGTAAAAACGGGTAAATTCGGCAATCTTATATCTCCGGATCCAACTAAGATAGACACGAAATTCCATAAACATCATAATAATATCAAAAAATAATCGGACAGGCGTTTGGTACTTTTTTGAAATTCGTCATTTAGAGGCCGAAAAAGTGCAAAAATATAATTTTGGTACTTTTATGTTAACCCGTTTATATCCTAAAAAACTAAAGATAGAAATGAAATTTAAAATGTATTCTTCTCTCCTTAAGAAGACCTAAATACGCTTTGGTACTTTTTAGAAGTTCGAATATATAAAGGGCAAATTTTGGAGTTCGTTTTGGTACTTTTTCCTGTGCAACCATTTGTTATGTACTTTGAATGCACGTCGGCTCCCCTCCCGATATATAGATCCACTAAGAACACGTTTTTGGAAATTTAAATGCTAAGAGAGCAAAAAGTGGTAAAAACGGGTAAATTCGGTAATCTTATATATCCGGATCTAACTAAGGTAGACACAAAATTCGAAAAACATCATAATAAGATCAAAAAATAGTCGGACAAGTGTTTAGTCCGTACATTTAATAAAACGCCGAAAAAGGGCAAAAATATAATTTTGGCACTCTTTTGTTAACGGTTAAAATACTAGAGATAGAAAGGAAATTAAAATGTATTCTTCTCTCCTTAAGGAGACCTAAATGCGCTTTGGTACTTTTTAGAAGTTCGAATATTTAAAGTGTAAAATTGGGAGTTATTTTTGGTACTTTTTCCTGTACAGTTATTTGTTATGTAATTTGAATGCACGTCGGTCCTCCTCCCGATGTATAGATCGACTAAGAAAGGGTTTTTGGAAATTCAAATGCTAAGGGGGCGAAAAGGGGTAAAAACGGGTAAATTTTGTAATCTCCGAATCTACCTAAGGTAGACACAAAATTCCAAAAACATCATAATAAGACAAAAAAATAAGCGGCCATGTGTTTGGTACTTTTTTGAAATTTGTTCATTTAGGGACAGAAAAAGGGTAGAAATATAATTTATTTCATTTTTGTTAATCCGTTTATATCCTAAAATACTAATGATAGAAATGAATTTTAAAATGTATTATTCTCTTCTTAAAAAGGCCTAAATGCTCTTTGGTACTTTTTAGAAGATAGAATATATAATGGGTAAAATTGGACTTCTTTTTGGTCTTATTCCTGTACAACTATTTGTTATGTACTTTGAGTGTACGTCGACCGCCCTCGCGATGTATAGATTGAAACGAAGGGGTTTTGGAAATTCAAATGCTAAGTGAGCAAAACGGGGTAAAAACGGGTAGATTCGTAAATATTATATCTCCGGATCTAACTAAGGTAGACACAAAATTCCAAAAACATCATAATAAGATCAAATCATAAGCGGACAGGCGCTTGGAACTTTTTTGAATTTTTTTCATTTAGGGACCGAAAAAGGGTCAAAATATAATTTTGGTACTTTTTTGTTAACCGCTTTTCGCGTAATATACTAAAGATAGAAATGAAATTTAAAATGTATTCTTCTCTCCTCAAGGAGACCTAAATTCGCTTTGGTACTTTTTAGAAGTTCGAATATATAGGGTAAAATTGGGAGTTCTTTTTGGTACTTTTTCCTGTACAACTGTTTTTTATGTAATTTGAATGCACGTTGGCTCCCCTCCCGATGTATTATAGATCCACTAAGAAGGGGTTTTCGGAAATTTTAATGCTAAGGGGCAAAAAGGGGTAAAAATGGTAATCTTAAATCTCCGGATCTAACTAAAATATACACCAAATTCCAAAAACATCATAATAAGATTAAAAAAAAAATAAGCGGAAAGGTGTTTTTTTTAAATTTGTACAAGGGTAAAAATATAATTTTGGAACCTTTTTGCTATCCAGTTATCTCCTTAAATACTAACAGTAGAAATTAAATTTGAAATGTATTCTTTTCTCCTTAAGAAGCCCTGAAATGGTCTTTGGTACTTTTTAGAAGTTCGAATATATAAAGTTTAAAAAATAGGAGTTCTTTTTGGTACTTTTTCCTGTACAACTATTTTTTATGTACTTTGAATGCACGTCGGCCCCCTTAACGATGTATAGATCCACTAAGAAGGGGTTTTGGAAATTTAAATGATAAGGGGGTAAAAACGTTTAAAATTAGTAACCTTATATCTCCGGATCGAACTAAGGTAGACACAAAATTCCAAAAACACCATAGTAATATAAAAAAGCCGGACAAGTGTTTGGTAATTTTTTTAAATTCGTACATTTAAGGGCCGAAAAAGGGTAAAAATACAATTTTGGTACTTTTTTTAACCCGTTTATCTCCTAAAATACTTAAGATAGAAATGAAATTTAAAACGTATTCTTCTCTCCTTAAGAAGGCGTAAATGCACTTTGGTACTTTTTAGAAGCTTGAATATATAAAGGGTAAAATTGGGAGTTCTTTTTGTAACTTTTTCCTGTACAACTATTTTTTATGTACTTTGAATGCACGTCGGCCGCCCTCCCGATGTATAGATTCACTAAGAAGGAATTTTAGGAAATTCAAGTGCTAAGGGGGCAAAAACGGGTAAATTCGGTGTTCTTATATCTCCGGATCTAACTAAGGTAGACACAAAACTACAAAAACATCCTAATAAGATAAAAAATAAGCGGGTAAGTGTTTGGTACTTTTTTGAAATTTGTACATTTAAGAGCCAAAAAAGGGTAAAAATATAATTTGGTACCTTTTTGTTAACCCGTTTATCTTCTAAAATACTAAAGAAATGAAATTTTAAATGTATTTTTCTTTCCTTAAAAAGCCCCGTACACTTTGGAACTTTTTAGAAGCTGGAATATTTAAAGGGTAAAATTAGGAGTTCTTTTTGGTACTTTTTCCTGTACAACTATTTTTTATGTACTTGGAATGCACGCCGGACGCCCTCCCGATACATAGATTCACTAAGAATGAATTTTAGGAAAATCAAATGCTAAGGGGGCAAAAACGGCTAAAAACTGGTAAATTTGATAATCTTATATCTGCGGAGGTAACTAATTTAGACACAAAATTCCAAAAACAATATAATAAATTAAAAAAATTACCAGTCAGGTGTTTGGTACTTTCTTAGAATTTGTACATTTAGGGGCCGATAAGGGGTAAAAATATAATTTTGGTAAATTTTTGTTAACCATTTATCTCCTTAAGTAAAGAAGATAGACATTAAATTGAATATGCGTTCTTCTCTCCTTACGAGGCCTTCAAACACATATTGGTACTTTACTGAAATTCAAATATATAAAGGGTAAAAGTGGTAGCTCTTTTTGGTACTTTTCTCATACAACTATTTTGTATGCACATTGATATACTGAATATATATTTTTTGTGTAGAAAAACACGTTGTATGTAGTTTTCCATTTCGATGTATAGATCCACTAATAAGAGATTTGAAATTTAATTTCTAAGGGCTAAAAATCGGTAAATTCGGTAACCTTATATCTCCAGATTTGACTAAGGTAGACGTAAAATTACAAAAACATTATAATTAAATACAAAAATATATAAGCGAATACGTGCTTAGAACTTTTTTGAAATTTGTACGTTTAGTGGGCGGAAAAGGGTAACCAATTTATCTTCTAATGTAACAAATATAGAAACTGTATTTCTCTCTCCTTAAGAAGTCATCAATTACATTTTGGTACTTTTTTGAAATTCTAACATTCATATGTATAAGGAAGAAAAGCGTACCATTTTGGTACTTTTTCTATGAATATATTTTTTATGTGTATTGATATATCCACTAAATAGAACTTGATTCTAGAAACAATTTTCCTCTACTAGGGGATACAAAAATTACCAAAAAAGTTAAACCAAGTAAAATGCATTTAATTCAAAACTATTAGGGCAATTTTTTAACTGATGTAATGCATTTTTGAACATGGGCAATTGGATTTTTATTAATACTTTTTGCATAGATCATTTTTCGAAAAGGTACTTAAAAAATAACTTTTTGTTAAAGAACTTTTTGGTACATGTGTTTTTAGAAAAGGTTTTCTTTCTAAAAAGTACTTTTTGAAAACGTACTTTTAACAAATGCTACTTCTATGAAAATATATTTTTTTGCGAAGGAACTTTTTTTGAAATGTACATTTGTTTGAAAATATGCTTTTGCGAAATCATACTTTTTGAAAAAGATAGTTTTTTTCAACGTACTCATGTGAAAATGTATTTTTAAGAAATGGTACTTTTTATAAAAGCTGGGTTTGTTTTAAAATGTACTTTTGGAAATGGTACTATTGGGAAAAGCTGCTTTATAGAAAATGCACTTTTGGAAAAAAATTTTACTTTTTTAAAACATAATTTTTTGAAATCGCTATATTTTGTAAAAGTTACTTCAAGAAAAAAATTTTATTTTTAAAATGTACTTTAAGGAAATTGTACTTTTTGGAAAAAGTCCTTTTAGAAGGGTACCTTTTTTAAAATGTACTTTTTTGAAAATTTACTTTTGGGAAATGGATCCATTTGGAACAGTAATTTTTGGAAAAAGAAACTTTTTGGAAAAGGTAGTTTTTGGAAATGTACTTTTAGAAAAATAATGTTTTTTAAGAAATATGCTCTTTTGAATATGTACTTTTGGAAAATGTACATTTTTTGAAATGCAGCTTTTTTTAAATGTACTCTTTATAAATAAATATATATGTGTGATTTGAACAGATGGTCTTTTTTTGAAAAGGTACTTTTAAAATACCCACTAGCCCGTTACATTATAATTTGTAGTGGGTCTGCACGGTTGGGAAGGAGGTGTAGGGCATTGTTTCACTCAGCTGTAAACGAGCGAGGTAGACGCCAATCATAAAAGCAATCAACGGATCTAATTTCTTTGTAAAGTTTTAGCGGTATTTCAATAATTAACAATTTTAGATGTAAAATTTATATTCGTACAAAATTAAATTATATGGTGTTGCAATATACATATATACGGCCTTATTTATAAAAAATATTTTATGTTTATTAAGAGCTTATTTGACAACTTTCTATACAATAGTTGTCAAATAAACATTTAATAAACATAATATATTTTTTATAAATAAGACAGATAGTATGTTTATACGCATGGCTTATTTGCAAATAAAACAGTAAATTGTTGCCAAATAATTGGTTTATTGCGACTTATTAACCCACTAAAACTATTCACATTAACGCACTATTTGCGAATAAAATGTTTGAGGTTTCCACGCTTACAAATGTTTGCTAAAAAACAATAAATAGATAAATATCGCACAAAAAACATTGATAGAAGAAAATAATAACAATTAAAACAAATAATTTGCAAAAGTACAGAAGATTTTTATACAATAGCTACCAAGTTTTTGTATTTTTGCTATGGCGTACAAACAGTGAGTTAACTTGCAAATAGTGCGCATATAAACGTAGTGGGTACATAATAGTAAAGGAATAAAACCAAATACTTCTGGCTTAAACATTTGAGTTGCCGCTAACAAAGTAGCGGGTAATATGCTAGTATAATATAAATTAAGTCCTGGGACTCCCAGGTGGAACAAATGTCCAAAAGGGTGATTAGTCCTCTGCATCCAAGGCTGGCGTTGGAGATGCCAACTTAAAGGATGTACGAATAATCGCCCGAAACGCAAAAATGTAGAATCGCTCAAAGTGTTGTAAAAAAATTGGGTGATTGTTCGTCGGCTTTGAGCGACTCAACATTTTTAAATATTTGGATATTTGTTCATAATGAATAAATGCCAAATTTTTGTAAAATGTTAAAAAACCGAAAAAAATTTTTGGGCGATTATTCATTCCAAATTCGGGTGATTTTACATAATGAACAAATACCCAAAAACTTAGGGCGATTCTTCATTTCACACTTTTGGGTTATTCTTCACTTTTTTGGGCAATCGGGCACTTTTTTTGGGTGTTTCTTCACTATGACGAATCGCCCAACTATTTTGGGCGTTTCTTCATTTTGCTGTTTCGGGCGATTTTACTTGGGTGATTATTCATATTAGAGGGCTGCACGAATATATTCGAAAGTACTCGTATGTATGTGTGTGTGTGTGTATGCATGTATGTTTTTTGTATAGATGTGTGTATATATGTATCTATATATGTATATTTGGTCGTGGCTATGTATGTACACATATGTATATCCATGCATGTATACATAAGTATATACATAAGAACATTCATCTATGTACACACGAAATTCATACGAGTACATTCTACGAATACATTTTAGTACACTTTGCAGCCCTCTAATTCATATATCATTTGCTGTCAGTAAGAATAATCGCCCAACTAAAATCATTTAAACAGCCAAAAGAATAAACGTCAAAGAAATTGTTCATGACTGTGATGTCGTAAAGTCCATGGACATTATGATACTTATTTTTAGAGCGTCATAATGTCCACAACTTAATTGGCAAGTAAAAATATTAGACTTGTACGGCTCATATCATAGCAAAATACGAAAACTTGGTAGCACTTTTATAGAAGACGTTTGTATTTTTACAAAAAATAAATAAATAAATAAATAAAATAGTTGAACTGTATAAAAGAACAAATAATTATTTGTTTTAATTGTCATTATTTTCTTTTATCAATATTTTTCGCGAAATATTTTTCTATTTATTGCTTTTTATTAACAAAGCGGGGCAGACAGCACCAAACATTTTATTTGCAAATAGTGCGTTAATCGTGAATAGTTTTCGTGAGTTAATAAGTCGCAATAAAACAATTATATGACAGCAATTTACAGTTTTATTTGCAAATAACCCGTGCGTATAAACGTAGTATATATCGTTTATATCCGTTCTATATTGTAGGACTTATGATCAATAATATATTAAAGTTTTGAACCCCGTAACTCCGGAATCAGGAGAGAGTGCAGAAATAAATTACACTAAAATTAGTAGGTTAAAAAGGGCTATTACCTTGTGATTTAATTTAATTTCCAATAATGTTGGTATTTTTGACTTATTCTATCGGCCCTGTTCGGTAAACCGAATCCCAGTAAATTTCTTGGTTTCCAAAGATAAATAATCCCCTATTGATGTATTTTAAATCGTAAATAGTGGATTAGGAATAGTGGATTTCAGATATGATATTTTAAGCTTTAATAAATATGAAATTGCAGATAAGTATGAAAAAAGTTTGCTATTAGTGGATATAATTTTTCTAAATCGAGCGTTTTTAAAACGACTCGATATACAGAACAGGCAGGTATATAACAATAAAACAAATAAAGTTATTTATTTGAAAATTCGTGATGCATATATTATAACATTTAAATTTTTTAATTTTCTTTTTTATTTTACAATAAAAAATATTTCTAATCAATAATTTGCTTAACATATTTTGCTATATTGCCAACACTGTTTTTGTTTTGTAGCCAACAAAAATAGAAATTAGTTTAATTTGACTACACGACAGAAGTAGCATGGACAAAAACCTGCAGTCGTGTAGCCGTGCAGTCGTGAAAACAATCACTTTCATATACACTAATGTACTCTATTTTTGACAGGTTGTAGTCGGTAGCCTGCTGTGGCAAATTTGGTTAATGCATAACACGAGCGTATAAATGTAGTAATAGGCACTTGTATGTGGCAATAAACAAAAGAAGGTATTTATTTAAGGCATACGAATTGTAATCGCTGTTGTTAAAAGTAAATTTTAAATAAATTTTCCTCTTCTGTTTTTGACAGATACGGCCAACCAGACAATTTGATATTGTGTTTGTTGTACTATTACCACCACCTGTAAAATTAATTCGCCTTGCTCTATAGTATTCACAGTTTGGTCACACTCATGGTGAAATAAGTATACAGGTGACCGCATAAGAAAAACAAATACAACAAAAAAATAGATGATGCTTGTCAAAAATATATACGTGATGGACGTGGATTATGCACAAAACTAGCAGAGAAAAAAATAATCAGCTGACGTTATGCTGCCATCTGTATACTTATTTCACCATGGTCACACTGAGCTTTAATTTCTTTGTGTGAATTAGGGTTAAGAGCATAGCTGCCAGATAAATTAGGGGTAAAATCATAAAATTTTGGAGAAAAAATCGTCAAAATGATTCATCGAAATCGTCGTAACAAAAATATTACTTATTTTAAACAATATGTCATTGAATAAAACGCAAAAAACCTTAATTTAGTTTATTTAATTTTGTTTAAAACTATTTTACTTTAATTTGCTTTATTGTATTTAAAAAACAATGTATTTTTACCACAGCTACAAGTTTCTTTTGTTTAATTCACGCAAGCATAAAATGCCGATAAAATTTGACAGCTTATGTTCAACATTGTATCTTGAACATAAGTTTGAATATATATGTCGCCATGTATTTGCAATTAAATGTTTCTGCGGTCCACACGTGAACATATGATGTTGGAAATAAAATTTGACAGATGAGAGCATAATTATTTCCAAGTTCATTGCTCGTGGAGACTTCCAGTAACTAAAAATAATTATAATCGGCTTTTTAATGAACCCCGATGTATATCACATACATATATAACTAATTTTAAAATAAAAATTTCCCTAACATATAAAGCGATAACAGATATTTTGCATATTTTAGAAATATTATGCAGATTTTAGAAGAAAATTTTCTGGCAACAGTGTGTACAAAATATTAATTCGCTTTGGTTGATAGGACAATTTCACAAGTAATTTTATAGCATACATCGCAGTTTAAAAATAAATTTGAATTTATAGTGTATAATTGCAAATTTCATTCACCATTACAGGCCAAGTTCTACTATAAGAAATATACATATGTATGTTAAAAATCGTACCAAGAAATAAAGAAAAAATCGATAAAAACTTGCAACAGAGATTTGCGAACAATTGTAAAACAAAAGCATTATACAAACGAAAAAGAAGCTACAAAAAATCTGGCGCATAAAGAAGTGGAAAATGTCGGACGAAGAAGATTCCATGTCTGAAGGGTTTTCAGCCAGTGAAGATGAATGGAAGCCAAGCAAGGATATGAAGGGTGGCGAATCTTCAGATGATGATGACAGCGACTTTGAAGAATCGCCATTAGCTGGAGCTGCAAGTGGTGGAAGTGGCACGAGTACAGGAAGAAAAAGGTAAGTACTACATTTGTTTTTTGTGAATAAATGTATATTGTATTCTGTTTTCCATTAAAGGGGAGAGCCAAAAGCTCGTAGCGCTGCCAAGCAAATATCGAAAAAACGTACTGGCTTATCATTGCGTTCCAAACTTTATAATAAATATAGGCCGCCGCCTAAAACATATTCGCCACCTGGTAGTGTAGTTGGCAAGAATTCTCCAACAGCATCTACGTCGCGCACAAATTCAAAAAACGCTACAGCGCCCAATGAAAGCAAAAGTATTAGCCGTAAAACTATTGACCGCGAGGATTCAGGCTCCAGCAGTGACTCTAGCATCGGCAACTATTTAGTTAATCCCGAAGACTTGGACATTCAGTCGAGTTTTTTTAATGTACAGAAAAAGCCTTCGAAAATTTCTTCTGTCTCACCGGTTCCCGTTTTTGATTGTAATGCCGGTTTAGAAAATCTTTCTGAATCTAATTCAGACGAGGAGAAAGATGGATACAAAAGACCTGAAAAAGCGTTTGATTTTAATAATTTGCTTGAATACGCTAAAAGTCTGGAACGGGTTAAGGAAAGCGTTGCTAAACATAATGCTGAAGAAGCTAAGAAAAAATGTTCAGTTAGGAAAAATATTGATACTATGGATGTATATACCGTGCTTGCATTGGGCGAAAAACAACACAATCGTTCTCACAACGATGGAGAAGATGAAGATGACGAAGATGATGAAGGATTAGGCAATGAGCAACGTAGTGGCAAAAATCAGGCTTCGAAACTAAACAAAACAAAATCTACTCGAATAAAACGTCATACAAAAACACGTCCTTCATCAACTGTAGCTGCCAATGATACCGACGATTCTGATTGGGAAGAAGTAGCAGGTAGGAAACGAAAGTAGACATTCATAGTATACTTATTTTCTTAATTGCTTAATGGTGACATGGTTTTGTACACTTTTGATGTTTATATAATTCTTTTGTCTTAATACTATGGTCAGACTTGCACCTTAATTGAGGCAATTAAGTTTTAACTTGAGATCGATTTTGGTGTTCACACATACCCCAGCGGAAAAAGCTAATGAGTAGTAAACGAGAAGGTAATGCACAACATGTATAATTTTTCATTACAGAATTCATTATTGTTAACACGTGTCTTAGGAAAGTAATGAATTATTTTAATGTGTCCGACGAATGAATTCTGTAGTTCATTGTTTTTAATTCGTAATTTAATTCTCCCATATATTTTTAAATGTTAAATGCTTGAAGAAATAAATTACATATGTGTATACCGGTATATGTAGGTCTATTATAAACATAGATTATGCTATGTTTCCACGGTACGTGTATCGTTCTATATTTATGCTTCACACCATAATCATGACCCTACAAGAACAGTGACAGTAATTTTACCGGTCATATGACTGACATTGTTGATAGAAATATCCATCATTGCGTGGAACCAAGGTGAATTAATTTTATCAGGTGGTGTTGATTCTAAAACAACTACAACATTACAATAACATTTGACATCTCAGCCCCTATGTTAACGTATACAAATTTTGACATACCAGCATCTAATATGGGTACATTTTTCGTTTTTGCGAACTATTTCTTGCTTTATTCTAGCATTAGCGACTTGTGAATTAACGTGCTAGCATCGTTCTTAGTAATTTTCTTTTGTTAGTTTGCTGTACCAGTAATAAAAAGAATAGTCTAGAACAATCTTATATTTCTTTAAAAATTGGTTGTGATTTTAAGCTGGTCCCAAAAATTTACACGTGTTTTATAAGTTCGCCTTTTTTTGCGCTTTTTAAAAAGTTTTACTGGATATTGCTTTATACGTGTCTTTTTTCAATTTAGCCCATTCTAGCCCCTTTTAAAAAATTTTTGCGTGCTTTGGGTTCCAAAAGTTGACATCACTGATTAAGGCCAATATGAAAAAATATGATGGAAACTTTTGTGTACGTGTGATTTTGCATCCTTCTCTAACTTATGAATTTGTTCGTCCATAGAACATATAACCGTTGATAGCGTTGATAGATATACCAGTGACAGTCAGCGTGACCGTTTGTGACTAAAGTGGCAATTTGCCACCTTATCAACTGCCTTGCCACTTTTAGTGCCCCTTTTTTAAAATTACCTAAATCTGCCACCTTTTATATGGGTATGTTCTGTATTCCATGCGGAATTAAAGTGTGCGGAATTACCAAAGCATTGTTGTTATAAATAATAATTTGCAACAACATTTTAATTCCGCATGTAATACAGAACACAAACAGTTATGCCCCTTTCTTCCCGTTTTTGATGAAGTGATACTTTTTGTTTTAATATGAGTTTTTTACGGTACGAAAGTGTTTTTATAGAAAAATCTTTAGACTAAAATGTGTTTTTAAGTCCATTATTTATAAAGTCATGCAAAAAATTTTTTTTAAATATTTTAAGAGTTGATATCTATAAATATTCATTATTGCACTAAAATTATTAGAAACTAAGACCCTGATTTACTTACACGAACAAGAACTAGCAAAAGGTTCTTGTATGAAAAGCATGCTGTTTTAAATATTTTTAAAATGATTTTCATGCAAATTTTCGAGTGAACCTTACATTTATTTTTACTAAATCAACTCCTAAGATAAAAGTATGTAATAGCGTTTTGAAATTGTACGCAATTCGAAAAATTAGATTGACGAATGATTTCATTCATTAAATACTAGAATTTTGTTCAATTATTGCCATTTTTTAATTTTTCCCTTTTTTTCGAAAAATCCCCTTTTGGTGCCAGTTTTTTCCTCAAAATCCCCCTTTTTGTGCCACTTTTTAAAAATGTTCAATGGTCACCCTTGTCACAGTTGACTAAAGGGCAATATACACAGTCAACATGCTTGACAAGCGTGGTAATAGTATCTGTGAAATTTCGTTAGTATAAGTGACACCGACGACGCTTGATAGAAAATCTACTTGGTTTTGATTTTTCGTCAAGCACACGTACACGGCTTAAATTGAATAAATTCATATCTTACAAATAGAAAGAAAAATGTTTATTTTAAAAATGTTGCATCTGAACCGATTTCCGTTACATCTGGTGTTCCGAAAGGAAGCAATCTTCTCAAATTTTTTCTTTGTTTATTAATGATTTACCTATTATAATCAAATACTCGTCTATATTAATGTACGCTGATGATGTTAAAATATTCTACACCTACAACAACTACACTGATCATAAATTTCTTCAAGACGACAGCATGTTTACAGAACCCAATACGCCTATAATACGCGTAAAAATATTGACGTCAATCATGTTTGCGGTGTTATATCGCGAATGGCATTGTCCATTTGTAAAAAACGTAACCCGTCATTTTTTTTGTATTTAGAAGACGGAAAGTGACGTCATTGACGCTAAAAACAGCCAATTGGAAAATAGCATTCGTCTTAACAATTAATTGTTAAAATAAAATCACTTTCACGTCAAAAACTGGAAAGCTACCATTATTTGAACTAAACAACTTTATTTTATTTATTTGTGTTGATCTATATACCATATAATTGTCTTTATATGCAAAATGAAAATCTTTAGCTAAAATCTATTTCTTTTGTTTACAAGCAAAAGCTTTTAATAGTGTGCGCTAGTGAAGTTACGAATATCAATTTTTAATATTCGCGAATACGAATATCTAAAACAATATTCGCCGAATTCGAATATTCAATCTAAATATTTAGTACTAAACACGTGAACAGTTCTACCTATTTACACCAGTTGTGTGTTTTTCCTGCTTTGAATGCGTATTGATAAGTATTCTTCGCGTTTTGTTACAAGTTGGTATTGTTATTCTCTCTAGTAGATATGGTGTGTATTGATAAAATGAGAATGAGAGCAACACACTTGTTATATCTGTTTCGCTGAAACAGTTGAAGAGATACTCATGGTTTTACTATTGGTATTTTTGTTATTTTTCTTGTTCTGGCGGCAAGCCGTTAATTTCAGTATGCAAGTAAAATGTATCTGCATATTTATGTATGTAGAAATAGTATTAACATGGTCTAAAACAGCGTGAAATGTTTTATTCTTATATTTTTTATTTTTAATCAAAAAATAAATAAATTTAACTAAAAGAACGATAAAAAATAGATAATATTATCGAAGTATTAATTAGCATTAAACGTTTTAACTTAAAAGCGAAACTAAAAACTTTTAAGTTTCGCTTTTAGATGATGGTATTTCTTTTATAATAAGATTTCGAAAATAGATCAATAACTAAAGTTATTATTCAAAATTATTCCTTTAGAGAAATTAAAATGTTTATGTTTTTTTGTATATTTTAAATAGCTGTGCCCGGTCGAAACTCAATTTGTGACTACCTGTTAGGTAGCAATAAGAATTCAATATTGAAATTTTAAATCAAAAACTTAAAAGGACATTTTTTAGAGGTGACTTAATTTATTCTTCCGAATCACGAAAAAAATTAAAGGAGAATCGCCAGTGATTCTCAAATCATGATGCGTTTAGTTTAGGAAAAATTGCCTGGAACTGGTTTTATATAATTGATTAAAACTTTTATAATATTTAAGGTAGGCATATGATTCATGTCCGCAACAAATTAGGGTCGTTCTCCAATGGAGTAAATAAATATAAATTAAATTATTAGAATTGAATATTTAATGTCTAAGATATTTAAATTTATTAAATTTTATACTTTTTATGGTCTTAACTTTTCCCATTTTTAGGTACGTTTTCTGTGCGTTTCATATGTTTTGGTACAATTTTCACAATACAATACGTGTACATATTCTTTTATTTCGTGTTGTTAATTAAGAAAATAAAGACCTTAATGTTTTAAGAAAAATGCGTCTAAAAATTAAAAAAAATTTATACAAAAGTACAACAAGTCTCGCGTTTGATGAGCTGTAATTTTGGAATAAATGGGAGTTATAATCTAATTTTAATTATTATTTTCATGGACTAGTATTACACTCATAAAAAATTAGTACAAAAGTCTGTTAAGCCTGATCTGATTCAATGAAACAAATTTTTCTTTAAGTGATATTGAGAAAAACGGACAAAAATTCATTAGTTTGAGGGATTAAAAAATATAGTTTTATTTTCAATTTGAAGATATATTAAAATAAATGCATATGTGATCATTGAAATGAAACAGAAAAAAATTTGGAACGATTTTCCGTCATCCCACGTCAAATTTGGTTTGTAAACAGACCGGTTTCGGCTATGTACCATCTTCAGTGTTCTATTGAATACTAAATCGTTTTTCAGTTGTACGTTGTTTCTTTTATAATTCGTTTGTATACCTAACTTCCTTCCTTGATCCCTTTTGTATTCTGCTCCCTATTTCTCTCTCTCCCGCTCTTTCTCTCTCTCTCCCGCTCTTTCTCTCTCTCTCTCTCTCTCTCTCGCCTCTATATGCTTTTTTGTGTCTCTACCTGCTACCTGTTTCTCTTACTATTATGTTTGTGTTTAATATTTGGTTTATAATCTGCTCTATTAGTTATCAGTTGTTCTATCCCTACGTAGGTAATAATCCGTAATTGTACGTTTCTGGGTAATCCTTTTGTCTTGTTCATTTTCTACTACGTTGCCTGGACTATTGTTTTCTTTTGTGTAAAAATACTTCAACGGTTCAAATATTACGTCTGAAGCAGTATTTATTTGTTCATTTATTATTCTTCCGTCAAATATTTTTTGCTTGTATATTTCCATGTTCTCTAATACGTTCAGTCGCCGTCCTTTATGTTGTGAATGTAATAGTTTAACTGTTTTTCTAATATGTCCTGGTGTACATTTGTTGTCGAATATGTGGTTTGCGAAATTCGATTCTGGTGTTATTCCTGGTTCTCTCAGTTTCTTGTTGTAGTCTCTCGTGTGCTCGCAAAATCTTGTTTTTATCTTTCTTCCAGTTTGTCCGATATAACTGTGTTGGCATGTGCAAGTTAATTTCTACACTCCTAGTTTATCTAGGAAGTCTGTTTTGTTTGTTCTGTTCTGTAGTATTCTACCCAAGTTGTTTCTTGTTTGGAATGTTGTGTTAATGTTGTGTTTTCGAAAAAATTTTGCCAGTTTGTATGTTGATTTTCCCATATACGTAAAGGTAGCCCAGGTTTTCTTTTCTTGTTCCTGTTCTCTGTTCCGTTTCTTACTTGCCTCGATATCCTTTCTAATCTTGTCAACTAGGTTTTTTTTATATCCGTTGTTTTCCGCTATGTTATATATTATTCCTAACTCTTTCATATAGGCCTCCCGTGTTAGGGGTATTCGTTCAAGTCTCGTTATTAATTGCCTAATTGCTGCGTTCTTATGTTGTTGAGGATGGTTTGATGAGTTGTGTATTATTGTATCTGTAGCGGTTGGTTTTCTGTATATTTCGTATTCAATTCTATTTAAGCTCTTGTTTGCCCTAATCGTTAGGTCTAGGTAGTTTATCCTTTCGTTCTCCTCCACTTCCATTGTAAATTTTATGTTTTTGTGTTGTTTTTTCAGTAGATCCAGAATTTGCTCCTCCATATTTCCTTCTATTACACATATAACATCGTCCACGTATCTTGCATAGAATGTTACCCCAAAATTTGTTTTTAACTCCTCTACGTATTTCTCTTTTAAATTTTGCATAAATACTTCCATGAGTATTGCTGATGTTGGATTTCCCATTCCTAGTCCGTTGATTTGCCTATATATGCTATTGTTGAATTTGAAGTAATTTTGCTCCAATGTGGCTTTTAGCGTGCTTGTGAGTTGCATTGAAAAATCCACGTCTCCTGTTTTATTGAGTAGTGTTTTATGTAGAATGTTTATTGTCTCTGCTGTTGGGATTGATGGATATAAGTCTTTTATATCAAATGAGACTTGTTTAGTATTTTCTGTTATCTGTATGCTCCCTATCTTGTTAACTAATTCCGTGGTGTTGGCTATTGTGTGTTTATTCTCTAGGTCCAAAGTATCTTTCAGTATTGTTTTTAAGTATTTCGATAGTCTATAGCTCGGAGCAGATTTATAATTAATTATGGGTCTCATTGGCGTGTTTTGCTTATGTATCTTCGGTAAAGCGATCATAGATGGAGCAGATGGATTCATAAGTGTTAATGAATATGATATGCCTGGTTTTATTACTTTGGTTGCCTTTTTTATTAATTCCTTTACCTTTGCCTGGTATTCGTCTGTAGGATCTTTCCTGATTCTCCTGCACTTAGTATACACTATTAACTGTTCCGTTTTTTCGATGTACTCATCCTTGTTGATTAATACCGTTGTATTTCCTTTATCCGCCTTCGTTGCTACGATATTGTTAGATTTAAGTTTTTGTTTAAGATTTCTAACAGCTTTGCCTTCCTTGTTTGGACTCCTTTTGGATTTGACTTCCTTCTCTATTATTCGTTTGCAGGTGTATCTGGCCTGATCCTGCTCCTCGTTTGGTAGCAGCGCTATTGCCACTTCTGTGTCCACAATAGTTTGTTCTATTTCCTTCTTCTTGTTATTTGCCTGGATGTTGTGCTTTAGCCCCTTCTCTAGTAATTGAGCCTCTTCTTTATTGATTCTAACTTCAGTTAGGTTTATGAATCTAGTGTGGAAATTGTGTTTTTCGTATCTTTTTCTGTTTGTTGATCCTGTTAGTTTGTCTAGTTTTTTGTTCATATTTCTGTATTTTTGTTCCATTGCTTCCGTGTTTGCTGTATTTATTTGGTGAATTATGTCCATTAGTATATCAGTTGGGATGCGTTCTGCCAATTGTAAATGAATGTCTAGTAATTCTGAGTTTGTTACTTCTTTTTTGGTATACAAGTCCTGGATTTCAAATTTTACGAAACTTTTTTCCGCTCTTCTCTCAGTTCTCTTACTCGCTACTGTGTTGGTCTTTAGTTTTACTCTAGCGTATTTTGGTGTGATATTCAATGCGAGGCATTGTTTGTTGAACCAAATGTTTGCTTTTATTGTAAGTATCTTTCGTTTACGTAGTTTGTAAAGGTTTAAAAGTCCGATTGTGTCCAAGTTGTAAGCCTGACAGGCATTTGTTGAGTATTGTGTTTTTCTTCCGACGGGGTTTTTTTGAATTTGGAACGATTTTCCGTCATCCCACGTCAAATTTGGTTTGTAAACAGACCGGTTTCGGCTATGTGCCATCTTCATTGTTCTATTGAATACTAAATCGTTTTTCTGTTGTACGTTGTTTCTTTTATGATTCGTTTGTATACCTAACTTCCTTCCTTGATCCCTTTTGTATTCTGCTCCCTATTTCTCTCTCTCCCGCTCTTTCTCTCTCTCTCTCTCTCGCCTCTATATGCTAATACTGAACGTATTAGAGAACATGGAAATATACAAGCAAAAAATATTTGACGGAAGAATAATAAATGAACAAATAAACACTGCTTCAGACGTAATATTTGAACCGTTGAAATATTTTTACACAAAAGAAAACAATAGTCCAGGCAACGTAGTAGAAAATGAACAAGACAAAAGGATTACCCAGAAACGTACAATTACGGATTATTACCTACGTAGGGATAGAACAACTGATAACTAATAGAGCAGATTATAAACCAAATATTAAACACAAACATAATAGTAAGAGAAACAGGTAGCAGGTAGAGACACAAAAAAGCATATAGAGGCGAGAGAGAGAAAGAGCGGGAGAGAGAGAAATAGGGAGCAGAATACAAAAGGGATCAAGGAAGGAAGTTAGGTATACAAACGAATTATAAAAGAAACAACGTACAACAGAAAAACGATTTAGTATTCAATAGAACACTGAAGATGGCACATAGCCGAAACCGGTCTGTTTACAAACCAAATTTGACGTGGGATGACGGAAAATCCTTCCAAATTCAAAAAACCCGTCGGAAGAAAAACACAACACTCAGAAAAAAATTCTAAAAACAGACTTGAAGCGAAAATATAGAAGAAAAACAGACGGGCATCGCTTAGGGCCGTTAACAATAAAAATATTAACTTGCAGTTGACATTAAACTAAAAATTATAATCTTGATTAATAAAATTTCATTAACACAAAGCTGATTTAGCAATGGTATAAGTTAACAACTTATAATTTTCGCTATTTTTACCGAATTTTCGGTATTCTTTACGGTTTTAGCGATAATTAATCAAAACTATGACTTGCTTAAAATTGTTAAAATTTTTGCTATTTTGACGACAAGCGTAATTTTTCCAGATTTTTCTTTCTTACGTTTTTATTACGCTTTGTAATTTTTAAAATTTTGGCAAGTTTTAGCGAATTTCCATAATTTTTGCGATTTTTCCCGGGATATTGACTTTTGTTACATTTTTTAGCGAGTTTTAATAAATTTTAGGGCTCTTTGGCAATATTACGATATTTTGCGAATTTTCGACATAAGCATGATTTATTACAAGTTTTTGCACTTTTTAAAGTTTTTGTTGATTTTTTGAATTTTCCCGTTTTCGTTATATCCGCAATATTTTTTTAATATTTAATAATAGTGAAATCAGCAATTGTTAACGAATATTTCTAATGTCTGCGATTTATGTGTTTTTGCTAATTTTTGGTATAATTCAGGGATTTACTTATTAAATTTCAATTAAATTTAACTGGAACCTTTTTTGATTTTAAGTTCTTAACTGAAAATTTGAAAATAAATAAATTTTTTGTTGTTTTGAAAACATTTAACATTTTCAAGAATAATAACAAATTCAAAGTTTCTTAACCGAATGCAGAACTTTTTTGTGCATCAATCTTACTCAGATGCTGTTGCATAATGATATTATTTATATAAATTGCAAAAATTTTTGCATTTCCAAAAAATAGTTTATTACTGGTAATCACAAAAGTTGATGCGACAAGCTAACTCAACTTTTTATTGTTAACGAAAATTTGTAACTTTTAGTTAAAATTTAAGTTTAGGCAAACTGAAAGTTAATATACTTGAAGTTAAAATCAACATAACTGAGCTTTGTTACTTAATGCAAAACCATAAACAACTATTTTTGTTTGGTAGAGTAAAATGAGAACGTAAAAGAAAAACCATACAATATCTGTTACACTCATTCTCTCATTTATACCAAAAATAACTGGTATGTATCTAGTATATTTGTTTTTGCAATACTTTCAGTTCCACTCCTGCACGTGTTTAGTTAGTACTACTTAATATTTCAAATTTAATTGAAAAAAATCTACCCTTTGCGTCAATAACAATAAATTGAGGAAAACTGTCACAATAATATAGGTATTTAACATTATTATGATATTGCGATGACGGAAATTGAGATTATTAACTTAGCACCTGAATGCCACTTTTTTAAATTTTTGGTGGAAAGTAAATAAGGGAAAATACGAGCTTCTTTTACCTATACCGAGGCAATATTTAGTGACACCAGCGGCGAGTGCTCCGAGCGAGCGAATGTTTAGTGGTGCGGAGCTTATTTACACCGCGCAATAGGCTTGATGGAGAAAATACTTCAAAACTTTTATTTTTGAAGTTCAACATTTCTCTACTGAGCTTTGAGTATTACTTTAACATGATTAATAAATTTATTTAACTGGACTTTACCTTTTAAATACCATGTCGTTGTGAAATATATTTTGTTTCTTTTTTCTTTACTAAAAGAAGATTATTGTTTTGTGTTATAGACAAATTTTTTAGTAAAAATTAATATTTTTTGTTTAATTTTCAGTATTTTTCATGTATTATTTTTTGAAAGGTGTTCACAAAATATTCGTGAAATATTCGATTGAATTTGGCGAATACGAATATCATGAAAGAGGCGAATATTCGGCGATTCGAATACGAATACGAATATTCGTAACTCACTATTGTGCGCCATTAAAAGGGTTAAAATTATTTGGATAAAAAACAATAATTTTGTATGAGAAACAGTAAAGAAATGAAATTTATTGTAGATGGGCAACTCTATATGCACGGAACTACTTAAGTCGAGACGAAAAGTAAGGAACGTCTTCTATAGACGCAAATTGTTACGTAATCGTCCATATGCCACTCGCGCACGTTTTGATTGCAACGCGTTCTGTCAACATGCTGTTAAACTCCTTGTATTCTTGGTGTAACTGAAATTTAATGAAACTAAATTTTGAAAAATGCAAACATATGTGCTTCTTAGAAAAAACCATTTAAACGTTAAATACTGCTTGGTTAGTTATGAGTTAGATAAGGTATACACTTTTACTGATCTTGATTTATTCAACATATTACATTAATTGTAAACAAAGCAAGAAGTCTGCTTGGATTCATCAAACGTTCGGCTAAAGAGTGAAGATAATTACATTACTAAGCAATTATTTACATCACTTGTTCGTCCTGTTCTGGAATATGGCTCAATAATATGGGATCCTACATATCAAATTTATATTAACGCTATTTAATTTGTACAAAAATAGTTCTTAATATTTTGCCTTTTTAGATTACATTAGAATCCTTTGATTCACCCTTCCTATAATGCTAGACTTCCACTTATGAAATTACCATACTTAATTAGTCGTAGAAAAATGTTAAATGTAATTTTTCTTTTAAACATAATTAATGGTAATATCTGTTCGGGTTTTTTAATTTGTAACTTATCCTTTCATGTTCCTCAGCGCCCTACACGATACTACTATCCACTGTCAATTAAAGCTTTTAGAACAAATTATGGAAATTCAGATCTCTTTATTAAAAGTTGCAGGGATTTCAATAAAATTTATTGTTATGTTGATTTTTCTTCAAGTAATAACGTAATAAAGCATAATATTATATATTCTTTAAATAACTGCTTTCTTATAATATACATAATTAATTAATTACATTTGTATGCATGTTTAAATAGTCTGTAAGAATTGTAGTAGGGGAGCCCAAGATGCCAAATGTGGATTTACTCTAGCGTCGTTGGGACCTTACGGAATGTGAATCAAACATTCAGGCGCCAAACAAGTTGAAAAATCGCCACGTTTGGCTAGAAATCGCCATATCTGACAATACTGTCGGTGTGAAATGGTCTGCGGCGACGGCTACAACGACTGCGCCAAACGCTAACCTATTATAGTATGTTCACACGATGGCGATTGCGAAGCATACTGTTCACACGAAGCATTCTTGCTTTGTTTCAATGGTTCTTTTTATGTACATACTAGTGATGTTACGAATATCAATTTTTAATATTCGCGAATACGAATATCTGAAACAATATTCGCCGAATTCGAATACGAATATTCAATACAAATAGTTAGTGCCACTTAATATTTCAAATTTAATTGAAAAAAATCTACCCTTTTCATCAATAACAATAAATTGAGAAAAACTGTCACAATACTATTGGTATTTAACATTATTATGATATTCCGATGACAGAATTTGAAATTATTTACTTAGCACCTGAATGTCACTTTTTTAAATTTTTGGTGGAAAGTATATAAGGGAAAATACCAGCTTCTTTTACCTATACCCAGGCAATATTTAGTGACACCATCGGCGAGTGTTCCGAGCGAGCGAATGTTTAGTGGTGCAGAGCTTATTTACACACCGCGCAATAGGGTTGATGGAGAAGACTTCAAAACTTATTTTTAAAGTTCAACATTCCTCTACTGAGCTTTGAGTATTATTTAACACGACTAATAAATTAATTTAACCGGACTTAACTTTTTAAATACCATGTCGTTCTGAAATATATTTTGTTTCTTTTTTCTTTACTAACAGAAGATTATTGTTTTGCGTTAGACAATTTTTTTTAGTAAAAATTAATATATTTTGTTTAATTTGGCGAATACGAAGATCATGAAAGTGGCGAATATGCGGCGATTCGAATACGAATATTCGTAACATCACTAGTACATACACACACAATAAATGCGTAGATACTTGAAACATAACAATATTGGGTTACAGTTAGATTCAAACACAAAACATTCAAATATTGCTATTGTAATTGAGTGTAAAGTAGTGTAACCAATGAAGAGTTCGGAAAAAGTATATTATAAGTATTTTCCTATTTATTTAACCATAGTTCGAATATAAAATTTGCAATATATTTTTAACTTCGCCTTTCAGTTAATATAAAACAGGTCTTTTAAATTGAAAAAGTCCGTTAAATGAAATCAAAATTCGTAAAGCATATGACGAAACCTCAATTAGATATTAATTTTGAGGGTCATCTAATGCTTCTAACCAGTGATTGCCACTCCATAGCCTCGCGAGGCAGTCAATAATCGAGCGAGGCTATGGAGTGGAAATCACTGCTTCTAACATTGAATTTGTGTCTTATGAAGGATCTTCAAAAACGTCTAAGCTTAAAGGCTTTTTAGACCTTCATGTGCAAATTTCATAGCATATCATTAAAAGAATTACTTCCGTACAATTTTATCATCAACGGAAAGAATAACCGCCAGGTTTTTACATAGTAATTAAATATTTATTTTAGCTATTTTCATATCAATTTAAATTGTAATTAAATACAACTTATGTTTTTCAGTCGTATATAGTTATTGTTATATTTAACTATAATAAAAATATGGTAGCCCCGCTAAATACCATAAATTTCCTAAAAAAACAGCTGTTCAACATTAACAGCATGGTTACCGAACCCAATACGCCTATAATACGCGTAAAAATATTGACGTCAATCATGTTTGCGGCGTTATATTGCGAATGGCATTGTCCATTTGTAAAAAACGTAACCCCAGCCATTTTTTTGTATTTAGAAGACGGAAAGTGACGTCATTGACGCTAAAAATAGCCAATTGGAAAATAGCACTCGTCTTAAGAATTAATTGTTAAAATAACATCACTTTCAAATCAAAAACTGGAAAACTACCATTATTTGAACTAAACAACTTTATTTCATTTATATGTATGTGTTGAGCTATATACCATATAATTGTCTTTATATGCAAAATGAAAATCTCTAGCTAAAATCTATTTCTTTTGTTTACAAGCAAAAGCTTTTAGTAGTGTGCACCATTAAAAGGGTTACCATTATTCGGATAAAAACCAATAATTTTGTATGAGAAAAAGTAAAGAAATGTAATTTATTTTAGATGGGCAATTATATGCCCTGCTCGGGCGCCAATTAAATTCAACTTAATGAATATATTTAAAAAAATTATTTTCGTTGTGTGTTTTTTTCTTAACACACAACGTTCTTTATTCAAAGCAAAAATACAAGTAATTTCATTCTTAATATCTACCCTAACACATCAGCGCAGGTATGAACATATATTTATGATCACGACACTTTCCCATTTTTGCTTGTGCAACTCCAGACGCCAAGTCAGCACTTTTGATGGGAACAAAGCTAAGTTGCAGTTGGAATGTTGAGTAACTGGAGACGCAACGTCAGCTTTGTTAGTTTGTGAGAACATATTTTTAATTGTTAATTTTAAACATATTTGGTGTTAACTTATATGTATATTCAACAAATTATCTAAAAACTAAAAATGTTATTAAAAATCAGTATGTTGCTTTTTATATTTTGTTTGTGTTCACAACACTTTCGAGTTACTTTTTGGGATAAACATTTTGTTTTTGCTGTTCCCGTACTTTTGTGTTTATTGAGAGTAATCCTTGCTTACTCTTATTTTACCGAACTTTACCCAAAATGTACGGGATCGTATTATTTTGGTTTTGTTAAACTCGTTGCAAAGATCAAAGCAAAATTAAAGCAAACGTTTTGTTTTGTTTATTTTCCTACTCTGCTTATAAGTAGTTATTCAATACTTTCAGAGTAGTGTGTTTCCAGCAAAACACATTGTAAAGTATGAATTATATTATTAATTGCTTTTACGCCATATCGTGGGCGCATAGTGCCAATACAAAATTATTCCATACATTTCGATTTGAGCTAAGGGTTTTTACCCTATTCCATGATAAATTTCCTGGATGTAGACTAATCTCACTTTCAAGACAACGTCTCCAGCTACCTCACGTTCTACCACGCCTTCTACTTCCTTGAGGGTTCCAGTCAAATGCTTCCCTGCAGATGTCAATAGCTGGTTTGCGTAGGACATGGCCAATCCATTTCCACTTTTGCCGAATTTCATATAGTATAGGTTGTGCATTGCATCTCCTGTACAACTCAACGTTTGAAATCTAGTTGTAAAGTATGAATGAAACTGATTAAAACATTTTAAGAATTTGAGTACAAAAATTACTGAATAACTAATAAAAATGATGAAACAGAACTCCAGTGACTCGTGTTTTTTCATACAAATTGACATTTTAATTACTGTAGAAGTTTTGAAATAGAATTTATTTTATTTTGAGAACGTATTTTAATTTGCTTTTGTTTTAAAAGTCTCGTTCTTACAAAAAAGTTTCCATATTTTAATAGATTTTCATAACTTTTTCAAACAAAACTTTTTAACTGAGTAAAGAAAATTAAAAATAAAAGAAAAGGCAATATTAAAAAAACTTTTTTGGTGAAATCAAAAAGCAAAATTTAGATAGAATTAATAAGAAATTTGTCGCTTCCGTCGTTGTTTTTATTATGGGCTTTGTTGCTCACTAATTGGTTTTCTGTCGACGTTTTAGTAATGCTCTGTTTCATCACTAACTTTTATTTAATGAAAACCTCGTAAAACACAATAAAAAATAGTATTTCAAAGTTAAAAAGTTAATAACTTATAATTTTCACGGATAAGATTGCAGTTTTCATATTTTTATTTCATTCATCAGGAGAGCCATTAAAGTATTGAGTAGTATTGAATCAATAGTATCGAAATCTTACAATTCTAATTTTAAGTGGATTTGAAAATCATTAACATTATGGTAAACAAATTCCATTAGAAATATTTTTACGTTGCTTTTCCTTAAAATTTTTTCAATTATTGCAAAAAAAACTATTTTTGGACTTTATACAATTTTTCTGAAAGTAAATGTTTTTGTGTTATTTGTTTCTCTTTCGCTCTGTTTTTCAGCATAGAATGTGAGACACTGCGAAGTTGAGAAATATTTAGATACTCATCCAGACCTTTATTAAACACACCCATGCAGACCTTTAATACGAACGTAAACATGTTGTTATGAACAGCTGTGATGAAATAATGGCGGCGGAAATATTTACTTTTTGGCAACGCCCTTAAAAACTTTATTGATGATTTTAGATACTTCGGCTTATGGAAATCGTCAGAATATGATATTCCCTTGATCCTTGAATCATTTCCTACAAAATAAAAAAATTTTGACCGCGCTCGCGTAAATCCAGGTGACGTTTTTTTTGCAACTTCCCGACCCTCCCATTTCTTTACGTCACACTTAAATCGTCAGATTATTGAAATGCACACTGCTCTGCATGTAATTAACTCACCATGCCTTAATCTGACGCGCTCGAGTTTCTACAGCTATGATGTGTTTGTATGTATATAAAAAGAACCATTGGAACGAAGCAAGAATGCGTCGTGCATACAGTATGCTTCGCAATCGTAATTGAGAGAGCGAAGCAAGTGCTTCACTTCGTTGTTTGAATATGGTATTAGTGAATGGTGAAGGAAAATCGATTTACAATGCCAAAAGACGATTTTGTTGTAATCGATTTTTCGTTAAAGTTATGCTGAAATCGACTTTTGCTCCGATTATTCGAAATTCATTTTTAGATGGCTTTTGTAAATTTTCTTTACTCCATTTGTTTTTGCACACTTGCAAATAAAAAAGTTTCATGAAATATTTCATCGCCTAAATTTAGTATTAGAAATAAAACAAAAAAAAACTAAGGGCCTGTCCCACGATGTCGACAATCCGATGTCGTTCTCTTATTTGCATTGAAAACAAAAACTAATTTAAGTTTTTCATTATTGTTTTCAATATACATAAGAGAACGACATCGACTTGTCGACTACGGAAGGGCAAGTGAACAAAATATATCGATATCGATATATTTTTAAATATCGATCGGCATCGATATATATCGAATACAAAATATCGATGTATCGAAATATCGATATATTTTCAACAACGATAGTTCATACGTACTCCCCCACTTTTTTTAGAAAATAGAACAACAAAAGTACCTTTCTTATAAATAATTAAGCTGGAAAGAGTTAATTTCCAAGATCCTTACTGCTCCACCAAAATTTCATGGAACATACATTATCAAAAGTTACACTCAAAGAATGATAATTTTTCGAATAGACAATAATATTATAAATAAAACAAAAGGTTTTGTTAGTAATATTCTATTTGATGAAGACTGTGCCGAAATGTTTTTAAAAATTGCACGAAAAACAAAACCAAAGCTAAAAAATATCGAATTTGATACTGTCGATATATTTAGAAAAAATATCGATACATCGAAATTAAAAATATCGACGATATATATCGACATATTTTTAAGAAAATATCGATATATTTGCCCATGCCTATTGTCGACATCGTGGGACAGGCCCTAATACTAAATTTACGCTATGAAATATTTCATAAATTTTCCTCATGAAACTTTTCTTAGTTGCTTATTGCAAGCGCGGAAAAGCAAATGGGGCGAAGAAAATTGAAAAAAATCCATCTGAAATTGTATTTCTTAACACGTTTTCAACCCAATTTCTTTCCCAGTCTATTCTATTAGCAAATAAAGAAAGTTTCATGCCACAAATTTCATGAAATATTTGATATTGTAAATTTAGTCTAATTAAACAAAAATACAAACAAATAAAAATCTACTATAAAACAATAGATTTTTTCTTACGATTAATCGGTTAATTAATCGGAATGGAAAATGGTTAATCGAAAATTCGAAAATCGATTTTTAGCTTTGTTTACTATTCACGAACATACATATCGTCACATCATTTCTGGTTTAGCTGATATGCCAAAAAGTCGAAGTGGAGAAAAACGACAAAGATTTACATGGAGTTTTCTCAAAATATACGCGATAGAACTTTTTTGTAGTTTCACCACTGCTTCCGGCATATGTTTGCAAGAAAAATGTAAAATTTTGTTAACTTTCGTCAATCCGTTTAAAAATTAACATATTTGTACTAAAAGTAAAAAATCTTGTTTTGCGCTGCATATGTCGCGACCTTATGTCAAAAAGTCGGAATGGAAAAAAAGAACAAAGAAGATTTACATAAAGCTTTCTCAAAATATACCCGATACAATTTTTTTGTATTCTCACCACTGCTTCCGGTATATGTTTCGAAGATAAATGTAAATTTTTGTGAACTTTCATCAATCCGGTTGGAAATTAACATCTTTTTACTGAAAGTAAAAATCTTGTTTTGTGTTCCAGTAACCACTTTTTTTATTTTATTTGTAAAAAGTAGCTTTTGTTGCTCCATGTGTATACTAACTGCTGTGTATTGAGTAACTTGTTATTGAGATGAAATTTTCTACTTTTTATTGAAAATAAGGGTATAAATGTTATTAGAAAATGTATTTACATGGAATAAAAAGTTAATATTGATGAAACTTGGTATTTTACTTGATTTCTGATTTTTATTTTTTTATTTAAAAAAATTTTTTTTTTACAAAAAATTTATCAGAAATGATGATATCGAGCACAATGAATACTTAATATCTCAGAAACCTTGAACAATTTCGCGAAACAGTTTTTGGATTCTGAAAGAGGGTATTCAAAATATATATACCCCATACTTAACCCTTTTTTTTAAATGGTCGGTGGGCCAAAACAATGCTAAGGTCGCGATATATGAAGTTCGATAACATCGCAATAAGTATGAATGCGTATAAGTGCAAGAAATTATGAATCATGATTGAACTCTACTCACTTTTTGAATGCGCACTGCTGATTTGAGTACTAATTGTTCAATTTATTAATTATGTTCTTGTGTGCTAAACTGAGTTCAATTAAGATCTAACTAAATTGCGTAAATTACCTTAATTGCGGAATTAAGGTGTATGTCTGAACATGTTATAAGATACGTACGGCCCTATTCACAATGTACGATTATAAGTTAAAGTGGACTTTAACGGCAGGTTTTTTATGCCGAACTCGCCGTTAAAGTCTACGTTAACTTTTAATCATATATTGTGAAAAGGTACGTTAATCTGAATTAGGTTATGAAGTCTGAATGATGCTAGAAATGTCGTAGTAAATATATCTAAGTCTCATTGCTCGCTTCCACTGGTTTAAATTTAATTATGAGACTGCGTAAATGTTAAACTCAAATAAAACGCTGTAACCAAATAATGCAAATAAGTAAAAAATAACACAATGCTCTGATACAAATTAAATTTAAGTAAAAGTAAAATAAAATTATAAATGTTAAAAGTAATCCTTAACTTTCAAAGTGTACATACATAAACCACACAGTGAAAAGAAATTGTAGGTTTCAAATTTTTCTTTATTTATTTCTAGTTCTATTGGCTTATACTATGTTTCCCACTGGCTTGGTTTAAATAAAACATAGTTTTATATAGGAAAAATATATAAAACTGCATGTTTTATTCAAAACCAAACTAGAGAAAAATAGTTTTAATTACCTTCATCTCATTTTAAATAACAAATAAAGTAAATAAAATAAGTAAACTGAATTAAGTTAAGTAACACATGGACACACATATTATGTAGCCCCTTACTCATAGGTGCAATTTTAAGTAACAATTCCAATATATTCCGTTTTTGCTTAAGACATGAAATTATAAAATTTATTTGTTATACTTTCTGAAAATGCAAATAAGCGGTATTATATCTCAATCGGAATAGAATGTAGTGACAGGGTTGAACAATTTTAAATATTCAAGTTTGATAATATTAAATTTTTGATCGTTTTTATACTGTGAACACAAAAAAACATATTTATATCCAAGTCATTTTTTGATAAATGGTAGGAACGTTTACATAAATTTTTTCATATTTCTTTTCAAAAATATTTTACTTTATATATTTTTACTTTATATAAATAAACAAATTATAAGTTGTTTACTTGCTGTCTACACCTGATATGAAATTACTAGCATTATGTTAACGTTATGTGTAGACGGCTCATGTTAATGTTTTCTTCATGTTTTAACATGGTTGTTAGATTATTTGTCTAACAACGATTTCGTTCGTGTTCGTGTCGTGTCGTGTTGAGCAAACTTGACACGAAAATACGAAACGATTTTCAGATTAAAATATGTATGAATGCAGAAGCTTGCCGCACAAATTATTGAGCGAAAATTTTCATAAGTTACTGTTTCTCAAGAAAAATATGTAAATAAAAATAGAAATATGTAGAACATGAAACGTTAAAATAGAAAAAAATATGTCTTTGAATATAAAAAAATTTTTGTTTGTTTTTGGACTTAATTTCGTGCGTGTTGTGTCGTGTTCGTGTTTTGAAAATTTTGGGCGTGCATGTTTCGTACGTGTTTGACATCCGGGATTCGAGTTCGTGTCGTGTCGTGTTGGAAAATGTCGACACGCGCCCATCTCTACTTCGAAGTAAATTATTTAAATCTAGTTGATTTCAAGTCGGTGGAAACATACTATTAAATTTAATGGACTTACAGACTATTGAACCACATATGTAAATGTTCGAATGTAATCACATTTATTGCGGATATAACAAAAATTTTCGAAAAATTTACAAATTTTGAAACAAGCCTTGAAACTGATTTCAGTTCGCTAACACAAAAAAAAAATGGGAGAAAAACTCGAGAAGAAATAGCATTTATTGTGAAAATTACAAAAATTCGCAATAGAATAGCGAAATCGTGAAAAACGTTTAAAAATTACTAAATCTGTAATAAAACACCAAAACTCAAAAACATCACGTTTATCACGCAAATGATGAAAATTTGCAAAAAAAAAATTCAAATCGGAACATTTTTAAAAATTTTAGTTTCAAAGAAATAAATGATATCGAGACTAGTCGAGAATAGTGTAGAGACGAAGAAAAAAAGTTTGGAGATAGGGAAGACTTTCAAATCAGTTCTAAATTGTAGTGTTTTCAAGTAGAAATTCTCCTTATAAAAACTCATACCTGAAAGCGGGAGTATTGCTTCTCTCTCATATAAACCTGTTAACATACAAATGGGGATTTTTACAAACATTTAATACAACTTAAAAAACGTTTAGTGCTTATTTACGCTTCTTTTATCTCGAAATTACGCTTTTTAGTGCCTTTTAAAATTTGTGTCTTTTTTTGTTTGAAAGCCTTTCCTGGCAGTTCGGTCACATATATATTTTTTCCAAAAATCGTGTAGCAAACTTGCTCCCCCCAAATATTAATTATCGCATAACTCTGTCATATATGCACATATTTTCAAGATTTTTTTTGTTTGAAAGGTTTTCTTGCAGTTTGGTCCCATAATTTTGTTTCTAAAATCGGAGGGGGAGATTTGCTCTCCCCTTGCATAACTCTGCCATTTGTTAACCGATTTTCAAAAGCGGGAGCTATCGAAACGTCAGCTCAACCCTCCGCGCAGTCAACAATTTTCTTTGTATACATGCTTCACATTTATCTCTAAATAAAAATACAATTTAATTGAAAAATTAAATTAAAACCGAACTCAAGTCAAAAATAATTAAATTTCTTTGGATATAAACCCTTACAGTTCGACTAAACTCATAACTTAATTATGAAACTCTAAAGGCACCTAGCAAAAAGGACGTACATGTTCAAATAAACTGAACAAACAAACATTCACACCCACTAGTACTTGTAATTATCATACTAGAATAGAGAAATAATAAAAAGAAGCTTAACACAAGACAAAAAGAAAAAATTGAATACCAATAACTATCAAGCTCTAAGACTGACAGTATGAATTGATTAAAAGTAGATGATATTCAACTCTTGACTGCAAACCACCGACTTTGGTCGAGTGGTCTAAGCGGTAAAGAACTTTGATGAGATTAGCTGGAGCTATCGAAACGTCAGTTCAACCCTTCGCGCAGTCACAAATTTTCTTTGCCTATATGCTTCACATTTATCTCTAAATAAAAATATAATTTAATTAAAGTTTTATTAAAATACATTGATATGTTATTATTTTTTACAACAAATTGGAAAGATTTTTAAAATTAAATGAAACCCTATCGATTTCCTTTATTGCGCTCACCGAAGGTTTTTTATTTTATTAGCAAAATCTTTTTCAGCGATTTTTGTAAATTTTTAAATGGATTGTTGGGTATAACTTATAAATGTAAGTATTTCAGAAAGTGACAATCCCTGTTTCTTAATTGTATTTTTGCCGCCTGTCCATTGCCATTAGCCACTATTGCGCTCACCGGTGATTTGTATATTTATAAACGAAAAGTGTTCGGTGATGTTTGTCAATTTTCAAAAGTTTGTTGGGTATAACTTCCGAATGCAAGTATTTCAGAAAGCGACAACCCTCGCTTCTGAATGTATTTTTGCCTCTATCTACAAATCACCGGTGAGCGCAATAGTGGCTAATGGCAATCGATAGGCGGCAAAAATATAATTAAGAAATATTTTTGCCGCCTATCGATTGCCATTAGCCACTATTGCGCTCACCGGTGATTTGTATATTTATAAACGAAAAGTGTTCGGTGATGTTTGTCAATTTTCAAAAGTTTGTTGGGTATAACTTCCGAATGCAAGTATTTCAGAAAGCGACAACCCTCGCTTCTGAATGTATTTTTGCCTCTATCGATTGCTATTTTGTGCTCACCGAAGTTTTTCCTTTTGATTAGCAAGACTTTTCAGCAATTTTTGCACATGTTTAAAAAGTTTGCTGGGTATAACTTCTGAATGCAAGTATTTCAGAAAGTGTCAACCCACGTTTCTGAGTTCTATTTTTGCTTCCTATCGATTGCCATTATTGCACTCACCGAAGATTTTTATTTTTATATGCGAAACACTTTTTGGTGATTTTTGTTAAATTTTTAAAAAGTTTGCTGGGTGTAATTTCTGAATGAATTAACCAATATGAATGTAAACAAAACCAAATACCAAATATATCTGAAAAATAGTTTACTATTTTTCCAAAGTTTACGTTCTTCTCATGCGTGCGAAAACAACAACATATTACTCTGTTGTATTGTTTGGTAGTAAATAAGTGTTCCTTTGTTGCAAGTTAAATTTTTTTATGAAAAATCTGAAAAAATTGCTCAAAAAATAGCTATATTAAAATGAAAGTGGCTAAAAAATAGCTAAAGGCTAAATTTAACAATTCTTCTGGCTAAACGGCTTGAAAAATGGCTAAATTTAGCCAGAAAATGGCTAAATTGGCATCACTTTCACAGTGTTTTATAGAAAGAAAATAAAAATTTTTTAGAAAGTAACAATTCATCTGTTTTATTAAAAAAATAAAAACTTAAGCACAATTTAAGACTATCTTACAATTTTTTGGCCAGTTTAAAGCTAGATTATATACATACATATTACAGTATTGCACGCCTCATAAGGGAAGCGTTAAGGTGGGTACTACTCTCACTTCACGTGAAACTACTGATTTTTCAAACTTAAAATGGCTCTATTATTATCATATATGGCACTTGTAAAAAATATATACACACACATATTAAGAAAAAATACTATTTTTAACACATGACATTTTTAATGTCATTTTTATTATTTAAACTAATGAAAAAACTGTTTAAAAAAGTTCTGTCTTGGACGTCCGTTTGTCTGTATGTACGGATCCTGTATGTGGTCACGATAACGACCGAAAGACTTCACTAATCGAGTCGTTTTTTCTTTTTTACTCTTCAGTATAATTAGGAATAGAAACCTATTTAATTTCACAGTCTAAATGAGATTATGAGGCGTGCACTTTTGGATTTTCAAACTATTTTGAATTTATAATGATTTAATATTTTGAGCAACTTATGAGACAGATCATTTAAAAATGTTTAATAATTTCCAAAATATGCAAAGTTATAAGAAACACAAGCTTATATCCGTATTCTAATCTTTGTGACAAACGACAAAATTATAACAAATAACAATGTTTATATTTTGAACAAGTTAAAAATTGTTATTTGTTATAATTTTTATTTTGACATAAGGCTTAGAATACGGCTTTTAATTCCGATTGACTCATATAAATACCTACACATTTCAGTACTTTGTTTTTTAATTTTAGAGTTTTATGTTATATGTATATCAGAGCTAACACAAATTATATATATATATATATATATATATATATATATATATATATATACCACTTTGTGGTAAAGGGTATAATAATATTAACGCGCAAGGTGACATGGACCATGTGCGCGAATATTCCATTTATTTGATTGTTCAAAATTATGCATCGGGATACATATTTGATGCCGCCCAAAATCTGTCGAAGATAACAATAAATTAAAAATTTTAAAACCCCGCAAAAGAAAATGGATTATAACTTCCAAACGGCTGGACCGATTTGCATCAAACATAGGCTGGAAGATGTTAGATCAAGTCACCATTGAAACGTAAAAACTAAATTAAAATCGGTCTAGCCGTTTGTGAACTACGGTGACAAGCCACACAGCTTCAAGAGGGTAAAGCTAGAAAAGAGGAGATAACTTCTAAACGGCTGGACCAATTATCTTCAAATATAGCCAAGAACACTCGATCAAGTCAGCTATCAGATTCAAATAAACTTTTATTTCCTCTATGATATCAAATATGTACATATTTTAGAAATTTATTAAAACTAGTATGGCCAACGGACGATACAATCGTCCGTATTCTAGATATAAGGTTCACAGAAAAATTATTCAACGTCATAAAAATCTATTTAAAAATAGCCACAATATATAATGCAACTATTTATAATTAGTTAATGATACATAGTAACTTTACCACACCGATTTTTTTGTTTTGGCAAATTTCAGAAATTTTGTGTGTTTTTAGTTTTAGTGTTCTCAGTACCCTGCAAAAATGGCGACTAGTCCATACATGCGTGTAAGGACTACTCCATAATAGACCAGGACTAGTCCCAAACTACCCCAAACGTATGCATTAGACGTGGTCTATTTACCATTGCGATGTCCTAGGACTGGACCACGTGGTCCAGCTGTGCATTACATCGGACTAACCCAAAAACTAGACCATGTAACTACTCCATGGAGCACCTACAGGGGCTAGCTTTTAAACTACTCTATGTCACTACTCCATGGTTTACAAACAGAAAACTAGTTTTCACTTTGTAGTCTATGTAAACGATTTTCCCTCTGCTTTACTAAGTCTCCTTATATGATGGGAGCTACACTGCATTTTTGATTTCTTATAAACAAAATTCACTTTTATTTATTTTTTCGCTTTTACCAAAAAAATAAACTTTTAATTACAAACATTCATTATAACATATTGCTGGTAATTGATGATATTTTATGATATAACATTCTTGGCAACACTATATTTCGTGCTAAAACACGAACCTTTGTTTGAAAGTGGTCCATAGCTGCATTACATAGGACCATGTTGTAACTAGTCCATATCAGCTAAAATGGACCACGTAGACCAATAATTTTTGCAGCGTATGTATATTTGCCATATGTAGGGTTGTCATCCGCCATCTTTTTCCCGGACACTGTCCTCTTTTTGTGGTCTCTGTCCGGGGAAAAAATGTGCGTCCGGGAAAGTCCTTTTTACCGACTTAAAAATGGAGCTTATATTCGCGTGAAGTATCTGTTTTACATTTATATATTTTTTCGATTTTATACTCGTATTGCTTGAAAAATTGCAATTATTAAAAACAAAGCTAAAAACGGAAATACATAATTGGTATTAGATGTCCAGCTTATGTTTGTATAATACTGTCGTATGTCGTATCTATGACGTATGTATGTATTTAAAATATCGATGGTTCATAATTTATTTAATATGAGTTCATAATTTATTTAATATGAATATTTCGAACTTATTTGCTTGCGAATGCAAATGGATTATTAGGCTAAGGTTCGTAACGATATATTCAGAAATAATCAGGCATGATTAATATTCCAAGGAACAAGAAAAAAATTAACATCAACTGAATTTTTCTACGCACACATTAGAACATATCAGCGCTACTTTCGGAAGCCGCTGCACTTCCATCATCAGTGCTTAACTACTTGTGAGCTGGTTCTAGGCCTGCCAGACGGGCTTGATTTGGTTTGATTGCCAAGCTTTTTTAAGGCTTATACTACATTTACACCAGAGCGAAGATTTCAATTGAAATCTATGTCGAAATCTATACCGTTTACACAAGGCTTTTTTTATTTTGAAATGTCAAACTGCATAGAAAAAAAGATCCGTCAAATGCAAAACAACTACTGCGCACACCTTATAAAGTATGTTTTCTGGAACAGCGTAGTATTTTTTAGTACTATATGAGCAAAACCACCGTTGTATAACTAAGTACTACTAGATTTTAGCAGATTTTGTCAAAATCTAGTGGCGTAGTCGATTTCGTTTTGTAAGGGAAATCTAGTAAAAAGCAACTAGATTTAGCTCAAAATCTCGTAAGTACTAGATTTCGGTATGGTGTAAATGCACTATTATCAAGATTTAAGCTAAAAAACTTTTTATCAAGCTAAAAATTAATTTATATTCTGTGCACAATTTTGTGCACGAGCTTCCATTAGCTATTTTAGCGTTAGAATTTAATTAATGAATTTAAACACATGATAATTTATATGAATACAAAGTAAAAATTATAATGAAAATATTTCTTCAAGGGCTTTTTTCTTTGCAAACCAGAGACCTTTATTAAAAATAAAACTCTTTTGCCTTTGGAACTACATATTAATGGAAATTCCTTGGGTCTATAGATGAATGATAAATTATATGCATATTAAGCGATTCATTCCAAATATACATATTTCTAAAGAGTAAATATGGTATAATTAAAAAAAAAGACGAAAAGGAAACCGAAAACTTCATATCGAGCCTTTGCTACCATAGACTCAGAATTAAAAAAAAATTGTTTTGAATTTATTAACAACTTATGGTAAAAGAAAATGTTAATCTTCTCTCAAAAGTTGAGTATACAAAATATTTGTATGAAATTTTCACACAACAAAGAATGATATGAAGAGTGATTCTACATTATTAACACAAAAATCAAATATTTCGAGTTATGACTATTCCAGCACAGGCTCGACATGTAATTTGGTTTCGTTTGTATTTTCGATTCCTCTTAATGCGTTTTGTAAATTAAGAAAATAATGTCATTTGCCGAATTAATGATATAAATTAGTTTTAATGAAAATGTTAAATATTTGTAAAAGTTTTTGCAAACAAATTAAGGCACAGAATCAGCCCAAATTTAATCGGAGTGCTGAGTGAATACATAATAAAATGCAAACGAATTGATACCTTCTCCATTTTTCGAAGTCGATTAATGAATGAATTTTTATTGCTTTGCACATCATTAAGTTAGTGTCAAGATTTTTTCTTAAATCAAGCTTTTTTTCCTTATTTGTCAAGCTTTTCACAACTTGGATCTGGTAAGCCTAGGTGGCTCTGTTGAGTGTGATTTCAATTCTTATATATACAAACTTTTCGTGAAAATTGAATACGAAGAGTAAATCACTTAGGTTGATGGCAATTCCCAGTGTTACAGTTGGATTATTTTACTTCATTCCCATTGCTTTCTGATTTCTTTAGAGTTCATAATCTTTATTTCATGAACGAATTAGACATTTTTACCAAACAATGAAAGTTTATTTTAAGTCGGTAGCCCTACCGTTACAGATATTTGATGTGTAATCTATTGAACTCTTAACTAACTTCAGGTTCTCAGTTGATGAAGAACTAGTTTTTAATAAATTCTTGTGCAATAAAGTTTTTTTTGAAAATTATAAACGACGAAACTATACCTTTAGAAAATTTGTTCCCAACATTTTAAATTATATATGAAGTCCTGATATATATCTTCATCTGAAACGCGAAACCACCTAACTGACATTTTCATCATTTTACAAGAGTAGCAATAAATGTACTAATTTGTGCAATTGGCCTTTAATATATTCTTAATTATATCGCTATTTAGATCGATCTGATTTTTATAGTAAATATGTGTGTTGGTCAAGTACATCGCAATTTATTAAGAAGGCGATTAAAGTTTTTCGTTAGTTAGTTAGTGCTTTTTGCGTTTTATTTAAAAATGTGTTCCCAACATTTTAAATTATATATGAAGCCCTGATATATATATCTTCATCTGAAACGCCCTAACTGACATTTTCATCATTTTACAAGAGTAGCAATAAATGTACTAATTTGTGTAATTGGCCTTTAATATATTCTTAATTATATCGCTATTTAGATCGATCTGATTTTTATAGTAAATATGTGTGTTGGTCAAATACATCGCAATTTATTAAGAAGCTGATTAAAATTTTTCGTTAGTTAGTTAGTGCTTTTTGCGTTTTATTTAACAATATGTAGAGCATAAACTTCGATTTATGCAAATATATGTCCTCAAATGTGCATGTATATACATACATACTTATGAACAACTTAATGGAAACACATCAATCTTGCAACACCATCGGCAAGATTGATTTTAGATTTTGCAAGACTGATTTTAGATTTTATTGGTTGTAAAATTATTGGGAAAAAATTAATTGCGTTTTGTTTTTAAGTCCTACTTTTTTAAGCAAATGTCTGGGTTTTTTTCCTCTGCTGTCCTCTTTTTATAAATTAAGCGATGACAACCCTAGCCATATGGAATGTCACTTTTTATACACATGTCATTTCATGTGTATGTCAAAATCTGCGGGTTACATAAAAGGTTTATAATGTTTTGTTGACCTATTGGTATGTTACGTACATTTGACATAACCTATAAAGGAAAACAGCCGAGTGTTTTTACTTATTTTATTGTTATATAAACCTCTTATTTAATTGTATACTTATTTTATTTAATTAAATTCTTTGTTAATTTAATAATTATTTTATTACATTTTCCCGTCTGCAAACAATTGTTTTAATAAAAACCAGCTGATGTCAGATGCTTTGTCGCTTGAAAATAGAACGCGTTTTAAATCATGTGTACTATACACAGATAAATAACATACTATTGTTTGAATAGGTGCAGAAGTACAAATTAACCATGTGAAAATGTGACATTCCATATGGCAAATACACATAGTGAGAACACAGCTTTAGCGGTTTTTTTATTTTGATGCTTTTTTTCCTTTAGAATCTTTTTCATTTTGGTGATTTGTTAGTTTTCTTTTTTTAATTTGGCGATTTTTTGTGCTTTTTGTTGTTTATCTGCTTCTTCGTTTATGCCATTTTTTTGGTTTGGCGGTTTTTTACTTATGGTGTTTTTTTCGTTTTGGTTTTCTTTCGTTTTAGATTTTTTTAATTTTGGTATTTTTTAGTTATGGCGGTTTTTTTGTTTTGGTGCTTTTTTTGTTTTGGCGACTTTTTTATGTTGTCTCCTATTTTATTTTTGTTGTTTTTTTTTCGTTGAGGTGCTCTTTTGTTTTGGCGATCTTTTTGATTTTTGGCGATTTTTGTTTTGTTTTTGCGGTTCTCTCGTTTTGGTGCTTTTTTTGCTTTGGCGCTTTTTCTTTATGGCGGACTTTTTAATGTTGTCTACTTTCTTAGATTGTTCATTTTAGTTTTGGCGATTTTTTAATATTTGGCGACTTTTTTGGTTTTTGGCCATTTTGTTTGTTTTGGTGATTTAATTTCGTTTTCGAGAATTCGTTTAATATTGGCGATTTTTTTAGTTTCGGTGTTTTTTTCCTTTTGATGCTTTTTTTTGTTTTAACGGGTTTCATTCTGGCAATTTTCTTAATGTTGTCTCCTATTTAGTTTTTGTGTTTTTAATTTTTACCGTTTTTTTAGTTTTGCAAAAAAACGCGTAAAATGTTTTTTTGCCGATTGTTTTCGTTCCAGCGATTTCTTTTTTGGCGATTTATTTTTCGGCTTGTTCATTTCATGACGAAGGCTATATCCTTTAATTATTAATTTTGTTTGTTTCAATTGTCTAATTATTGCGGTTCATAAGATGCACCTTAATTTCAAAATCTCATTACCTAATAGAACACCCTTAAATTTTTATTTGTTTGTTTGCTGCAAGGTATAATTGATACACTAAAGCAACTTTTTTGGGAATTGTGTAAAAAAAAAATTACGAGAAAAACTATAAGCGAATATTAAAATGTGAGTGGATTGGTAAAATACACTACAATTTGACAGCAAAATTACCGAACATATGGACTGATGCACAGACCTTATATATCGACCTTGGTTTGTTGTTTATGCCGTCCTTACACTGTCTAAGTTTTCACCAGAGAAATGTTTTTCTTATTATAATGTTGATTTTTGTGTAAAATTTGTTGGCTATTCATTATTAAATATCAATAGCGGAAGTGAAAAAGTTCGCTCTAGCGAATTTGTTTTGTGTTCTCGACTTTCGTTTTTTTGACACTTCGTGCAACAATAAAACCCATGTTGCTTTTGTCATGTTGTATTTGTTTTAGTATTAGCACTACCTGTATTAATGTACCTTGATTAAAAAGCAAAGCCGATTAAAATCCAAAGAGAAATTTTAAGCTATAAAATAACAAAATGATATATAGTAGAATTATTACACCCCAAACCAAAAACTTAGTAAAAAGTATACGAATATGTAAGCAATTTCTTGTCACCATCATATTTGCTCCGTGCTTTCCTTGATAAGTTCCATAATCTAGGGCGGTAAAAATATATTAAAATTTTACTATAAATGTACGTGTATTGTAAAGCTCAGATTTATTATTTTATTTGAAAAAAACATGATTTTAAGTGTTTTGCTCAAATTCGCCGCACAGAAAAAACTAAATTTCAATTTCTGTAAAGGAAATCATTCAATGAAATAGTAAATGTTTTGTCTAGGAATGGACCTACAAACAAATTTGTAAATATAGACAAAAATATCTCAACAATTTCATTAAAAAATCATATTATTTTCAGTGAACAAATTGTTTAAATCTATAAAACAATTTGTCTAAAAATATTTACAAATTGTAAACAAAACAATTGTAAAATCAACAAAAAGATTTACTGAAGTTTTTGAAAAATATCAAACAATATTTTTGTATGAATTTATAAAAGAATTAGTCTAAAAAGACTAACAAATATTAAACTAAATATTTACTGGATTTTTTGTAATATATCAAACAAATTTGTTTGGGTCATCATCATCCATTAAGCATTTATGAAATTTCACCTTGTTAAATGAGTTCAAGTCTGACCGTTTATCTAAAGACTTAAAAAAAATTAATGAGAATTAACGCAACAACATTAACGACTTTATTCTCTCAAAAATCTTCAGTAAACAAACTTGGTACAATCGTATTCCTTTTGCTATCATTGTTGTTGTTATTTGCGTGTATGTCCAAAGCGAATTAATACCAGGTGAACTTATCAGCGCATATGATCATCAGCTGTTCGTAGGCGAATTGGGCTGCTTAAACCCCGTCTGTCAAAATCTATTTGTTTTTTCTATTGTTTGTTTACAATTTACTGAGCGCCATCTTTTTTCTTTGTATTTTTGTCCAGGGATGGCAAATGAGATTATAAAATTGTACCAATTGTTCTCTAAAGTTGTATTTTTTTGGGCATAATTGTACCAAAACAGATTTTTGAAACCAGAAAAATTTTTAAGTACAGAAAATACATCACTTTTCTGTACATATTATTAGAGCGACTCAAAAAAAAAATGATATTGTTACCCCTCTGAAAATAAAGCTTGATATGTTTTATGATGATTCACAAAATATTTTGGTTCTAGCGTTGACCATCCGTGAGCTGGACCATTTTTAAAAAGGTATTTTTCAGTTTTTCGAATTTTTTGTACATTGCTCCAAGACGACATAAATAAAATTTGGTATCATCGAAAAGAATTTTTGAAGCAGCATTGAATGGTATATAAAACTAGACCACTTGCGACCTACTAATTGAAATATTTAACTAAATACATATTTTCGTTTCGGGTTTTCATACAAATTCTACGTATTTGGAAATAATGTTCTGCTTATCAAATTGAATCTGTTTTAAAACAATGTTAATTTTTTTTGTAATCATTCACATAAAACGCGAAAATCGCGATATATTTTATCTTTATTCAAATATAGGCGATATGTGTATCAAAATTTTTCATTTTTCAATTATATAAACCTGGTGATAAGCAAAAGATTCGTTTTCAAATCCTGGATGCTGTGAGATAAATTTAAGTTTTGAAATATAAATTTTTTAATTAAAAATATATTAATCTATTAATGACAAGTGCACCATAAATTTATAATATTAGACTTAAAAATAAATTTACGAAAACACTAAACATGGATTTTTCTCCTGTTCAGCTGAACAAAACTAAGCTTCCGACAAACTGTGACATAATCCAGCATTTGTAATTTTTGCGACAGCAGTACAATAACCAGTCATATGGACTCTCAAAATTTTATAAAGCAACGATTACGGAGTTGTGGGAGTTATGGAAATTTTTTAAAATTCTGGTAAAAAGTTTCCATTTCAAACAATTTATGAGTGATGACCGAGAAAAACATTGTTTTAAGTTGTAAACAGTTTTGGTACTTGGTACTGGTAAAGTCATAATTTAAAAATTGTTTATAGAGATAAAGTTAACTGATTCTTTTGCCAAAATCAATTTAGAATTCCCATGCCATTCGCAAAACACAGAATGATTTGTTAAGCTAGTAAGCCAATCATGTCTTTGTGTTATCGAAAGTAATCGACCAGGTCATATTGCGAACAAAATGGAATCGTGCAAACTTTATACAAAGATAGAATCGCGAAAAGATTTTTTATAAATTTTATATTTTTTATTGTAATGTATTTTTGACATTTTGAAAAATTTTTTAATTTGTATTTTAGTTAACTAATTTAATTTGTTCTGTTAGTAACTATTTTTTTCATTTCATATATGTATTCAACTAAAAAATTAATATTTGAAAACTTAAATTTATCTCACAGCATCCAGGGTTCGGAAACGAATCTTTTGCTTATCACCAGTTATTATAATTGAAAAATGAAAAATTTTGATACACATATTGCCTATATTTGAAAAAAGATAAAATATATCGAGATTTTCGCGTTTTATGTGAATAATTACAAAAAATAAATAAATTAACATTATTTTAAAACAGATTCAATTTGAAAAGCAGAACATTATTTTCGAATATGTAGAATTTGTATGAAAACCCTAACGAAAATATGTATTTAGTTAAATATTTCATTTAGTAGGTTGCAAGTGGTCAAGTTTTACATACCATTGGATGGATGCTGCTTCAAAAACTTGGAGCAAAGTACAAAAAAATTCGAAAAACTGAAAAAATACCTTTTTTAAAAATGGTCCAGCTCACGGGTGGTCAACGTTAGAACCAAAATATTTTGGGAATCATCATAAAACATATCAAGCTTTATTTTCAGAGGGGTAACAAAATCACTTTTTTTTCTCTTCCATACAAATTGAGTTGCTCAAATATATATGTTTGGTAAAAGGGAAACTGTGCTTAAGTCGGATTTAGCTATAGCAATTTCTAATCTAAAATAGCTCACATTATCTCCGTTCCAGTACTTGAGTACGAAAACAAACTAAAGGAAACGTTTGCTTTCGTTTTGTATTTTTCAATGTGTAAAACAAAAACAACGAGAATGATAGTCCAATTTAGTTTTGTATTGCTTGTGCTTGTGTACACTAAATGTACATTAAATTAAATCTACGCAGCTAGAAAAGCAAAGAATGAGAACAAAATTGAAAAGTTTTAAGAAAATACATTTGCAAACATATCCCGATTGATTTGTTCATCATAGTAGAGAATATGTTAGTGTATTTATGATAAATACAATGAACCATTCAACAAAATCCATTTCTGATTTGTGTATTACCTTTTAGCTAATTGACCAGAAGTTTTTAAATGTAAATAAAAATTCCTTTTTAATTACAGTTTTGCCGACGTTTCGTAGATTTTTTGTCTACTTTTTCAAGGGATCGATCGTCTATTTAAAATAATAAAAACAGTTTTTATAAAATATTTTACAATAAATTGATAGATTACTTACAATGTGGGAAATTTTACATATACAATTAAATTGGAAACCACAAAGTATTTAATTTAATTCGTAATAAGTATAAATATAACTTTCAACACATATTAAATTAATTATCACAGTACTTATTATTTGTTAATTTAGAACCACTCTGTAGCTTGTATTTATATTTGCTGTGTGTTCTTTTAAATTCATCGTTTTGCTTATCTTTTGCTGTATACGTAAGCTCTCGGGAAAACTGTAATTAAAAAGGAATTTTTATTTACATTTAAAAACTTCTGGTAAATTAGCTAAACGGTAATACACAAATCTAAAAACTTAAAAACTGATCATATGAAAATTAAATCAAAATACATTTCTGCTTTTGTTCGTTTGCAGTTGTACGATTGAAACGGGATATTAAAGAAAGCAGATGAGTGAAAAGCCAATTGTATTGTTTGCAATCTTTGTCATTGCAAAAGTATTTGTTTTGCTCATGTACGAAACGATTGAACATATTTTAGAAGTTTGTGTCTTCGTATGAAACGTTTGCGAAAAGTTTTGTTTGTTTTCACACTCTGTCGAGTACCGAAAAGTTTTTAAAATTTTTTTACTCAACTTTACTGCATTTTCCTAAATTACGTTCGTTTACGCAAAATACAGTAAATGCCCTGCGGTAAATGGAACTGGCACAAAACAAGTCACGTGACCGGTCCCCAGGTGGTAGGGACCAGTCCGAGTTCTACCACTTCCTATGAAGCGGACCAGCCACTTTTACATGGGGATGGCCTAGGATGGGGTTAATTGATACTTTGTATGCACCTTGTAACTTGTCTCTGAACAATCTTATGGAGTCCTAATCGGTGTAGAATAATATAGATTATATATAAATATTATTCCCAAATTCAGCTGTAATTATCGACTAATTTATTTTATTTTTAAGCGGTGTCTTTGATATGATTCGAACCGACAACCTCCGGCATGACAGGCTAGTACACTACCCACTTGACCACAGGGGAACTTATATTTCAATGTTGTAAGTACCAGTTAAGCTGGAATTAATATCTGAATATAGTTACGGAACAGGTTCCTGAGTGGAATGGCAGTCTCATTGAAGGAAGACAATTAATATTATATAGATACAGTGGTCGTCCAATAGTACGTACTTCCGTTTCCACGAATTTCCAATAGTACGAAAGGTACAAAAGGCTAATTTTTTGCATTGGCTGTTCTATAGTACGAATAAAAAGAGTTTTTTGCTATTCGATAATACGAATAAATGTATTTTTTGAAAGAACATGTACGTTTTTATATATATAAATGAAATTTTAGTTTTGCTTTGAAGTTCTTTACTTGTTTTTTTTTCTGCGTTAAAGTAAAAAATTCAAAAAGAAGCTAATTTTTTATGTAAAAGGAGGAAAATTTGTAGTCCAATAATACGAATTTTCCAATATTACGAAAAGGCCTGACATTATATAATTCGTACTATTGGACGTCCACTGTACTATGTAATAGGCTTTTAATCCAGGTGCATCGAATTAGTTCAGTGCCGTTTACTAATATACTAGCCGGAGTACCAACTAAATTGACTGAAAATGGTTAATATTTGACCGTTTACACAATATGTCTTTTTTCACCATTCATTACTCCTTATTTTTGGTACCAGTCTCACTTTCTCAAGTCATGGGACGAGTACTTTTGGATCATTTGTCACCAAATTTTCCGCAAGGTGAGAACACAAATTGAGACAGTAAAGTGACAGTTCATGACCGAGTATTTACAAATTTTTACTGAAAAAATTAGCGAAAAAAAAGTTTAAATAAAGCTGGAACAAAAATAAAAAGTTAATAATTGTTATGAAACTTTTCGCTTGTTTATTCAAGCATATACCTTTAAAAAGGAAATAAAATCTTTAGAAACCATTTGCTTCGTTTTGTTTGTATTACTTTAAATTGTTAGTGTTGTGAAAGTGCTAAGTACTTGGCTACTTAGTACTGCACTTGTTTATAAGGCATTCAGTAGCAAAAACAAATGATTATGTACTTTTGAATAAATTTAACTAGAACCAAATTAGAAAAATCAAATAAAGTATAAAAAACAAATGGAAAAGATTACATAAAACTAATTTTTTATATTTTCTTTAAATTTTCGTGTTATAAAAAGTATTGTATCGATTACCAATAAGAAAGAAAGTTGAGTAGTCGAAATTGTAAATGTTTTTCAGCGCTATATTTATTTGCCATAACATGTTTCCTTAATCTTACGAATTTTTACTATTTTTCCGTTCGCGTACCTTTTTGGGCAATAGCTTTTTTGATAGTAAATTTTTCAGTTCACTCAGTAATTACTCATTTACTGCATTTTACTGTAAAAGTAAACAAACGGACCTATTATATAGACGTTTTGTGATCTAGCCTTATTTGAACACTTAATCCGAACTTTATTTTCAATACTTCGCAAAATTTAAATTTAATTCAGATAAAAGTGGCATATGTACGAGCGGACGCAAAGGATAAAATATTTTATCACAATAAAATAACTGCAATAATAAGATTTTCTAAAAAAAATATAAAAATTATTAATTGTACTAAATAAGCCATTGGTGTACCATTGTACTTTAAAAATCCGAGGTATACAAAAAATGGTCAAATGTACCAACTTTCCCATCTCTGTTTTGGTATGCTGTTTTTGACAGATTAGGTTTGTTCAAAATGGCCGAACTGCATGTTGTTTTTGTATTGTTGTACTTGTTTTAATGACGAGTTTACCTGGTACTGATTTCGCCTTGTGTATGTCGTCATCGGGGTTGATTTTTTAAGACACAGGTTTTCTTGTTGTTTTTGAATTTGCGTCCTAAATTATAGTCAAACAAACATTTCATTGATTATGTAAAGAACGTTTACTAAAAATTAAATTTATTTTTATGCAAACTTTTGTTTGAAAATTTTTTGGTGATAATATTTTCTGCGCGGCCAGATTTTTGTTCCTTTATATTAAAAAATTTACAAGGTAAAATTTGAAGCGAGCCCTATAACTATTAATAGCTAAAGGGCTCGCTTCAAATTTTACCTTCACGACTTCAATACCAAGTTTTTGAATCGCACGTGCTTTTAAAGTTGTACTGTTATTTTAACCAGAGACCTAACCGTAATAAGAAATATGTAAAAAAAAGATGAGAAATAACTTAAAATATGAGAAATACTTTTTTTCGTCTTGAAATAACTGTTACTTTTAACAAATATACAGGGTGTCCCATTAATCAACGTCAAGCCGAAAGCGGATGATAGGGTAAGTAGTGACTGCTCCAAAAATAGTTAGAAAAAAATCTATGTCACTTATTTTAAAAAGTGTTGCCAGTTTTAAAAAAATTACCCTGTAATGATCTTTCTATTGCTGTGACTACAAATCTTCACTTTTGTTATTTTTTTTCCTATATCATTGTCAGATATCCTTCTGTAAATGGCAATTAAAAATTTATACTGCAGTGGCCTGATTTTTAAAGAATATCTTAGATTTTACCAAACAACGTACTTAAAATTATTACTACTCTCAACTTTAACCGGCCGTGTTGAAAAAAAAAATGTACTAGGTACTTTTGGCAAGTGATATTAAAAGTTGGCGCGTTTAGCACGAATTCCAAAGTGGTATAATACTTGGTCGATTTGTTTTTCAAAGTGAGCAAAAAAAGTTTTTTCCAATAAATATACCTATTTTTTTTAAGTAAAAAAATTTTGTTTAGCCCTTGTTCGAACGGGCTTTCAATTTAAATAAGAAAACGTTCGAATAACGACTAAAATTTTTTTTTACTTAAAAAAATTTATATTTTTGTTGGAAAAAACATTTTTTTCGCAGTTTGAAAAATAAATCGACAAGTATTCGTGCTAAGCGCGCCAACTTTTAATGTCACTTGCCAAAAGTACCTAGTACATTTTTTTCAACACGGCCGGTTAAAGTTGAGAGTAATAATCATTTTAAGTACGTTGTTGGTAAAATGTAAGATTTTCTTTGAAAATCAGGCCACTGCAGTATAAATTTTTAACAGTCATTTACAGAAGGATATCTGACAATGATATTGGAGAAAAAAAACAAAAGTGAAGATTTGTAGTCACAGCAATAGAAAGATCATTACAGGGTGATTTTTTTAAAACTGGCAACACATTTTAAAATAAGTGACATATATTTTTTTTTCAAACTTTTTTTGGAGCAGTCACTACTTGCCCTATCATCCGCTTTCGGCTTGACGTTGATTAATAGGACACCCTGTATATTTTCGTTGTTCATAACTTATATTTTCAATTTATATTTTTTACGTTGCTTGATAATAGTTATTATTGAAAAATAATTTTTTTCGTTGCTTTTAATGTTATTTTCAACGTTTATTTTTTACGTTGCCTAATAATAGTTATTGTTTGAAAACAATTTTTTGCGTTGCTCATTAATTTTATTTTCAACATTTATTTCATTATGGCACTCCTTACAATTTTAGCGAATTTTCATCAATTTTAGAACTTGATTCCAATTTAAAAATTTTTCGCGAAATTTCGCTATTTTTGCGAAAGAAGTGATGCCAGTTTATGGGTTTTTTTTCAGTTTACCTATTTTTAATCAATGTCAGACTTGCTATCTTTCCGATTTTAGCAAGATTTTGCGAATTTTCGTAATTTTCGTAACTTTTCAAAATTTTTGGCATTCCCTACATTTTTAGTGGTTTTTAATAAATTTCAAGGAATGTTTCAAATTTTGGAAATTTTTGCGGTGTAAGTAATTTTTGCCAGTTTTTCACTTTTTTACAATTTTACCGGTTTTTAATCATTATCACACTTTGCTATTTTTCCAATGTAAGCAACTTTTTGCAAATTTTCGTAAATATCGCGATTTTTTCAATTTTTTTTTATTCGTTGCATTTTTAGTGGTTTTTAATCAATTTTGGAGATTGTTTCCAGTTTTTGTGAATTTTAACGCTGTAAGATTTTTTTCCTTTATATCTCAGCGTTGATTAACTTAACGTGGTAATGCTTAAAAACGGAGGACTTTGCTTTGGAGCTCGCCATGGTTATTAAATAACAAAAAAAGATACAAAAATGTTGAAAATAAATTTCATGAGCAACGTAAAAATGGTTTTCCAACAATAACTATTATTAGGCAACGTAAAAAATAAACGTTGAAAATAAAAGCTAAGAGCAACGGAAAAAAATATTATTCAAAAATAACTGTTATCACACAACGTAAAAAATAAAAATTATAAGCAACGTATAAATGGTCGCGTTCATAAGACGTAACAGTTCCCACTAAACCTGAGATTCGAAATAAAAGAAGGTTCGCTAAAACGAAGAATTTTCGAAACAAATTTGTTCGATAAATGCTCGTGAATCTAAAAAAATCGAATGCTCGCAAATGCGAGCTTTTGTCGATAATGTTGCGACAATAAGCTCAATTGCCAAATTTCATAAAATGTGAATGTTCGCAGCATCGAAATATGTCTCGATAAGAAGCGCAATTGCCAAATTTCATAAAATGTGAATGTTCGCAGCATTGAACTATTTTCGATAATTTATCGAATGTGTAATTTACATTCATGTGTGCAATAATTGAATAGAAAAAAATTTGCCACGATAGCCTAGTGGATGTGTGTTAATTTGTTAGCCTGGAGGTACCGTGTTCGAATCTGATTGAATGCAGCGCAAGTTAAAATTTAAAATAAATAATTATTCCATTTACAATAAAATAGATAAATTAAAAAATAAAGATAACAATCTTGAAAAATTATTTTTTCCTGCATTTTTGTGGTATCGATATTTCTTCGATATTGGTTCGCTATTGATTTGTCAGCGAAACATCGAAATCGAAAGATTTGCTACCACAAACTGAGCGACGAGTGAGCTCTAGCAGCTCTTTCTCTTTCCGACTTCGAAAGCCGTTCGCGCGTGTTTTGTCCGAGAAACGTGTGCGCAACATTCGAATGCGATATTATTTTCGAATGTTTTGGTTTGCAACTGTTCTGTGTTTGTCTTAAGGGCCGTGGCAATTTATCAAACTGTTTGATCAAATTCGTGTATGCATTGGTAATATCTTGTTTTGCTTAGCACAGCAACTTATCAAATTCATATTATCAAACTTCATTTGAAAGTTGTTGTTAAAAAGAAAGAACATGTGATTTTTTGGGCGGAAATGTTTCATTATTTATTAAAAAACTTTTTGTTTGTTGAAAATTAGTTTTTTTACTCCCTTTTTTTAATTCCTTTTAACTCCTTTCCATATGCAGTTCGAAGAGAGTTAAAATTTTGTGCGACATCCTTTTTTTAGCATTTGGGTTTTTTCTGTATATGTTTCAAGCAATATCTCGTACTAAGCATTTTTTTTAATTTCTATTGCTATATTGCTTCGATTTAACTCGCCATAAAGTAGGCAAACCACGATAAACTTCAATAAATTCAATTTTGTTCATCTGTTTTTTTTAAATAGTGCGTCTCCATAGAAATGATGTGGTCGCTGCGAAAACTAAACAAAAAATTACATTTGAAGTAATTACACAGCCACACATCAAAGAAGCTTAAAATTTCGTCATCGGCGGTAGTGAAAATCAAAAGTGTTTTGTTTTTTTATCAAACTCACATCAAACTATACGTGTGAGGTTTTTTGCACTAATACAGTCACAAAAATCTCTGTTTGATCAAACAGTTTGATAAGTTGCCATGCCGCGTTAGAAACGCACAGTTGGTTAGTTCCGCTACACACAACAGTTCCATTTTTTCCATCATAAAATTTTTACGCCACCTATGGTCACATGTTGTGCTTAGCATGCATAGCTGATCAAAAGAGTTATGCCGTTTATACTCGAATACAACGCCGCTTTATTATGTGGCCGCTGCAAACTAGTATAATAAATTTTGCATTACAAATGTAATAAAGTAAACAAATAAAGGAATATAATTAAAATAAAACTAAGATCACTAAATAGATGTTTATTGTGTCGTTTACATACTGTATTACATAGTATTTAGGTTACTATAATGTTGAAACATTTTTTTAACACGGTGGCGGCTTAGCGTTAAACTAAAAAAAATTATCGGCGCAGACTTCTTATTTTATTGCAGTGTTTTTTTCTTGTGGTGAAAATTTTAAAATAAAATGGAAATGAACAATTCGTAAGGTGCTGACTATCGCATTGGATACCATGTTTATAGAATATTGTATGGAACCAAAATGCACTCAAAACTGAGTGCTAAACTAATTAATTTAGTTAATTTCAACTATGTATTTTGTGCCTGTTTTTAATTGTTTATATTTATCACCTGTTCATATTGCAGTATATCCATCAAGCCGTTTCTAAGACGTAACTGTTAGGCGCAACAGTTTTACAACAGTTGAGCTCAACAGATACGTCTTATGAATGCGCTCAATATAAATTTTATAAATAGTTATCAGCAATGAAATGAAAATATTTGTTGATTTATTGAAATTTTTCAATTCAAAAATAATTTTAATAGTTATTTTGGTTCTCTGATTTATTCCCTTCTTCCTGACTTTTTTTTAGTCGAATGGAATTCTATTAAATATAAGTGTTACATTTTTGTCTTTAACACACATAATACAAAGCGAATTAATATCAAGTGGCCTTATCATTAAAACACCACATATACAAAGTAGGTGTATGACTATTTTTATTTGTGCTTTGACAGTTCGGGTTAAAGTTTTTCTCTTTTCTCATATAGAGTTTGACTGATTGGGTGTAATCAGCTGATGATCATCTGTGATGATAAGGCTACCTGGTACTGAATTCGCCTTGACATAATAAAGCTATGTGTCAAGTAAACAAAAAAGTGTATAACTCAGTTTTTGCAAAAATTGCGTTTATTCCCTTTTTCCAACTGATGGTTAAAGTTTAAAAGTCTAAGGACCATTATTACAACTTGGCAATAGTTAAAGGCAGGATTTTGTTGGACGAATAAATGGTTTAGCTATATTAAAACTTTACTTTAAATGAAAGTGAGCGATAAGTTAAAGTCAGGTGCATCCTACCTGGTAGGTTAAAGTAAATTTGTAATAATGATAAACTGTTTATCCGTCCGACAAAAGCCTGCTTTTAGCTATTGTTAAGTTGTAATAATGGCCCTAAGAAGCATATTGTTTTCAATGCGGCAATATTTAAAATGTTTCTATTTAGGTTATTTTTTTTCATTTGGTTACTTATTTCAGAAGTTTTTGCTATCAATTTTTTCTTTGTTGTGGCAGAACGGATTTCCATACAAACTAACCCTACGTCTATACCTGATATATTTTTATCATGACAAAAGTCAAACGTTATATTGAAAAATAATTAGTTTTATGTTAGCAGTTTTTCCTATATGGAATTTGACATTTGTCATGATAAATATATATTATGAGGGTAAGCAACAGTACAACAAAAACCTAAATAAAACAAAAAAATTCCCGTACAAAATGTAAGTATGTCAAAAAGTGGCCATATCTATGACATAAGGTGTCCATATCTCTGACATAAGGTGTCCATATCTCTGACATAAGGTGTCCAATTTCACTCAAACAACGGAATAAGGCCAAGGACACTTTGTTAAGGATATCATGAAACTTTGTTTGATGTGGTTGCTACTTTATAAAATACATCGCTCTTAAAAAACAAAAGATACCCAGGTATGCTGCTGTTGCCGTAGTATAATTTTTCTGCTGTTGACATAAAGGTTAAATTGCTTTAATAAATAAATTTATAAAATCAAAGTTATTTTGGAAAACAACTTTTAACTTTTTTATAAACAAATTCTAAAATGTTTTTTTAATTATATAAAGTAAAAATACAGTTCATTTCAAATAGTCTGTTTGGCAGAAAGCAACAGGCTATAGAAGTTCAATACTTAATTTTTAAAATATTTTTAAAAAGAAATATGAAAAATTTTGTGTAAAAGTTCCTAACTTTAATGAAAAAGTTTGGAAAAAAATCATGTTCGATTCATACCATGTATGAAAAATTTCCTTGGATATATGTAAGTAATTTTTTTTCTGTGTAGGAAGAACTCTCTTCATATTGTGCGTTGTCTTTGGTAAAATTTACAGAATTGAAGAAATAGGTGTTGGGCCTCTTATATATAGCAATATTTGTTTTAACCCTTTATAGCGCCATGTTGGAGATATGCAACAAACCATTCCAATTCTCATTAAAACAATAACTTTGCTGCAACATCTAGTTTGAAACTGTTAAATTCATTCGTAATAAAAATTGTATCTGTTATATCACAACAGATTTAAAATAACCCTACGATTTTATTAAATCAATGTTACTGTAGTGCAATTTTTCAAAAACTTATTTTGTGCGCGTTTTCATTCATTAAATTTTGTAAATGTTCAAGTCAATTATTGTTTTTATTGCTAAAATATAACGAATAAAACTATTTTTAATTTAAAGCTTTTATTGCTGAGCTATTTGACCTTCTTCCCACTTCCTTCTTTACCCATTTTCACCCCAATAAATAAAACAAAAAAATTCTAGGACAAAATTTTTTACTTGTGCAACGAGCTCCTAGAATCCGTAGAAAAAAATTATTTTCTCGATGTTGCGTCATAATTGGTTAAGATATCTTCAAAACTAAGACATAGCAGTGAACTGATCTTGCTGAAATATTCACTGCGTGTTACTGATGTTCTTTAAGGGTCATGGGCTATTAATGTTTTAATGTCTCATGGGGCAACATTTATTTTAGAATATCTTGAAAATCGAAACCTGTAAAATTTTTCCTATTAGAATAATAGTTTAAAATAAATTAATTTTAAATAAAAAAGAATTAAATTTAAAAGTTTTCTTTTTTTATCGCAAATGAGATATGGTGTAGCGAAGTACAGGGGTTTGATCTATACATATATGTATATGTACGTATGTACACAATGCAGGCAAATACATATGTACATGAATAATTAACTCATTGTTAACATCTGATAATTTGATCCAATACAGCCTGTTCATAGAATGCAAATCGACTTGATTTGGCAGCACTCTCTCAACAAAACAAGTTGATTGGGTTCATGACATTCTTTTGTGTTTGAACAAAATCACAAACTATTTTTGGGAAAGGAAGTTAATTGGAATTCAGGAACCCTTTGTAGACTATTTTCACCCCCTTATCGTACAAGTGCTTAAAATATAATTTCGTAAGTCATGATTTCAAATGAAAAATTTTGTTACATGTTAATGAACCCACTTTTTAATCGGATTTTAATTCCAATTCAATTTCGTAACGAATTCTATAAACAAGCTGATAAGAAAGTCAAACGCCGCTTCTTGGACTTCTTATTAGTTTTTTATAAATTTTGAGATTATGACATAATTTTTTCAAGTGTAGATACTAGCTAATACATTAAATACACTAGATAAGTTATAAAAAAATCTATTGTATCAGAATTTAGTTTTAAAGTTGTCTTTTAATATATATCACTGTTATTATGTAGTTAAAATCGTAAATAAAAAAACAAACTATAATGCCCTTACCACAAAGTGTGAAGGGTATAAAAATAGCAGTGTCTCCCGAACGTTATCGTTAGATCTCCACTCAACGATAACGTTCGAGACCGTGGGACAGGCTGGAAATCAAAAACAAAACCATAAATTTAATTCAAGAAGTAAAATTAAGATATAATAAATAAAACTTAAATTAATTATATAAAAACACTAATACTCAAACACTTGCTAAAAAATGAAAAAATACAAATATATAATTATAATGAAAACACTACAATAAATGTTATTTAAAATGCAAGAATTTAAAAATAATTGTGTTTTGGCTTTTTTTATTACATACTTAAATAATAAGGGGTTTTCACGATGGCTGGTGTAAAGTGGGCAAACGATGCAAATGTGTGCAAAAATGCACACATTTGCACAACACAACAACAAAATATAAGTACATATTTGCAATATGCTTCATTTTACTTCGTTTGCAATAAAACACCTTGAGCAAAAATGGTTGCAATAACTTAAATTTTGTTTAGCAATTTGCATTTAATAATATGTTTATACATAATTTAACAATTAATTGGTGGTTTGTATGTTAATATACTTAAAAACCAAAATATAACTTGTGACAACAAAGCTCAATGCTGCCAGATTTTTTACAGCAAATTAGTAGTTTGCAGTGCACCAGACTATTATTTTTAGTAAATGAGCTGTTTAAAGCTGAAATGCAAGATAATTAAAAATTTGCTCAATTAGCATTGGGAAAACCCTTAATGTCTGTTTATTAACACATATTTCTTTATTAATTAGTAGCTTGCCTATTAACCCTTAAATGCATGCATTAAATTTTTTTTACTTTACTATCTATTTATTGGTGTCTATAGAATATAAGTTTTAATAATATTTTTATAACTTTATTTAATATTTTGTTAAGATAAATTAAAAACAAGTAGCAGAAATTCATTTTTAGTATTCCAAATGTATGCATTTAAGGGTTAATGTTTACATAATTGCCATATAACTGATGGCTGCAATGATGTCAACAGTGAAATACTGTTGATCTATATTTTATTCATGTGATCGATAGGCTTTTAGTAAAATTTTATTTCACTTATTTAAAAAAAGGGAAATTTTTGAAACTTGTTTTGCTATGCACATTCTAGAACTATCAAGTCTGTTCCAATCCATCTAGCTGCCTTAGGAAACGTCAGATCTGTAAGTTACAAATTAAAAGATATTAATATATTGAATGATTGGGGAAATGTCAATCCAGCGAAATACCTATAAAAACTAATCTTTAATAAAATATGTACATATGTATGTATATAAAACAAAAAAAAAAAGATTTAATTATGGCATTCACAAGGTATACTAACTGTTCTATCGGTTGTATGCGCTAAGTGTTTTAAACCTTATAAAATAGTTTTTCGTACTTTCCAGGCTAAAATTATGCGAAAAAATGGAAGCAACATTTTGAAAAACTTAGTACATACAACCGATACTGTAGTTAGTACTACATTGTGAATTAATTTAATATCTATTCAAAATTCCTTAGCAATATATTTTTTAAATCATTTGGAAAAACAAAAGAAAACACCCAATAATAGCATATGCAAATATTTTTAGTTTGTATCTTTAATCTTTTCCAAAAGCTTAAAGAATTCATAAAATTACTTATTTGCTTGATTAAGAGCACGTATGCTAGACTGATCATTTTCCCACTATCCGAAGACAGAAAACTTAGTTATCTAAATGAAGGAAATCTTAACATCTGCTTGAAATCTTATTATATATTTACAGATTCTACAGAACGTATCGATAGTACTACAACTTCAAGTGATATTTCGCAAATTGGAAATCTTGAAATACACGTAGAACTGTCAAAGCGCAATCATGAGAAAAAAACAAAGACCCAACAAGACATCGAAATGGCATTAAAGCGTAGATTGAATCGAGATATAAAAGAACGTCAAGTTCTACTGCACAAAGCCAGTTTGTTGTGCCGCTTCGGCCGTATATTCTTTTACAATCGTTTACTAAATGACACGATTTTGATGCAATATGCTTTAAAGCTTTTGCCTGGCAAATCTGCCTACCCGCCCGACAAAGGAACTGAAATTAAATATTTTCAATCAATGGTCACATGGTTCAAGAGTGTCATTAAATTAAAAACACAAAATTTATATCCTGAAAAGTCTGCAGCTAAGACCAAATCTAAAGCACAAATTGAAATTTTAAAACAAATTGAGAAAAAAGAAGCTGGTAGTAAACAGGATATGATATTTATTTTAATAATTCTTTTACGTGGAATGGGATTACAAGCCCGTTTGATCGCAAATATGCAACCATTACCTTTAAAGCCAGCGCAATCAGATTTGTTAACAATTAAAATGAAAAAAGATGATGAAAGTGAAAATAAAACTGCTTCTGTATGCGCTAAAAGCATTAAAAAGAATGACGCGGGCTTAGACGATAAAGATGATACAGAACGTAAGGGCTCTTCTAATGCGAATACCAAGAATCAAGAAGCCATGATTACAGACCCCAAAAAAGCTGCAGTTAAAATTAATTCTAAGAATCAACATGGCAAAGGTGAGAATCCGTCAAATAAAAATATATCACCTGGCAAGCCTAACTTGGAAAATATAAATACTAAAACAATAAAACAATCTGCACAAGATGAAGGGCAAAAAGCAGAATCTGACCTGAAAACAAAGAATTTTGATGATAGTGAAAATAGATTATCAAGAGTCAGAAATTCAAAACAAATTAAAAGTAATACTAAAAAAAACAATACCAACTCTAACAACGAGCAAATAAATCCTTCAACCTCGTATGCAGTTAAAAAACCTTCTAACTTTGAAAAGGAGGAAAATTATAAATATGAACACATATCCGAAGAATGTTCTAAATCAAAAGCAAATAAACCAAAAGCGCTTCAAAAGAAAATGGCGAAATCTGGTGCTAAAAGTAGCACTGCTTCAGGAAAAAATGACGATAAGTCTCAATCAGAAAAATGCGTTGAAGAAAAAATGGATAATTCGCAAAAAGAAAATAAAACTAAAGATGTTAGTAAGCCTTGTTTCGGTCGTTTAAAGCGAACAAAGCCTAAAGATAATGATGCAACTCAGGTAGATAGATCTAAGAAGAAAACTAACATTGAGACCCACTCTGTGGCCTTACCAAAAATTGTCGTGCATTCTGGAAATGACCAATATTCTACAGAACAAGCAAGTGGCTCAAGATTAACGCGTAGTATGAGGTCTCGCAGTACATCTCCACAAGTTCACATATCTACAGCTTTTCTAGTACAAAGCACTCACTACAAAGATAATTTTCCTAGTATTATAAAGCAAAATATAAATGTTAAAAATAAAGCTGTAAGTGGTAAAAGTCCTACTAATAAGGCAAAAATATCAACAGATTTTCTGAAAAATACTCAACCGGCTAAAGATAAAAAACGTGTCCTGCGTTCGAGGCAAAAGACAAATGAAGTCCAATCTGATAATTCAAATGCTGTGCACGTTCAAATACCGCAAATAGATGGCGCTAATGATGATGATGTTGGTTATGATTGTGAAAAATATACGAAAAATAAGCGATCAAACTTAAAGAAATTAGAAACTCAACGTAGCACAGAAAACTCCGATGATGACTTTGAACCCTCACCTTCAAAGAAACCAAAAAATGCACCTGCTCTATCTAAACGAGATCGTCGAGTTTTATCGTCTGATGATGAAAATGACAACTCAGAGAATGCGAAACGTAAACAAACAGCGGCCGATATGTGGCTTGAAGTTTGGTGCGACGTTGAGGAACAATGGGTGTGCGTTGATATTTTTAAAGGCAAAATACATTGTGTCGATACTATAAGGGTAAGTTTCAAACATTTATGTATGTACTTAAATAGGTTTTTTCCACAGTATTTTATAATCTATGCACAATTAGGATGGGCCTCTGTCTCACGGTATAGAAATATGAGAATAGCCTAAAGTCACATAATACGCAAAACACCCTAACTAACAAAAACTTCGAAATCGACTTGTTTCTGAGTTCCAAGAATGAAAATTGCGATTTTATCAAGGAAATGAAAAAAAAAACAAAAAGGCATAACTACCCAGGCAGACAGCGACTTTATGCAAAAAATATGTACCACCACTACACTGTAAATACAAAATTACGACTCTTCCAAAACATTTGTGCCACCACAGTACTGTATACACAAAAATATGACTTTAGTTTCCCAATACCGCGTTAATACTAATTTAATATCGCGACAACATTGTAAATTCGAAATTATTACTTAACTGTCGAAATATCATATTCACAATAATCATGTACGACTACAATACTGTAAAACCAAAAATTTACTTTAGTTCACAAATAAATTTAACTCTCTCTCAGATGCTCTCAGAATGATTTTGTGTTTACATTTACTTTGTGCTGTTGGTATTCATTCAAGTCCCACAATATAAATAAAATAAAATTTTAAAATCAACTATAAAACTAAAATATAAAAAAGTGCATATAAAAAATATCGTTGTTTTAATAAATGCTGTAAATTTGTATTTATAACACTGTGAGAACACTGTAAATTTAAGTTTACAGTGTTGTGGTACCATTGAAAACAAGAGTCGGAGGGCTGTTATCATTTTAGTGTTGAGTAAATTAAAATTTTGGTAAACAGAATGTTGTACTAATGTCAGTTCTACCCTCAGACCATCGTACCAACTTAGTGCTGATTGTCTTTTTCTGCCTGGGTTATTACAGTATTTGTGTATACAGCAATTAATTCTTAACTATCTTTTATTATAACAGCCATATACCCCGTTTGTACTTAATTTTACATCGTATTTTCTCATATCGTGTTCATAAGAAACCTACATAGGTATAAACACACTTTTGAATCGTATCGAAAGTTTTAAGTGTGTCATGTCAAATCATATTTTCAATGCGGATAAATAATTGGGAACCGTATTAAGTCTAATGGCGTTTTCTTTTCTACAAAAGTGTGTTGCACTATTTGCCCTTTTTAGTGAAAATTTGCAATATAATCATGTTTCGAAGAAGTGAATTTATTGGAAATTATTGTATCATCCCTTACGAAGGGAAAATTTTCCTTTAAAGGAATGTTAAATTGCAATTTTTTTAATAAAAAGTAAAAATATGTCACATTTTTTTGTAGAATAGAAAACGCTATAAGTATAAACAGGGTCTACATAAACACAGTACTTTATTTCATAGGCGGTGCTGTCAAAAGTGACCACACGGTTAGTGATTTGCTTGCAAATTTGAAATAAATATATAAAAATAAATGTTTATGAAAAAGTATTTAAAATTAATTTAATTTTATTGGTTGTATGAAAAGTCATTTCAATACGATTCAAATATTGCGCTCAGTCGATACGCTTTTGTTGTTAAGTATAAACACTAGCAATTTAAATGTGTTACTTCAATTCGAAATGATTGGAAAACGTATTTACAGAAGTATAATCAAGGTAATAGTAATACAATAAGGGTCCTCATGAAAACCTTCGAAACCGTCGCATACAGTGCATGTTTCCACTCTCGTAAATTAACTGTCAAAAAATTTTTGAAAATTCATTAGCACAACCGATATAATATATTATGACTAAATGTCTCGCATATTTACATATTATTCAGTATTATTTACATTTTTGTTAATAGTTTTTAGTACCAAATAGAAAAATTTCAAAAAAAATTAAGCAAATCGATATTTTTGAGCTGAAATGTATTGAAAAGGATTCTATCTAAATTCATATTTTCATTAATTAATGCAAAATTAGTTCTATATAATACCTAAAAATTCATGTTTAAAAGTTATAAATTTTATAAAATACTTTTGTACAACTAACGGCCCTTTTCTCATTGTACGATTAAAAGTTAACGTGGACTTTAACGGCAATTTTTGTATGCCGAACATGACGTTAAAGCCCACGTTAACTTCTAATCGTACATTGTGAAAAGGGCCGTAAGTATGGTCTTAGTGCTGTGGGGAATATCCCAGCGGTAAAAGGAAGGAGTAAACAGGCCTTCTGTAAGGCCTTATATAGCAGCCAGTGGTACTTCCAGTCCCCCCATTACATACTTCTATCTTTTTTGACGCGATGTCATTGCGGACCAAAGGGTTCCTAATGTTGACTTTAGACGACATGTATTTTACATCTGGCTTGTCAAATTTCCCACTGCAAAAGTGATACATGCCGTGTGAAACATATGAAACATTGTCAGATGACATTTACAGAAGTAAAGTCAGATGAAAAATTTTCAATTAGAGCGTGTTCTATTTTCATCTGACAAGGTATCTGACATCAGCTGTATTAAATTATCAAAAGTGTGGTTTGGCTGAAAAAACATTAAAAAGCAAAGAACGCTTTATATATTTACGAAAATTGTGCAAAAACTAAGCTGTTGTGAACACTCAGAGGTTATGTCAGATGTAATTGTACATGTACGTCTGAAAGCAAATATTATAAACCGTATGTAAATTGACAATTTTGACAAACATGCGAAGTTACATATGTCTCACACGCCTAACAAGCCATATGTAAAAAACATGTCGTCTAAATTCAGCATAAGCAGGCCTATTTGCACGCTATACATGGCAGGCCAATACATGACAGGCCTATTTCCAGGTCTTACAGACTTGATGAAAGGCCCAATTGAAGACTCTTTTTAGCTGGTCTCTAATACGCATATGTTTATATAAAAAAGGCTGTCAGAAAAGACTAGGAGAAGCTATTAATATCAATTCAACACTTTTTATTTATCAAAAATATATTATTTTTAATTTACATATTTATACTTACAACTAAAAAATATTTTATTTTAACCAATAAAATATTTTATTTTCAACCAATACTAATACAAAACGTTCTACCAAATTTACACGATGAAATATTTTATGAAATTTTCTTCATGAAACTTTTTTTATTTGCTTATTGCAAGCGCGGAAAAGGAAATGGGTTAAAGAAAATTTACAAAAGCCGTCTCAAGTTTTATTTCCTATCACTTTTTCAACCCAAATTGTTTCCCTGTCCATTCTATTAGCAAATAAAAAAGTTTGATGTCACGAATTTCATGAAATATTTTATAATGTTAATTCGGTATAACACATCGTTGGACTTAGGTTTTTGACATCAGTCTTAGGCTTTTGACGTCTTAGTTGACTATCTACGTAACCTATGATTTAGTCTCGTAAACTTGCACAGCGTATTTGTGCATTTGAAAAATATAATAAAATTAAACGTCATAAAAATATCAATAACTAATTTTAATTTTGTAAAATCTAACGAATTTGCGTTTATAGTTGGAACGCAAAAGAAAAGTTTTTCTATTTTGTAAAGCGCTAGCTACGTTATTTTCTTTTCAAGTCAATATGTTTAAGTGTTGGAATGTTAAATAATTTTACTTCAAAATGGCAAATTTATTTTTAATTCAATAATTTTCTTTCTTCAATGCAATAAAATAGAAAATATAAATTTTTTTTTTGTTTGAAATTTCAACCTTTTTTATGCTGGTAATTATAATTACCAGCAAAACTGAAGAAATAAATACATACTATGTATATATACATACAGAATCAAACACAAATTAAACCGACTTACTTTGTATGAAGATGAGAAACGGGCTTCGTTAACCGTCTCAAATTAAAATTCGATTAGTTTTAGTAGGACTCCTAAAACATTTTTGTCTAGCGGTGACCGTTCCTGAGGTCTATATATAAACAAGGTACATATCAGGGTATTCATTTAACCGGGCTTTTGCTTTAATCGGCTAACCGCTCGATTAATTAATCGAGGTTTTGGCTTAATCGGTTAATAATCGGTTAATTTCGGCATTATCGGGTTAACCGATTAATAAAGTTTTTCATTATCCAAGTCATTTCAACAAGAAAAAATGCATAAATTATTTATTATTTTGAGTTTATCAGCAAAAAAAAAAGAATAATAGCATAACAATTCTTGAACTAAATCAAGCAAAAAATGTATAAATATGTATGTATTCATTAAAAAATTAACAAGTTTGTGAGATCATTATATCAGTTATTTCGATAGTTTAAAGAGATCTTCTAAAACAATATTTCAGAAAAATAATTTGGTTTAAATGTTTGGGATTTAAGAGATTCTTCTCTTTAGTTTTAATGAAATTACTGGAAATTATCCTTTCAGTTATCGTAGATATTGAAGAAATCGATATCTAGATTATCAGCCCTTTTGCTAGATTTCTCTAAACATATAAAATCTTCCATTATGCCATTAGATTCCTGATTTAGTTTTTTTTTTTTTCAAATTCTTGACACTTTTAGTTGTTTTGGTTAATTTCGTTAAAACATTCTTGTATGACTATCGATAGTTTCTTCTGTTGTCAGGTCATCCATGTCAAAGATTTTAAAGTTTTACTTAAGTTAAGATCACCGAACACAGTTTTTTGTTTGTATGAAAAATAATTTCTAAACACATTCCTTTTGTATATGAGACGAAACAAATAATTAAACACACAAAGAACACGTTATAATACTACAAAATATGAAAAAAATTTTACGTCGGCTAGTCGGTTATTCGACTGAAATTAACCGGTTTAACCCTTAATCGAAAATAGCCAATTTTAAATTAACCGATCAGTTAACCGGGTAGTAATTAATTGGTTAACCGATTAACGGTTAACCAAATGAATACCCTAGTACATATACATATTTCTACAGCCTTTTGTTTCCCAGACAACGTTGTATGCACTATATACACACTTACGTGCAGATGTATGCTTGTATATACATATAAATAAATTTACTTAATATCAAAGGTTTTTTCAAGCTGCACCCAACGGTACATTAACCTTGACCATTCTTTAAAATGATATATTCCATAAAAACATTATTTCAAGAGTTTTTAACAGAAGTAGGATCCACTCATTTCACGTAAAGTGAATCCGCACAAAAACATAAATGTGAAAAGAAGGTCAAGTTCCTATCCAAAAATTTCGGCCGCAAAAAGTACTGAGATCTAAAAAAGGACCAAATTCCTGATAGGTACAATACCATCTCATTTCTAGGCAACATACTAACTTGGCAACAGTTTCCCCATAGTTCTTACCCGTATTAGAAAGGTAACAACAAATTGTTAAGTTATCAGGTTGGCTAGAAATGAGATAGTATTGTAATTATCAAGAACTTGGTCCTTATTTTGATCTCAGTTCTTTTACGGACGAAATTGTTGGATAGGAACTTTGCCTTCTTTTCACATTTATGTTTTTGTGCGGATCTCACTTCTTTTTTTCTAAGTTTTTATTTGGTACAATAAGTGCCTCATAAAAATAAGATGAAAAATTTCAATTTTCATATATTTCTTAGTACTCTCTCACCTAGCCCTAGTCCTTCCCATATATAAAGTAGGGGCACCCTAGTCCCCCAGACAAAAATTTCCGTTTTCAGATTTGTCTGACGATTTTCTCATCGGGAACTAACTGTGTACCAAATTTCAGCTTTCTAGCTGTAATGGAAGTGCCCCATACAAAGATGGGGCACCCGAGTCCCTTACCCAGATGAAAAGTGTCCGTTTTCAGATTTTTCTGGTTAATTGCTGTATACAAAATTTCAGCTCTCTAGCTATAGTGGAAGTGTCCAATAACATTGATTAGTCAGACAGTGAATATGTACTGAAATAAGAACTTTTTAATCCCTCATATCTCGGGAAGGTTTTGCGGTAAAACTTTCAAATTTCACCTATAAGGTCACCTCTGTAGATAGACCTTATGTTTAAAGTTTCATTATTTTATAAGTGGAGCAAAGTTATGAGGGGGGTAAGAACAGTTCGAATGGTTTCGTGTAATAATACACACTGTGTGGCCGGAACTTGGCCTGGCGCACTACCGTGCGTCTAGATAATGTGTGTTCATTTTACCGTCAAATCATAGCTTGTTTAGTTTTATCATGTTAACGTTCTGTCATTTAATCGAATTATGAATATTCATGCTACCATATTAATTTATGAAATCCAATTTTAAAAATAATAGAAAAAAAATCAGACAATTTTATTAAATTGTGTTCAATTAAAATACGTATTTAAATTTAAAAAAAGATGAGTTCCCTTATTCCGGAATGCGGTAACACAAGACACTTTTGTAAGAATTCTGGTGTAAAAATTTTAAAATTTCCAGCATTTCCTTATATTCGGCAAAAGTGGCTTAGTTTATGTAAGATCAATGAGTCTGACTTACCAAAGACACCTTTGGTATGTTCATTACCAGGGCTCGGACTTTCATGCAACTAAACCTGATTTTAAGCGCTTAACAAATGCACATAAAAATAAAAAATATGCATTTACCTACGAAGAAAGTAGCAATACTATAATAATATGAAAATATTTTTAAATTTTTTTTTATTATAAGAGAAAAAACATAAAATAAATATAATTGGGTCTATTATTTAATGCAACCAAACATTACTTGCGTTACCAGTCGACAACTGAAAATTAATGGTTGCTTGAAATTCACTAAATAGGAACTGAAATTTACAGCTCTCATTTTCAGCAACTGACAACCGATTTGAGACTCACTCAGTTGCCATCCATAATCATCGGCCTATTAATATTTTTTTCAAAAATTGAGAAATATGCATTAACAATTTTTAATACTCTAAAAATATGCATTTATTGTAAAAATATGAAAAAATATACACTTACCACTAAAATATGCAAAAATATGCAACTACAAATCGATGCCAAACTACTTAAAATTTGATGATTTGCATAGGTAATCAGTCAGTACCTCTTTATCTATCACCACAAAAAACAGGCTCTATGAAAAATCGCCCAAAACCAAATCGCCCAAAAATATAAATGAAAAATCTCCCAAAATTTCAAAATGAAAAATCACCCAAAAAAATAAAAAATCGCCCAAAATTCAAAAATGAAAAATCACCCAAAAAAATGAAAAATCGCCCAAAAAAATGAAATATCGCCCAAATTTAAAAACACAAAAAAAATTAAAAATTATCAATTCCGTTCGGAAACGGAATTCAACCTACCCCATTTTTTGTAGCAGCTGGTGTCTAAAAAAGGAAATTAAAATACGCAAATTTGTCAGCTGTCTCCAGACTGTTGGTGGCACTACTACGCTGCGGATTGCTCCAGCTAGGGCTTGACATATTAGGGTGGACTTAATTCCGTTGCCGAACGGAATTGAACTCTGTGACATGACCGTATAGTAATTTAATTTTTATATTGAAAAAAAAAAACTCACAGAAAAGCATAACTAGTCTTCGTTACTTACTGGTACTGCCAAAGTGGTCAGTTCTATGCCTTCATCACTTCATCACCAACAACAACCAACACAATAACACAGCAATGCACATGACAAAAATGCATGATGTTGTTGGTTTGCCTGAAACTAGTCTTGAACTCAGGACCTCAGGGTTTGTAGTCAAATGCGCTAACTACTCCGCCAATAGCACCCTCATTTTTATAAGGCCTGTTTCTCGTTGGGTTCTTTTTGATATATTTTATTAAAAGATGTTTTGAAGGTTCGCACAAAACGTTCAGCTAATCCATGTAATGCTGGATGGAATGGTGCTGTTGTTAAATGTTCTATTGAGTTCAATTGAAAAAAAAAACGCTTGAATTGTGAAGATGTTGTGAACTGCGTACCGTTGTAGCTTACTTTAGTTTCTGGAAGACCTTCTTTACCAATAATATTTTGAAAAGCAGATATAGTTGATTGCGATGTATGTATCTGCAGCCACTGGCTTTACAAATGGAAATTTTGAAAATGAATCTACAACGATAAACCACATCTTGTTAAAGAAAGGTCCAGCAAAGTTTATGTATATTTTTTTCCAAGGTTGTGTAGCTTCTGGCCATGATGAAAAATTTAGCTTAGGACTTGCGCCATTTTCTTGACATATTGTACATGTTTTCGATATTTTTTTAATTTCATCATCTATTTTAGGAAACCATACATATCTTCTAGCAAGTTGCTTCATTCTGCTTGTGCCCCAGTGACCTTCATGTAACATGTTAAGGATTTATGAGCGTAGATTTCTGGGAATTATTACGCGATAGTTGTCGTTATAAAGAAGAAGTACACCCTGCTCTAAAGATATTGAATGTTTTCTTATAAAGTATGAATTTAATAAATTACACAGCGGAACAGTGGTTTTGTTGATTAAATAAAAATATGTGATCCTTATGTATTTTCTTCTTATGTATTTTCTTCAGTTATTTAACAGAGCTATTAGGCAACATTGAAAGTAAACAACAACAAAATTGTAAACAAAATAGATATTTCGTATATTCTTCCCTTTCTTGCATTCCTATTTCACTCTTCCAATCTTAGACGGGGTTAAGACAGGGCATTTTTTGAGCAGCTTTTAACTCAGCCGCGAGAAAGACAGAGAAAGCAACAAATGTTTTCTCTTACTTTCTACCAGCTGAATTAAAAACTGCGTAGTAAAATTGCCCTGTGTCAACCCCGTCTTAGATTAAGAGAAGACGAAAAAAGCAAGTGCCATAAGGGCTTAATGGAAATAGCTCATTGCAGGTGTTTGCAATGTATGTTGCAATAATTGTCAACGAATTTGTATAAGAAATATAAAACGTCAAGTTTCATAGTAATTTGTGCTCCACATTTTTGTACTGCGTTTAACGTTTTGATAAAATCCATAAAATTAACAAGTATTTTTAAATAATAAAAAATTGTGTAGAAGAACATTTTTCATGTTCAATGTTACATTTTATGTTCAAAAAAATTTATTGTTTTGTTAAAAATGCTTTGCATTGCATTGTGAGCTAATATATCTACGTGTTCTCATATGGTTAACATAACTAGCAATAATATTTCAGCAATATGGTAATAACTTCGGCAGAAGAAACATAGCAATAGTGCTTTATTATGTTAGCAATACTGCTTTATTATGAGAACACTTATGTAGTTCACAATGCAATGTAATGCATTTAAAAACAACAATAGCGGAACTGAGTATTTGATGCAAATGCTCTTGCAGAAGTGCAAATGCAAAATATCGTTGCATTTGTATGAAATCTAACAACAATTCAAAACTTTCAAAAATTTCTTAAAAAACGATATTTTGCATTTGCACTTTCGCAAGGCAATTGGCCTTTTTCTATGTTTTTTCTTGAATGACGGTTTCTGTGTCAAACATGATCGATAGTCTGAACCAAGGTGTATCTAAATTTGCCTTGGTCTGGACAATCAAAAGTATCCTCCAAAAATGATGAATTTTTGACTGTAACTCAAGTTCGCCAATGTGTATTGTGCTATATGTTTCCTTTTTGACTGTCAGGAAGATATGCATTATTTTGTTTGAAAGTATTGTGCCATTTATTGCATAGTATAGGTCAAAACGATAACAAATGTTCAAGTGGAAATAATTTACGTTGGAAAAGCACTGGTTTTGCAGAACGATAACAAATTTTCAAGTGGAAATAATTTACGTTGGAAAAGCACTGGTTTTGCAGAACTTTTTTTAATTTCAGGAGCTAACCAATATGTTTCTCGTTTTACATTTGTTTTGGCACCTAAAACTAAAGAACGTAATGCAATATTACGAGCAAAATTACTTACTTTAAGTGAAAACATTACACAAATATAGTACACTGGCCCACCGGGTGTGCTTCCCTACCCCATTGTTGTGCAGATATAGGAAAATTAATAATTACCTTGTATGGGCGGTACCCGTTTCTCCCCTCTAATACCCTCAAGATTTTGTTGAAAATTGCTCCTTATTCTAAGAGTAGCCCACGCCCTGCTTATATGGTAATATTAATACATAATTACTTTTTATAGCGGGTACCCATCTCTCCCGTCTGACATCCGCAAATTTTTTTAGAAATTGCAATGTGTGCATAGATTAACACACATAAAATTTTAAGATCTTAACTATGTAAATGTGCTGATATAGGAATATTAAGAACTACTTTGTATGGGGGTACCCGTTTGCCCCCTCTTATACCCCTAAGATTTCGCTAGGAATTTGCCGTTCTAAGAGTAACCCATATCAAATTTAGAGAGCAACACTCATAACTTTGCTGATTGGGGAAAATTAATAACTCCCTTGTATGGAAGGCACCCGTCTTCCCCCTCTGATACCATCAAGATTTTGCCGGAAATCGCTGTCACAGAATATGGAACAGAATACTCACTCTTGGCAGCTAAAAAAGGCTGTTATAATGTGTTGTACAATTTTACATGCAAAAACTTCTTACTAAGATAATATGAAAGAGATAGCAAAAATAGAAACCACATTAGAAAATAAGATTTGCTTTCTCTTTCATACAATCTTCGTAATGTTGTTAAGTGACGGGTCTAGTTAGTAGCTAGCCTATGTCGCCATTCTAGGAGTAGCATACACACAATTTTAAGAGCTTCACTATTGTAGTTGTGCTGATATTGGAATATTAGTAATTACTTTGTATGGGTGGTAACCGTTTCCACGCTCCTATGGCACCAGGATTTTTCCACAAATTGCAAGCTATTCTAAGATTAACACACATAAAATGTATGGATCCTCACTCGTATAGTTGCATAGATATAGGAAAATACATAAATAATTACCTTGTATGGGGTACCCGTCTCCCCCAATCAAGAATTACCAAGATTTTAGTAGAAATTGCAATTTGTTTAAGAGTAAACCACGTCAAATTTTGAGATCTTCACTACTGTAGTTGTGCTGATGTAAGAATATTATTGATTACTTTGTATAGGGGGTACTGTAGTTGTGCTGATATAAAAATATTATTGATTACTTTGTATAGGGGGTACTCGTTTCCCCCCCCCCCCCCCCCCTATTGTACAGATATAGAAAAAATTAAAAATTACCTCGTAAATGGGGACCCGTTTCCCCCTCGTATACCATAAATTGTTTGCTACAAGTTGCATGTTATTCTAAGAATAACACGTATCGAATTTAAAGAGCCTTACTCTTATAGTTGTACAGATATAGGAAAATTAAGAATTACCTCTTATGGGGGGTACCCTTGACTCCCCTCGTATAACACCAATATGTTCCAAGAATTTGGATGCTATTCTAGGAATACACATCGAATTTAAAGCGTTTTACTCTTACAGTTTTACAGATATTTTAACATTACGAATTACCTCGTATGGGAGCTACACGTATTTGGGGCCATTTTTCATTTTTGAGTTTGGGGCCATTTGCATTGGGAATCACTATCGAAATTTATAGCAATATATGGAAACATTTCAGTCCTACGAACGTGTTGAAAAAAGTCATTTTCTTACGTACTCGCCCGTATGTTAATCCCTCGTTTGAAACTACACTTGTTACATATGTAGAAACATGATATAAATGACTTAATCCATATATATAGGGTGCTGTTGGCTGAGTAGTTAGCGCGTTAGACTACAAACCCTGAGGTGTTGAGTTCGAAACTAGTTTCATGCAAGCCAACAACATCATGAATTTTCTGATGTGCATTGGTGTGTTATTGTGTTGGTTGTTGTTGGACTCTTAAAGTGATGAAGGCATAGCACTGATCACTTTGGCAGTACCGGCAGCGAGTAATACTAACATATCCTAATGCACTTCACAGCACCCTCCTTCGTCGGTATTGTAGCAAAACCGTCGGCGAAGTAAAAGAACTAATAAAATGGCTACACAGCTTACACAACTCAATGCCTCTACTTGACACCGCTCTACAAAAAAAAAAAACGCGCAATAGCAGGGTTGTAAATGAATTAAGGTTTCTATCTCTCTCCCACTTCACCACCTGTTCTCTCTACGCTATCCCTTTCCCAAAGAAGGTAACATATTAATTAATTAACTGGGAGGCATTAATTGCCTGATTGTGTTACTTCTCTTTAAACAAAAATAAAAAACCAACGAAAACATCAAGTTATTGGGTCAGACCTCCTCCGAATCGAACTAATCTTTCACCAAAAAACATTAGAGGAATATTTCCAGTGGTTCCCAAATTATGATGCATTTAATTAAGGTGACCATACTTCCTCTTTTTTAGAGTACAATAATCTATTTTAACTCGCTGTAATCTATAAAATTTTTGTCCTCTTTTTGTATTTTTTTTTTATTATCAGTCATCTTGAATATCAAAAGAATGATCAATGTTAGTTTTCATTGAACTTTTGCTTTTAAAAATATATGCTAACACTTTTTTAAGAGAAAGTTAATCGCCCTTATTCCGTAACTATTTGTCGACCTCACGTCAAGGCAATACCGAAAAATTGGCACTTGTCTACTCGCTGTCGACAAAAATTTACTACTATTAACAGCCTCTTCCCATTTTCTATGCCTTAGAGAGTAGTAAGTGGCTATCAGTAATAGTAAATGGTTGTCGATGACGAGTAGAAAGGACCCAATTTGTTATTATTGTCTTGACGTGACGTCGACAAATAGTTACGGAATAAGGGGGAATATATCTATTGATCGATTGTGTGGAGGCAATAATAACAATCAAGGTCAACGGGAATAAAATTCTTTGAAAAATACAATCAATCAAAAATGATATTTTAAGGAAAGTTCACGAATCTGAAAAGTACAAGTAAACCAGGGCTGCCAAGTCCTTTTTATCGCGCTCCCCAAATTTTAAAAATATTTCCCCGAAAAATCCCCTGTTAAAAGGAAAAACCCAAAAAAAAATCCTCATGAAAAAACGCATTTTGCTGCATGAAACTTTTTTATGATCAGGGAAGAAATTTGCTTAGAAAAAGTGGTATAAAATGAATGTTTAGATGATTCTTGTCAAGTTGCTTTACCCCATTTGCATCTCCACAGTTGCAGCAAGGAAATAAAAAACGTTTCATGAAATATTTCAACATGTAAACTTAGTCTATATTATTCACAGACTTATATATTATGTATCAGGAGATAATTGTTATCACATATAGACTGTTACGAAAGCTTAAAGTTTTTTAATAAATTAAACTATGCAAGTCGCAAAATTTAACAAGTTGGGCTCCCTACTGGTAAAGTTAATTCGAGTACCCTGAATTCAATGCCGTTATCCGTTTTTCGTAGTAGATTACCATAAAAACGATTTTTTATACTTTTAGGATAATTTTCAAATTTTAATTTTGCTAATTTGATTGTGTCTGTACAACATCAGGATATTCTATGACTTTTCGCAAAAATTTTAATTTTTTTAGGAAAAAATATGTTTTGAAAAAAATTTTTTTTGGAAGTGAACATTACAGTGCCATTTTGTTTTATGTATGTTTAAGAGAATTTAGATCATTGAAACCAGTGATGCCATTAGGATACGAAAGATACATTTTTCGTATCTTTTGATGACTTTAGGTACCATGTATAATCCTGACATTTTTCGTATCTTTTGAATCTGTACGCAAAATGTACAGAAATAAAATATTATACTTTCCGTCTCTGACAAAGTTTTTTAAAGTTATGATTTCGTTATGAATACTAAAAAACGCCTTTACTCGTGTATTAATTTTTACAAAATTAATTTGTTTTGACAACATCCAAAGATAGTTACATATAATTAATTTTAAAGTTTGCTTACTGTATTTATAAAAATTACATACGTAGTATTTATGACTTAAATAAATATGTATAAAAATGAATTTATATGATATCATTTTCTTTACAATATTCATTAAATTTGAAATAAAAGTCTTATGTTAATACATCAACCCCTTTGCGCGAAATGATCGTAAACGACATTTTGTAAAAATTTTTTTTTATTGAAATCTAAATTTTATGAGGATACCAATAGTTTAAAATCGTAAAAATATAAAAATTTTTGATGACTTTTGAAATACAGGCTATAAAATTTTATTGTAAGCGACAGCTTATGAATATAAATCATGTTTAAATACAATAAAAAACCCTCCTCCTGAAAAATTTAATTTTTGTCGCTTACGATCATTTGGCGGTAAGGGGTCGATATGTTAAACGTTAAAAAAGGATTTTGAAAAATTTTTCACAATGTATCTTTTTGGGCAAAAATGTATCTTTTTGGAAATTAAAATGTATCTTTCTCGAAATTTCACTGGCAACACTGATTGAAACACACGCCATACCACAATTGTGGAAATTATCTCACACACATTCTTCACACAGATTCTTATGCTCTTCATCTAGTCGTCGAGAGACAGCGACGAATGCACATCAGGAGGATACTTATAAATTTTTTTTATATTTTTTTTATACATATTTTCATTAAGAGTTATCCAGCAAACACTCGTGATAATAAGCGAAAAGAAATGTTATTACAAACAATGCATTTGGTAACATACAGCGCCTTTTATGTTGTCAAATATTTAAGTGAATATGTACATATATCATTAAAAGACACAATGTAAGATAATGACCCAAAAATTTTGAACTGAAAACAACAATACAAATTATGAGGCAATTTTTCCTATTTTCGGCGACATTTTTTATTTTTTAATTTGGGGCTATTTTTCCTATACATATTTTTGCCCATTTATCATTCTTATGAAACAGGACCAAAATTAAAATTGGCCCCCAAAATAGGAAAAATGGCTCCAAAAAATCAAAAATGGTCTCAAAAAAGGAAAAATATCCCCAAATTAAAAAATATACAATGAAAAATAGCCAAAAAATAGGAAAAAGAGCCCTAAATATATAATCATTATATGCAGATTTTGTACAATAATTCCATTTTAAAAGTTTCAAATTTGTATGAAAAATAACTCAAATGCGTTTCAAAGCAAAATTTTTCCATACAAATTACAAAATTAAAAAGCGTTTGTATATACTAAATCTGGCCATTGCTTTACGATAGCTTTATTATATTTACGATTGCCTTACGAAAGAATTAAAAATAATTCTCATTCGCAAGCAAAAAAAAAAGTTCGAAAATAACAAATTTAATTCATAATATTTCGAACGCTTGACTTTGTGTTTGCTGGGAAGACTCTCATTCTTCACTAATACTAATATGCAGCAATACAATCACAATTTAAATTTTGCGCATCATTGATTTAGATGACTAAAACTGGAAAATTGTAATGTTTGCATTATACAAACATTTTTACGAAAAAAGTAAATTTTTCGAGACAAAAAAAAAATAAAAATCAGTATAGTGTTTTCTTGTGTTTGTTTAACTGATTTAAATTCGAAAATTTTCGCAAAATTACACAAATATGGCTTTACAGTACTTTAACATTTAAATTGCAAATCGCGAATACGAGCGCTAACTTGAAATCAGGCACTCGAATTATCTTTACCAGTATGAGGCCCAGCTTGTTAAAGAAAAAAGTTGTCAGTGTTATGATATTAATATAAAATGCTTCCATATTTGTATTTATTTTCTATTTCAATGTATTTAAAACATACGAACAAATGCAAAAACTTCTCCAAAATACAAAGATTTATCCAAAAAGCAAAGACTGATGAAAACAAACATCTGAAACAATTTTGAAACCACTTACTAAGAAAATATTCTTAAACTGCCTGTTCGCCGATGTCGAAAAACAATAACAAAATTTTTGAATTTGTTTTGGCTTTAAATGTAATTTGTGCGAAAGTAACAACTCTTTCGACATCGGCGAACAGGCAGTAAGTTATTTCAAAAGTGAACCACATGACTTAACTTCAATAAGCCTACTGTTTCTAACAAACTGTATTCTGGAAGAACATGCAGTCTACTTCTTTTTTTCATAGTGGAGGAGTTAGAGCCGTTAACAAGGAAAATATAAACATGAAGATAATACTAAACTCAAAATTTAGTTAAGTCTGATTTCAATAACTAACTTTATTTTCAACTGAGCTCAGGCGAAAATTTAAAAATTGTATATTAGACACGATATTTCACTTATATATATTGAAATCAGACGAAAACTCAAAGACTTTTGTATAAACTCATTAACGCAAAAGCTACACCGGCACACAAAAAAAAGTTGGCTGTATATATGACTAAACCCATCTAACTACATGTACTTGGATGAGCTGAATCCGAATTATATTCGATATGAAAAATAAAATAGATTCATATCGAATATAATTTGTTTTTTATACTTTGTGCAAGTTTCTAAACCTACTACGCTTTTGTAATTGTCAAATGATTTTTGAAAGTTTGTGAATAAGATAAGAGGTTTAAAATCTTCAAAACTATGGTTGAAGTCTACTGATGATTTGGTAAAACACCAATAAAATGTTAACGATAATGTTAAACTTACAGATAAAACTTAAGTTCAGGAAAACTGAGAGTTATGCTTCGTACACTTGGACATTTCTTTTGTTGTCATTTTGTTGCGTCTTATTTCAATTTAACAACTCAATGCGCCAAAATCACAACATGCTGTCATTTTGTTTTTGTGACTGCAATATTGTCGCATTATTGTGACAACCGTACACATTAGACGCGCAAACAGTTTCCACAAACTGAAAAACATCGGAAGTGGCAAACGTTGCCGCTAGTAAACACTATCATGTTTGCTTTCGATGTCATAAAATGGCGTAGTGTGTATGTAGCATTAGAAAACTTTTAAATAAAATTGATATGACTGAACTTTGTGTTAACAGCGATCAGTACTTTATCTGTGGTCCAAATCGCTCAATATGTGTACGTAAAAATATTTTAGAAGAAGTAGTTTTAATTATTGATCAAAGGAAATAAACTTTTAAGGAATTTCCCCAAAAAATCCCAATGAATTTTTTAAATAATCCAAATAAAAACCCCAAACCCCAAATGAAAATTTGCATCCTTTTTTTTGATGACAATTCCCCTAATTTGGGGTCAGAACCCCTCAACTGGCAGCCCTGAGTAAAACTATAAGCTATTTATTTTAGATACTGCAATAAGAAATGTTGAATAATGAATTTTAAAGTTCGTTATTTCTTTTAACTAATTTTACATATTTATAAGTTAATGTAAAATTTTCTATTTTCTATTTTTTTAAAACTAGACTTACATACATACATGTATGTATGGGAATGTATTTATTTTTTTCTATAAAATATGTAAAAAATGCAGACATCGAATTCAAATAAATTTTTTACTGTTTTTGTTGATGTCATCTTTTTTTTCTTCGAAATCTGGTCATCTTAATTTAATGTATGATAAGATACAAAATTTGCTTGAAACTACTTTCATATACGTGGTTATAACTTTTTTAATATCTAAGCTAGACGAATGATTCATGTCTTGTTTTAAAGGTTTTATAATAGCGCTTTAACGGCTATAAAAATAAAAAAAGTTATCACAATTGTAGAAGTCGAAAAATTTATCTCTACATTTGACCAGAACCACTTACATACATTTGCTTAGACGCCCTGAATCCGAGGTTGAGGTCCGTTTGGCTCGTAAACCATCAAGATTTCGAATAAAGTTGCAAAAGTTGTAAAAATCGGAAAACTGCAGTTTTTCCCAATTTACTCGAAATTTTGAGGGTATACGAGTTAAGGTGCCCTCAAATTCAGATTTAGCGCGCCAAAGTACATATAGGTAGGTGGGTCTGCTGAAATGTACACCCCACATGTTTTGTGCCAATATACCAGTGCACCGGCACAAACAAATGATCTGTACATTTGACCAGACTCACCTACCTACATGTATATATATGTGCTGAATCTGCATCTAAGCTCCGTTTGGCTCGCACGCGCTCACATTTAGAGTAAATTTCGAAAAACTGGTACTTCTCGAAAAAACTGTAGTTTTTCGTAATTAACTCATAATTTTGAGATTTTAGGAACCAAACGGACTCCATATTCGGATTCAGCGCGTCAAAATACATGTAGATAGATAGATCTCGTCATATTTATAGTCCACTTTTTTGCGTGCCGATGCCCGGTGTATTGGCAAAGAAGAAAAGTGGGGTGTACATATCAGCAGGCCCACCTGATTCAGAATTTGAGGTCAGTTTAACTTGTATACCCTCAAAATTTCAAGTAAATTGCGAAAAACTGCAGTTTCTCAGATTTTTAAAATTTTTCCTGTTGAATTAACTATATTTCATGTTGATTTAATATTGCAACACAGTTAAATCAAAATTAAATTAATACTGAAATAATTCGGAAAAGCATGTTGAATCAAAGTTATTTCGAGTTGAAACAACGTGAATTTGATATTGGAACAACACGAAGAATCATGTTGAATCAAAGTTATTTCAAGTAGAAACAACACTAAGAATCATGTGGAATTATAGTTATATCAAGCTTAAACAACATGACTTTAATGTAGCTATTTTATTAATTATTTTACTTACTTGATGGTTATTAGCATAGGCATCAAAAAACTTTGCGTTGTACTTGTCTACCCCAGCCAAGATTTGAACTCGTGCCACTTGCATATTCCGCGCTAGCCACTGCAGCCTTCAGAACAACTGCTTCAAACTTTACTTTAGCTATACACTAAATAATAGGGTATTCATTTTAATCGGCTTTTCAATTGTTCGATTAATCAATTAATCGAAATTGATGGTTTTAAATTAATCGAGCAATCGTGTAAAACTTTTATTTCATTCGAGTTATTCGAGTAAGCTTTACTGCTAAAAATTATTCGAGTTAATCGGAAAATTTTTGAATTTTATCGGTTTTTTGTACATTTTTGTGGACAAAAATAAAACGAAACAAGTTTTTTCGCGTTTTTATATATTTTAATAATAACAAGAAAAGAAAAAACAACATTTCTACATAAATTAGATCATAAACTGATTCTTTAAAATAGTTTTTTTTTCACTATTCAAATGTCGCGCTTTGAGAAAATTTTGCACCAGGAAATATTTAATACCATTCCGATCTGTCCTGTATTCAATGCAGAATAAAAATAATCAGAATTGGGATAACATTATTGTTGTTATAAATATAAATACGGTTACACTTTGAAAATATTTGCTAAAAAAAAACGTAACCACTACTTTTGCTCAGAGTTGGTTTGATTTAACTTGTTTTTTATATCACAAAATAAGCTTTCTTAAAAAAGGGAATTTAATATTATTTTTAATAAATGCGAACCCATATTAAAAAAATATTGTAATTAAAGGAAATACAATTTTAACTTGTCTGTGGGCTACGTTTTTTTTCGGCAAATATTTGCCAAGTGTGACCGTACCTTAAGGCTTTTATAATTCCGAACATTAGATTCGATATTTTACGAAACATCTAGTTAACTAGTTGCTCTCGAAATATCTTCTTTATTTCAAATAATTTTTGTTTGATGTTTATATTTCTGAATTTGTTTAAAAGACATTTGAAGTTGGTTTCTTTCTCCCTATTATTGTTACTACCTTATTTACTTAATTTTTTGAGCATTCGGACTATTAGTTAGAAATAACGTTCGAATTGAATGGCAAATTTCATATAAATTGAACATTTTTTCCACTTTTTATTAAGAAATCTACAAAAACTCATTAAAAAAAAGAAAATTTACATAAAATTTTTTAAACGAGTTATTCGATTAATCGACCTAAATTACTCGAATAAATTTTTACCCCAAATTTAAATTTTTTGTTTGATCGAACATTATTTGACTTTAATTATTCGATTAATCGAGCAAACATTATTCGAGTGAATACCCTACTAAATAAAGAATCATCGTATGTAAAATGAATTTCATTTTAATTCAACATGATTTAAATGATTATTTAACATAAAAACTTAAGGTATAGTCATGTTGCTTTGAAATGAAATGTAAAGTTTATAACAAAATTGTCTTAACAGAGAAAATTTTAAATAGATTAATCATTTTTCATTTAAAATTAATATGAAACAATGCTAATTTGAAACCAGCAGATGTAAGTTTTCGTTGGTAATTCGTATTTACCCGACTGCGCGATGCAAAGAAAGGTATTGTGTTTATCAGGCAAGTAGTGACTGCTCCAAAAAAAGTTAGAAAACAAATCTATGTCACTTATTTTAAAAGTGTTGCCAGTTTAAAAAAATCACCCTGTAGTGATCTTTCTATTGATGTGACTACAAATCTTCACTTTTCTTATTTTTTTCTCCTATATCATTGTCAGATATCCTTCTGTAAATGGCAGTTAAAAATTCATACTGCAGTGGCCTGATTTTCAAAGAAAATCTTACATTTTGCCAAACGACGTACTTAAATTTATTACTACTCCCAACTTTAACCGGCCGTGTTGAAAAAAATGTACTAGGTACTTTTGGCAAGTGACATCAAAAGTTGGCGCGTTTAGCACGAATTCCAGAATGGTATAATACTTTGTCGATTTGTTTTTCAAACTGCGAAAAAAAATGTTTCCAACAAAAATACCTATTTTTTTAGTCGTTATTCGAACGTTTTCTTATTTATATTGAAACCCCGTTCGAACAACGGCTAAACATTTTTTTTACTTAAAAAAATAGGTATTATTGTTGGAATGAAAAAATCATAGTATTAAGCAAAAGTAAAGAAAGTAATTCATATATTATCTTTTAAATCAAATTGGTACGATTTTTTTAAGTAAATAGAACCCGATGGATTGCGCTCACCGAAGTTTTTTCTTTTTATTAGCAAAATTGTTTGCAGTCAATTTTTGCCAATTTTTGTAAAGTTTGTTGTGTATAACTTCTGAATGGATGAACGAACAAAATATCTTGTTTTCATCTCTGAAAAGTAGTTTGAGGTTTTACCAAAGTTTGTTTTCTTCTCATGCGTGCGAAAACAATAACATATTGGCTCTGTTGTACTTTTTGTTAGTAAATAAGTGTTCCTTGTTATTAGTTTAAATTTTTTTTATGAAAAATCGGTAAAAATTTCAAGTATGAAAAAATGGCTAGATTAAAATAAAAGTGGCTAAAAAAATAGCTAATAGTTAAATAATATTTGTGCAAAAAAATATATAATAGAAATTCATTAAGAAATGATTTTTAATACTGATAAAACATAAAAAGATAAATTCGTCAATAGATTATTTTAATATTGTGTTTTATAAATAGAATACGCTTTCTCCATGCGTAATTTAATGTGTAATTGATACCAAAAAGGTGTAATATAAAACGAAAGGATTACCCTTCTGGTAACAAATCAAAATATTTTGAAAGCATTAGTTGTAAGTAACAAAGGAACAAATTATATAGTGTTGGGAGGTAAAAACGACCCCGGACTTTCACTTTAAGCTTTAGTCGTTGGGTCCGGATCGGAAGTTTGACATGCCTAGAGGCATCATATGTGCTGCAGGAGCCAATTTAAAAATTTCACTAAACAACCATATTTGTATGGGATCAAGAATAAAAAAAGTAAAGAGGAACAATGGTGCCTATTATGAGCAACTTTCGAGTTTCGATTGTGGTCGAATTGACTTATCGAACGAATTTTCATTTGGTATTATGGCGCACATTCGATAAAATAACGGTATTGTGATTTTTTCTTATTTGGGTTCACAATAATACGTATTTATCAGCTGGCACTATAAATAAATATTGTTTATTTACAAATTGAGTTATGAACTGTTTACAAATTTATAAAAGAAAAAATTTAAAAGCAAAATTGTGTTCCATTGAAAATTCGTTTTATACGCAAAGAATAAACATGGTTGGGGCAACCATAATCGAAGAGCAACATACTATGATTGAATATATGGTTGAAAATATCCATATATGTATATAGTTCAAAACAACCACATACATGGTTCAAGCAACCATATGTATGTTTCAAAACAACGATCTATGTGGTTCAAAATTACAATAAATGGTTTGAAATAACCATATATATAGTTAAAGACAACCATATGCATGGTTTAACTAACCATGTATATGGTTCAAAACAACCATATATTGTTCAAAATTACAAAATATGGTCTGAAATAACCATATATATGGCTAAAATTAACCATATAAATGGTTCTAAATAAACATATATTATTCTATATAATCATATATTTATTGTTTTCGTAACCATAAGTTGATTAAAAAATTGAGAGGAGCTAAAAAATTTTATTGTTTCAATTTAAATCAAAAACAACATTTTTCAACTGGTCAGTGTGTTGAATCTGAAATAAAAATGATTATCTATTTTCACATAGATACATTTACAATAGATATTTACAATCGGGCATGTTCTGAAAAATATTTCGTTGTGAAATCGGCAACTTTCAGGATATAATCCAACTAAAAAGCTCACTTATTGGAGATTTTCAGTTGGGTTTTGTGCTTCACATATCTCACATATTTTATCAGAACAAAGCTACGAATGCACTAAATTGTCCGATTAAAGAACACTTTTCTTCGCTTTTGAAATTTTGCTATTTCAAAATTAATGGTCTTCAGAACATGGCCGAACATTAATTGCCGGAATATACCACTTTTTGTTATTTTAATTTTATTTTTTCACACCAACGCTTGTAAAAAGTGCGCAAGGAGCAAAAGGAGTGTGAAATCGATCTAACACTGCCGCCCTAACATTTATAGATAATTTCTATTTAAGAATATTATTAACGTAACGCTTAATACATTTTTATAAAAATTAAATATTTTTTCAGAACTCACGCTATATTTTGAATTTAATACAATTCAGAAGTTTAATATTCGATATATTTTAATGTAAACTCCTTATAGTTATTCACTAAAAACACTCACTGGATACAAAACCTACGCTGTTATTTTAGTGTATGTTAATGCAATTTTAATAATTAAACTGAGTAATGTAGCGTACTAACAAAGCGTAGTGCTCAATACACAAGACTACGGACAAGAACAACTTTATAAAAACTATCGGCCATGTTCTGTATTTCATGTGGAATTTAAAAAAGCATTGTTGTTGTAAATGAATATTTATAATAACAATGGTTTGATAATTCCACACATTTTAATTCCACATGAAATACAGAACATACCCGTATAATTTGTAATATGTTTCAAAAATATTATGTGTGAAATAAGAGAAGCAAATACAAATATTCTAAAACCGTGGAAAATCAACAGCATGCATTACTATTTTCGTTCTTCGTTTTTAACACATAATGGACAGTCTTACACAAAAAAACGAATGTTTATTTATTTATAATATGTATATTAAATCATGCTAAAGCAGTTTTAATTTTAAAATGTATGCTTTTATTTAAGGGAATATTTTACTATACTTTCAACGGACACGAAAAAATCATTGAAATGAGAATCACCCATATAATGTCTGGACTCTATCTCATGTATTTAAGAATATTTAATTTCCTTCTTTTTATATTTAGAAATCAGCTTCCAGCTCTTTGGCATATATTTTCGCTTTTCAAAATGATCTAAGCATTAAAGATGTTACAGCAAGATATTGTCCGAATTGGACAACAGTTATACGCAAATCTAGAGTAGATAAATCTTGGTTAGATGCAGCTATTTCCAAGTACTTGGGACATCGTACTAAACGGGATATAAAGGAAGACGAAGAACTGCGGCGTATACATGAAGAGAAGCCAATGCCAACTGCTATTGCTGATTATAAAAATCATCCGTTTTATGCACTAGAACGTCATCTACTCAAATTCGAAGCTCTTTACCCTCCCGATGCACCTCCATTAGGTTACATTCGAGGAGAATCAGTATATTCCAGAGATTGTGTTCACACTTTGCATTCGCGGGAAATTTGGCTTAAGCAAGCCCGAACTGTTAAATTAGGAGAAACCCCTTATAAAATTGTAAAAGCTCGACCTAAATGGGACAGGGTAAGTTTGACCTTGATTATGTTCAACATTTAAAAATACTTTTTAGCAGTTCTCTCAAAAACTGTTTGCGGAACATGAATCGGCTCTTATATGTATAGACTCGAATGAAAGCAAAAATACTCACCCAAGAGAAAAAAACTAACAACAACTTCATTAACAGCATGTTTACAGAACCCAATACGCCTTTAATACGCGTGTAAATATTAACGTCGATCATGTTTGCGGTTATATATCACGAATATATATAAAACACGTAACATCGTCAGTTTTGTTGGTTTATAGAGGACAAATTGTGACGTCACTGACGTCAAAAACAGCATTCGTCGTAACAATTAATTGTTAAAATAACAGCAGTTTTCACATCAGAAACTACACTCTAAAACACTTTTGTTGAAAATTAAGTCGATAACAGTGGTTAAAAAAATGCACCTCAAAAATGAGATGTTTTTTAAGCTAAATTTGGGCTGCTGAACACGAATATGGCATTAATATATTTTCTTGAGAACCGTTTTCGAGATATTCGCGAAAAAAACTATTTTTTTTTCAGTTTGTAAAGATATTTCCAAAAATCTTGAGTACTGTTTACTTGAATTGAGCAAGTTTGGCATGGTTGCATAGATATGTTTTTCCTCTTTCAGCTCATATTTATACTGTGTTGATCAGATAAAAATCCACTGAATTACAAGCCTTTACATTTGAAAAAATTAAATTTTTGGCGTTTTTTCAAAATTTACCATTTTGAAATGCTCCATTAAAGGAAACAAAAAAATTTTTAATTTTTGTTTCGACCCATATCTTAAATAAAATTTTGTTCCCAACGTACAAAAAGTAAAATTGTTAACATCGGGCAAACATTTAGAAAGTTACAATAGATTTAGTGAAAACATCCGATTTTGAATTTTAATAAAAAAAATTTTATGGATTATGAGTATAAGAAAAATGCCAGTGGGGCAGAAAAATATTTTGGAAATATATCAACCATTTCTAACTCTTTAGTCCGATCATTATAAAATTTTACATGGAGATATCAAAGGAGTGTTCTTATTTAATTTAGGAAGATGAGCTTCCCATATTTCTCAGGCTAAGAGGTATGAAGTGCAAAGTAGTGCGCTTCGGTCATGTAAAATTTTTCAACGCTTGTCTGTTTCTCACTCGATTCCAAAAATTTTTTTGTGTCCTTATATACCTTGTAAAGTTCGAAAAAGTCATTCGTTAAACAAATATCTTGTATACTTAGTGAAGTATACTCATTTTAATATTAAAATTTCTAAATTTTTCAAATCCTTGGTCCAGTATTTTTAAGATATCGGATCCAAATAACAACCGATTGTCACAATTATTTCTTTGTTACTTACATGACAAAATTTCGAATAGTTAAAAAGATAGTTGATGGAAGTATTCTTTCAGAGTATGAAAATATACAATCTTTAATTTAAAAATTTAAATATTTTGAATTTATGACAAATTTTGCCCAAAAAAGCACCCCATCATTGTTTTCTCTATAAAATTGTTTTCTCAAGGATCAAATATTTATTATATACATGTCTAAAAGGTGTCTTTACGGACATGATTTAAAAAAAAACTATCGAATTTACAATTTTTGGTGGGCATGCACCCTTTTGAAATCTACCTATTTTTTTAGATTTATTGGAATTCTAATGGTTATGAGAAACAAATCATAGTTTTCACATAAATTCCTATATAACTGCAAAATTTCATTGGAAAATATCAATAATGAACGGTTTTATAGAATTAAGAAAAAATTTTATATGCACAAAACACCACATAGCACCATTTTTCCACTTGTTTTGCCGTAAGTCTTTCATAAAAATTTTAATTATAAAAATCTGAATACAGTGTTGAAAACTACACATAATTTTGGTAACTTTGATATGCGATATGTCGACCTTTCTTTTTCAAACGAGTAAAAGTAATGGAATGGAAACAAAAACTCGTACTGACCTGAGGAACAACGAATGCAAATTAAAATTTTGATGTGTTCACTAAATATATTGTAACTTTCTCATATTTGGCCCGATGTAACTAATTTTAAGCTTGCTATATTTGGAACAAAATTTTCTTAAGATGTGGGTCTAAAATAAATTTTAAAAAATTTATTTTGCCTTCCTGGAGCGTCTTAAAATAGTAAATTAAAAAAACGTGTAAAAAACAAAGTTTTTTCAAGTCTAAAGACCTGTAACTCATTGAATTTTGATCCCATCAACACATTTTGAATATGGACTGAAAGAGCAAAAGCATATCTATGCAAATTTACTTAATTCAAGTAAACAGTGCTCCAGATTTTTGCGAATATCTCGAAAACGGTTCTTAAGAGAAATATATGAATGTCATATTCGTGTTCAGTGACCCCAAATTACCTTAGAAAACATTTCATTTTTGAGGTGATCGCAAAAAGTCGAAAATTTGTGAACTAGTGTAACAGTCGGCAACACTTTATTGATTATTATCAACCTAGAATTAGACAAGCATTCTCTTTGTTGATTTTTGAACAAAATATGTTTAAGACCAAAAAAATAAATTAAATAAAAACGCCTGCCAAGCGATTGGCTGTGTACAGCTTCGAACCGTGATTTCCTGGCTGATACCCTATCGTAGCTACCATTCAGCCATTGGCGTATTATGCTTTATGTTAAATTTTTTCCATATCGAGCTATTATAATAAAAAGGTTCCATGTGAAATAAAGTAAAACAAAGTTCTAATTGCAAAAATAACCTCTTTAAACCAATATATTAACCAAATCTCCGAGTTAGAATCAATTATAGCTATTACTTTCATTTTAAGATAGCATATGGAACTGCTTTTTCGCGAAAGTTGTGATACCATTTTGGCCGAAATGTTAGTTGAAACCTTTTTATTCTAAGGGATCGATATGTTTAATTTGAAAAGTTTTTTCTTTAATAAAAATGTATGAAGTATATTTTCTTAATTCATTACATTTCTTAAAACAACAAAAAAAATCCTTAGAATTTTGTTTATAAGTTTACAATATTTACGTACCAATACTTAGAAAATTTATATTTAAAAACCTTTTAATACCAGAAATTAAACGTTGATGACCGAAGAAAAATATGGCGTGCTCAGTGTTGCCAATGAAGAATTTGGAAATTACACATGACCGGGTTCCAAATTACACATACGAAGAAAAATTACACATGATATTTTTTTCTAATAAACTTAAATTCGTCTTTCAGTTTATAAAAAATAGGTTTTTTTAGAACAAAAAAGTCCGTTAAATGAAACCAAAATACCTTAAGCATATGACAAAATCGCTTCTAGCATTGAATTTCCGACTTTTGAAGGATCTTCAAAAACTTCTACTAGTCTCAAAAAGCTTGATAGATTCATCCTGTTCTGAAACTCAAATGAAATTATATTATAATTATAGGCAAGATTTAAAAGCTACTAGGTATTTCAAGTGACGAGAGCACTTAATCGAAGCAATATCTTACTTTTCATTTTTGAAAAACTATCTACCGAGTTTTATTGTTGTAATATTACGTTGAGATTATCGGATGCAAATCCGAGCAAATTTTTAAATATAATACAATTTTTATAATAGAATTTTTTAAAAGACTGAAAATATTAGCAGAAGTAGATCACGCACATTTCTTAAAATCAATAATTCTGTAAAAAATCGACATCAGTAAAAAGAGAAAATCCGAAATTTTTCATAGTACCAAATATTTCACGCCGTTCAAATAAAAAATTCTGATAATTAGACCATAAATCAGGCTTCATGAAAAATAGCTCCAATGAAAAATGGCACCAAATGAAAAATGGCCCCAAAATTTTATATTGAAAACAAAACGAATTTCGGTGCCACTTTTCCTATTTTTTGGGGTCATTTTTTATTTTTCCTATATGTTGGGTTCATTTTTCAGCGAAGCCTTTCGATATACCCAGAGGAAAAAACTCTAAAGGCCCGGCGAAGGCCGGCTATACAAACATCTTTACTCGGCGAAACCGGTTTTCAATATACCTAGAGGAAAAAACCCTTAAGCCCGATTAGAGGCCAGCTATAAAAAGATCTTCACTCACCGAAGCCGCTTTTCGATATACCTAGAGGAAAAATCCTTAAACCCGACCGAAGGCCGTCTATGCAAAAGTCTTTATTCAGCGAAGCCGCTTTTCGATATACTTAGAGGAAAAAATCCTTAGGCATGGCAGAAGGCCGACTATACAAAAATCTTTACTCAGCGCTTTTCGATATATCTAAAGGAAAAAATTCTTAAGCCCGCCCGAGGCCGTATACGCAACAATCTTTATTCAGCGAAGCCCAAATTCGATATACTTAGAAGAAAAAACCTTTAAGTCTGGCAGAAGGCCGGCTATACAAAAATCTTTACTCAGCGAAGCCGCTTTTCGATATACTGAGAGGAAAAAACCATTAAGCCCCGCCGAAGGCCGGCTATGCAGACATATTTCCTTAGCTCGTTTTACGAAAAATGTTCCCAAAACAAGAAAAATTGCTCTAAATTAAAAATTGTAACAAAATAGGAAAAATGGTTCCAAATAAATAAATAAAAAATTTTAAATGGCATCGGAATTTAATTTTTTTTTTGTTTTTTAATGAAAACATTTTTTGGGGATATTTTTCATTTTTCAGTTTTTCCTACTTGAGGAAAAATGGCCCAAACTGAAAAATATTTTCTATTGCAGACAAGAAAAAATTGTATGACCATTTTTTCTATTTTATGACCGTTTTTCATTTTTGGTTTGGGGCCACTTTTCATTTTTGAGTTTGGGGCCATTTTCAAATAAAGTTCAATCAATCAAAGTTAATCAATATTTCGGGCAGCCAGATTTCCCGTTCGATTAGGGTCCAAAATGCAAACAAACCATTTGAAACAAAAAAGTAATTTTGTAAATCGGATCAAATGGCAGAGTTATGAGTGCACAGCATACAAAAGTAAAGAAAAAATACACACGCATTGATGCCTCCTCCTTGTTTGAATTCGGTAAAAAAAATCTGAGTAGTGGACGTTTTCTCATCATAACAAACTATTTTTATAACATTTTCTTTTGTTAAACTTATATCAGTAGTTTTTGCTATTATAATAGAAAAACTGTATATTTTAGTTGAACGTAAACAGTTGTCATTAATGTCCTTGCTTTTGTCCTATTAACGGCTGTTCGATTTTCAAAAAAATAAAAAAATTATTGGGCAAACGGCAAGCAAGCCCTTTCAAACGAAAGATAATTTTTAAAAACGGTGCACAAAGTTGATAACCTCTTCCTTTTTTGATGTCGGTAAAAAACTGGTGTTCGAAAGAAAAAAACTTAACCGTCAAAAATTAATAAAAAAATAGAACACAAAGTGAAATTACACACGGACTACACATGAAACTACCCAGCAAAAACTTTTGTCATTTTTGTAATCGGTAGTACTTTTTTAATGGGTTACAAAGTAATTATCTGAAAGTAGTTATAATTTGTTGATATGTATTCATAAAATAAGTAGACAACCACTTTTAAAGTAAACATGTGTTTGTATATGAAAACAAATTTTTGTCTCTTTAACTTATAAGTCAACAATAGCTCAGTGGTTAAAGTACTTGTCTTCAAATGTGAACGCACACAGGTTCATATCCCAGCTGGATGAAAAGGTTTTTAAATAACAGTTATGAAAGCTTTTTATTTTTTAGGTCTTCTTGAGCCCTTTAGAAATTATTTTTATTTTTAAGTCTTTAAATAACAGTTATAAATGTTTTTTATTTTTTAGGTCTTCTTGACCCCTTTATAAATGATACTTATTTTTTAGGTTTTTAAATAACAGTTATGCAAGATTTTTATTTTTTAAATATTCTCGGGACTTTTATATAAGATTTTTGTTTTTTTCGGTCTTATCTATCCACACATACGTATAAAAGAGTAACATTAGATGCCAAAAATCGTAAAGCATCACCTCTATCGCGAAAATTCGCGACAATATTCACAATTGCAAACAAACTCTAAAATTGATTTAACATCGCTATAGTTGTAAGGAATGCCAAAAGCTCGGAAAAAATCGCGAAAATGACAAAAATCGCAAAAACTTTCTAACGCCAAAAAGATATTGATTAAAAATCGGTGAAACTGAAAAAAAGGGAAAAAACTGACAGAAAAAAATTATTTCTATCGAAAAATAGCGAAAATGCGCGTAAAATTGCAAACAAGAGATGCTTAATCAATTTTAGAGCTAGTTTGCAATTTTTCGCGAATTTTCGTTATTGTCGCGATACAAGTTATTTTTTGCTAGTTTTTGGCTTTCTTACAGTTTTACCGATTTTTAATCAATATCTGACTCTGATATCTTTTTGATGTTGGCAGTTTTTCGCGAATTTTTGCGATTTTTCAGTTTTTGGCATACCTTTCAATTTTAGATATGTTCAAGCCATTTAAGTGCTTGCTTGCAAATCTGCAATTTTTCGCGAATTTTAGCTAAATTAATGAGCCTGTTTGCAATTTTGCATTTTTTCGCAAAATTTCTTTTTTTTTGCGATAAAAGTGATGTTTGGCGACTTTCGGCGTCTTGTTCACCCATGATAGTTAGATATATCGATATTTTCTCAAAAATATATCGACATATTATTATTTTTTATTATTTATTTAATAGATACTATAAAAATATTTACAAATATTAAATATAGAAATAATTATTATCTATAAATGGCTTAACATAGTAGTTGTAGCCAGTGGCAAAATAAGAAAAATTAAATTTTACGAAAATATTTTATATATATTTATGTGTTTTAGAAAAAATGTGTTGCATATAACTATTAACCACATGTTAATATTATTCAAATTCATTTATTAACAATTTTCTGTATCTTAAACACTACTCTAAATAATTAACAAGCGTGTCATGAGTAGATGATAGACCGTTGAGAATATTTAACACCTCATATAGGTTTAGTTGGCATATATTAAAGTATCTAAGTCTATATCCATTAAAAATAGGACAACAACCAATAAAGTGCAGAGTGTTTTCTATTTCATCAAGGTTGCAAACAGTACAAAGACCGACCGAATTGCTTCTGAACGGTCTCGCATTAATATCCAAAAGGCAGCCTCTAGCTCTTATGAGAAGACTTGTAGCACGAGAAGACAGGGATGAAGAAGTAATATCTATCAAAGAGCATTTCTTGCATCTGAGACAAAGTTTACATTTTCATATGTTTTAAGTAGAGGTAAAACTAGTTTGCAATATTCGCTAATTGGAGTTGTATTATTTGGTGGTAAGAAATTTATTGTAGAACACAAGCTTCTCCACTCCTCAGCCCAAAAAGTATGTTTTTCAATTACGATTTCAGCAAGCTTTCGAGGTAGTCTATTATTCGGCATGGCAAGTATTCTATTTATATAATCAAAATGAAGTTTCAACGTATCCACAAATAACGAGTTAAGGCCAGTTTCTAGGAAGATCATATAGTTTGGGGTATTGCTAGGCAATAAGAGCATTTTTTTTATAAAGAAACGTAGTAGTTTTTCGACAGCATCATATTTTTTGTAACCCCATATTTGAGCACCGTAAAACATAATAGAACGGGCAACTGCACTGAAGATTTTAAGCTTATTTTTGTTTGAAATTTTGGGATGGTTAACATATTTACCCCAGTATGATGTAATTGCCAGTTTTGATGTTAAAAGTTTGTTTTCCAAAAATGATAGCGGAAGGATAAATTGTAACAAAGGTTCATCCCCAGCAGGGGTGTTAAATATGACGATTTCTTACGATGTGACAAAAAACGATATCACATACTGTGTTGTCATATCGTAAGTTATTTACGATATAACGACTCTGGGAAAGCCATACACCGTGCACGGCTTTCTCAGTGTTGTCATATCGTAAAAAACTTACAATATGACAACACAGTATGCCATATCGTTTTTTGTCATATCGTAAAATATCGTTATACTTAACACCCCTGATCCCCAGATACTTATATGGGCTTACAATTTCAATTCTCTCTTCACCATATGTCCATCTTAGATTTTTGGAGATCCTAGGGCCGCTACGAAAAACTCAAATCTTGGATTTGGTCATGTTTACCTTCAAATGTCATAAGTTGCAGTATGCATGCAAGCAATTAATAATATTTTGCAAGCCATTCGGCGAGTCAGAGAAAAGGACAATGTCATCCGCATACATGAGTAATTTCACTGTAAAGTTCCCAACTTCTACTCCGCCAGGGAGAGCATCGGCCAGATCGTTCAAATAGAGGGCAAACAAAATAGGACTTCAAATACATTCTTGTTTGACGCCAAGATGTACATTGAAACAGTTGGAGAGAGTATTATCGAAAATAATTTTGCTGGTAGTATCTGCGTACGAGTTAATAAGAACTCTTATTATTTTTGAGGATAATCCCGTACTTGACAATTTGTAGAACAAGGAATTTCTCGGAATCGAATCAAAAGCGAAAGAAAAATTAACAAAAATTGCGTATGTCTTTCTTCCATTAAGGTGGCTTAAATGAACAATATTGCTAAGATTAAAAATATTGTCAATTGTCGAATAGTGTTTTCTGAATCCAGCTTGAAATTCATTTAAAATGTTGTATTTATTTATCCAATCTGAGATACGATTGAGCAGGATGTTGTTAAAAATCTTGCAGGTTGTATCTATTAGTGATAATCCGCGATAATTAGCGGAGCAGCTAGGATCACCTTTCTTCAATAATGGAATAAGGATTGCCTCTTTAAAGCTTGATGGTATACATTCTTTAATAAAAATGACATTTAAGACATATAGTAACTCGTTTGTAAAACTTGAGGGAGCATATTGGAAAAACTCGTATCTAATACCACCTTGTCCAGGAGCTTTATTATCCTTAAGGCTTTTTAGGACAGAAACAAGTTTGCAAAGTTCGAACGGGAGAGTCCAAGAACGGATCTATGTTGCAAGGCAAACACCATTGAACTGAAACCATAGGCTCAGGATTCTCCAGTATACTGCAATAATGTTAAAGAAAATCATCTGCGCTTAGACTGCAACGTGTTGGCAGAGTACGAAATTTTAAATCATTTGCTAATTTCCACCACTGTTTCCGCATTTAATTCAATTTAATTTACTAATGTTTGGATTATAGTATTTGAGTTTGCTATTACGACATACGGTTAAGAATTTTCTTTTAGCTGACATATACCTTACTTTGTTGGCAGTAGAGCGTATTTTTCGAAAGATTTTCAGCACATCTAGCATCTTTTTTCCTGAAACGAGCACATTTCCAATCAAACCACTTTTACTCGGTTCAAAATAAAATTTTGGATCGGGTTTGATTGCAGCCTCTAAAATTTTTCTTTTGACATCTAACAATAATACATCCAAGGGCGCGCTATGATTGAAGGAGTGCGTACAACAGAGTTCATTTAATTTTTCGGCATGATTTTTGTTCCCGTATATTCTATGTATAGATTTATGAGTAAACTAGTTTACGCTGTTTGTTGGAAAATTAATTTTGATTCTTAAAGGCATGTGGTCCGAGTATGGCTTATTTGAAATTTTAAAATTATCTATAAACGTTAGAAGGCTATGCGAGCTTATGCAATAGTTAATTAAGGAGTTAACTCTGCCGCCATAAAAACTCAAGTCACCTTGAGAGTCATCATTAATTCTTCCATTCAAAACTATACCCCCAACGTAATCAACAAGATCCATTAGTTTTCTACCTTGAGAATTAATAATGTTATCTTTAGAGCATCTTATTTTATTTATGTTTGGTAAATCAGTCAACAAATTCCGTTCTAATAAATATTGTTCTCCACCAATGATATATATATATATATATATATATATATATATATATATATATATATATATATATATATATATATATATATATATATATATATATATATATATATATATATATATATATATATATATATATATATATATATATATATATATATATATATATATATATATATATATATATATATATATATATATATATATATATATATATATATATATATATATATATATATATATATATATATATATATATATATATATATATATATATATATATATATATATATATATATATATCATTGGTGGAGAACAATATTTATTAGAACGGAATTTGTTGACTGATTTACCAAACATAAATAAAATAAGATGCTCTAAAGATAACATTATTAATTCTCAAGGTAGAAAACTAATGGATCTTGTTGATTACGTTGGGGGTATAGTTTTGAATGGAAGAATTAATGATGACTCTCAAGGTGACTTGAGTTTTTATGGCGGCAGAGTTAACTCCTTAATTAACTATTGCATAAGCTCGCATAGCCTTCTAACGTTTATAGATAATTTTAAAATTTCAAATAAGCCATACTCGGACCACATGCCTTTAAGAATCAAAATTAATTTTCCAACAAACAGCGTAAACTAGTTTACTCATAAATCTATACATAGAATATACGGGAACAAAAATCATGCCGAAAAATTAAATGAACTCTGTTGTACGCACTCCTTCAATCATAGCGCGCCCTTGGATGTATTATTGTTAGATGTCAAAAGAAAAATTTTAGAGGCTGCAATCAAACCCGATCCAAAATTTTATTTTGAACCGAGTAAAAGTGGTTTGATTGGAAATGTGCTCGTTTCAGGAAAAAAGATGCTAGATGTGCTGAAAATCTTTCGAAAAATACGCTCTACTGCCAACAAAGTAAGGTATATGTCAGCTAAAAGAAAATTCTTAACCGTATGTCGTAATAGCAAACTCAAATACTATAATCCAAACATTAGTAAATTAAATTGAATTAAATGCGGAAACAGTGGTGGAAATTAGCAAATGATTTAAAATTTCGTACTCTGCCAACACGTTGCAGTCTAAGCGCAGATGATTTTCTTTAACATTATTGCAGTATACTGGAGAATCCTGAGCCTATGGTTTCAGTTCAATGGTGTTTGCCTTGCAACATAGATCCGTTCTTGGACTCTCCCGTTCGAACTTTGCAAACTTGTTTCTGTCCTAAAAAGCCTTAAGGATAATAAAGCTCCTGGACAAGGTGGTATTAGATACGAGTTTTTCCAATATGCTCCCTCAAGTTTTACAAACGAGTTACTATATGTCTTAAATGTCATTTTTATTAAAGAATGTATACCATCAAGCTTTAAAGAGGCAATCCTTATTCCATTATTGAAGAAAGGTGATCCTAGCTGCTCCGCTAATTATCGCGGATTATCACTAATAGATACAACCTGCAAGATTTTTAACAACATCCTGCTCAATCGTATCTCAGATTGGATAAATAAATACAACATTTTAAATGAATTTCAAGCTGGATTCAGAAAACACTATTCGACAATTGACAATATTTTTAATCTTAGCAATATTGTTCATTTAAGCCACCTTAATGGAAGAAAGACATACGCAATTTTTGTTAATTTTTCTTTCGCTTTTGATTCGATTCCGAGAAATTCCTTGTTCTACAAATTGTCAAGTACGGGATTATCCTCAAAAATAATAAGAGTTCTTATTAACTCGTACGCAGATACTACCAGCAAAATTATTTTCGATAATACTCTCTCCAACTGTTTCAATGTACATCTTGGCGTCAAACAAGAATGTATTTGAAGTCCTATTTTGTTTGCCCTCTATTTGAACGATCTGGCCGATGCTCTCCCTGGCGGAGTAGAAGTTGGGAACTTTACAGTGAAATTACTCATGTATGCGGATGACATTGTCCTTTTCTCTGACTCGCCGAATGGCTTGCAAAATATTATTAATTGCTTGCATGCATACTGCAACTTATGACATTTGAAGGTAAACATGACCAAATCCAAGATTTGAGTTTTTCGTAGCGGCCCTAGGATCTCCAAAAATCTAAGATGGACATATGGTGAAGAGAGAATTGAAATTGTAAGCCCATATAAGTATCTGGGGATCAGGGGTGTTAAGTATAACGATATTTTACGATATGACAAAAAACGATATGGCATACTGTGTTGTCATATTGTAAGTTTTTTACGATATGACAACACTGAGAAAGCCGTGCACGGTGTATGGCTTTCCCAGAGTCGTTATATCGTAAATAACTTACGATATGACAACACAGTATGTGATATCGTTTTTTGTCACATCGTAAGAAATCGTCATATTTAACACCCCTGCTGGGGATGAACCTTTGTTACAATTTATCCTTCCGCTATCATTTTTGGAAAACAAACTTTTAACATCAAAACTGGCAATTACATCATACTGGGGTAAATATGTTAACCATCCCAAAATTTCAAACAAAAATAAGCTTAAAATCTTCAGTGCAGTTGCCCGTTCTATTATGTTTTACGGTGCTCAAATATGGGGTTACAAAAAATATGATGCTGTCGAAAAACTACTACGTTTCTTTATAAAAAAAATGCTCTTATTGCCTAGCAATACCCCAAACTATATGATCTTCCTAGAAACTGGCCTTAACTCGTTATTTGTGGATACGTTGAAACTTCATTTTGATTATATAAATAGAATACTTGCCATGCCGAATAATAGACTACCTCGAAAGCTTGCTGAAATCGTAATTGAAAAACATACTTTTTGGGCTGAGGAGTGGAGAAGCTTGTGTTCTACAATAAATTTCTTACCACCAAATAATACAACTCCAATTAGCGAATATTGCAAACTAGTTTTACCTCTACTTAAAACATATGAAAATGTAAACTTTGTCTCAGATGCAAGAAATGCTCTTTGATAGATATTACTTATCCCTGTCTTCTCGTGCTACAAGTCTTCTCATAAGAGCTAGAGGCTGCCTTTTGGATATTAATGCGAGACCGTTCAGAAGCAATTCGGTCGGTCTTTGTACTGTTTGCAACCTTGATGAAATAGAAAACACTCTGCACTTTATTGGTTGTTGTCCTATTTTTAATGGATATAGACTTAGATACTTTAATATATGCCAACTAAACCTATATGAGGTGTTAAATATTCTCAACGGTCTATCATCTACTCATGACACGCTTGTTAATTATTTAGAGTAGTGTTTAAGATACAGAAAATTGTTAATAAATGAATTTGAATAATATTAACATGTGGTTAATAGTTATATGCAACACATTTTTTCTAAAACACATAAATATATATAAAATATTTTCGTAAAATTTAATTTTTCTTATTTTGCCACTGGCTACAACTACTATGTTAAGCCATTTATAGATAATAATTATTTCTATATTTAATATTTGTAAATATTTTTATAGTATCTATTAAATAAATAATAAAAAATAATAATATGTCGATATATTTTTGAGAAAATATCGATATATCGATATTTTTTGCCCATTCCTAATATACAGACATACTTATATAAAGGAGTAACATTATATCACCGGATCTAACTATCATGGGTGAACAAGACGCCGAAAGTCGCCAAACATCACTTTTATCGCAAAAAAAAAAGAAATTTTGCGAAAAAATGCAAAATTGCAAACAGGCTCTAACATTAATTTAGCTAAAATTCGCGAAAAATTGCAGATTTGCAAGCAAGCACTTAAATGGCTTGAACATATCTAAAATTGAAAGGTATGCCAAAAACTGAAAAATCGCAAAAATTCGCGAAAAACTGCCAACATCAAAAAGATATCAGAGTCAGATATTGATTAAAAATCGGTAAAACTGTAAGAAAGCCAAAAACTAGCAAAAAATAACTTGTATCGCGACAATAACGAAAATTCGCGAAAAATTGCAAACTAGCTCTAAAATTGATTAAGCATCTCTTGTTTGCAATTTTACGCGCATTTTCGCTATTTTTCGATAGAAATAATTTTTTTCTGTCAGTTTTTTCCCTTTTTTTCAGTTTCACCGATTTTTAATCAATATCTTTTTGGCGTTAGAAAGTTTTTGCGATTTTTGTCATTTTCGCGATTTTTTCCGAGCTTTTGGCATTCCTTACAACTATAGCGATGTTAAATCAATTTTAGAGTTTGTTTGCAATTGTGAATATTGTCGCGAATTTTCGCGATAGAGGTGATGCTTTACGATTTTTGGCATCTAATGTTACTCTTTTATACGTATGTGTGGATAGATAAGACCGAAAAAAACAAAAATCTTATATAAAAGTCCCGAGAATATTTAAAAAATAAAAATCTTGCATAACTGTTATTTAAAAACCTAAAAAATAAATATCATTTATAAAGGGGTCAAGAAGACCTAAAAAATAAAAAACATTTATAACTGTTATTTAAAGACTTAAAAATAAAAATAATTTCTAAAGGGCTCAAGAAGACCTAAAAAATAAAAAGCTTTCATAACTGTTATTTAAAAACCTTTTCATCCAGCTGGGATATGAACCTGTGTGCGTTCACATTTGAAGACAAGTACTTTAACCACTGAGCTATTGTTGACTTATAAGTTAAAGAGACAAAAATTTGTTTTCATATACAAACACATGTTTACTTTAAAAGTGGTTGTCTACTTATTTTATGAATACATATCAACAAATTATAACTACTTTCAGATAATTACTTTGTAACCCATTAAAAAAGTACTACCGATTACAAAAATGACAAAAGTTTTTGCTGGGTAGTTTCATGTGTAGTCCGTGTGTAATTTCACTTTGTGTTCTATTTTTTTATTAATATTTGACGGTTAAGTTTTTTTCTTTCGAACACCAGTTTTTTACCGACATCAAAAAAGGAAGAGGTTATCTTTCGTTTGAAAGGGCTTGCTTGCCGTTTGCCCAATAATTTTTTTATTTTTTTGAAAATCGAACAGCCGTTAATAGGACAAAAGCAAGGACATTAATGACAACTGTTTACGTTCAACTAAAATATACAGTTTTTCTATTATAATAGCAAAAACTACTGATATAAGTTTAACAAAAGAAAATGTTATAAAAATAGTTTGTTATGATGAGAAAACGTCCACTACTCAGATTTTTTTTTACCGAATTCAAACAAGGAGGAGGCATCAATGCGTGTGTATTTTTTCTTTACTTTTGTATGCTGTGCACTCATAACTCTGCCATTTGATCCGATTTACAAAATTATTTTTTTGTTTCAAATGGTTTGTTTGCATTTTGGACCCTAATCGAACGGGAAATCTGGCTGCCCGAAATATTGATTAACTTTGATTGATTGAACTTTATTTGAAAATGGCCCCAAACTCAAAAATGAAAAGTGGCCCCAAACCAAAAATGAAAAACGGTCATAAAATAGAAAAAATGGTCATAAAATTTTTTCTTGTCTGCAATAGAAAATATTTTTCAGTTTGGGCCATTTTTCCTCAAGTAGGAAAAACTGAAAAATGAAAAATATCCCCAAAAAATGTTTTCATTAAAAAACAAAAAAAAATATATAAATATATATATATATATATATATATATATATATATATATATATATATATATATATATATATATATATATATATATATATATATATATATATATATATATATATATATATATATATATATATATATATATATATATATATATATATATATATATATATATATATATATATATATATATATATATATATATATATATATATATATATATATATATATATATATATATATATATATATATATATATATATATATATATATATATATATATATATATATATATATATATATATATATATATATATATATATATATATATATATATATATATATATATATATTTGTGTACAAACATACACAAATATATATATTTCTTTAAGCTGTTTTCCCACACAGATATTATTAACAAAAGTACCAAAAAACAGAGCAAAAATACGCCCATTCCATTGAGCATACAAGCAACCCATCACTGCTTTACAACTGTCACTTAACAACGTTAGGTTTTCTATTTTATACAGGTTGATACGTTCCGGCAACGTGACATTTACAGCCTAACCAACGATATCGACCGCCATCGTTCGGTTGAATTTTACACGCCAAACAGCTGATTTGCGGCGCAGTAAAAAACTATCAGCACGACAAGTCGATCAATAATGCAAGCGATCGACAACGTAAGTGTTTTCAGACAAATTTGGTACCCACTAAGAAAAGTCAAGCGACGACAAATGTCAAAATCAGTCACTTGTGTTGTTGATGTCGACAAATAAAAAAATAAAACAATAAAGTGTTTAAATTTTATTAATTTAATAATAATAATAAAGAAGTTTTATAGCCGAAAAGAACTAGTAAGTAAATGAATAGCAACAAAAATAAGTTTATAAATCACATAAACAAATGTTTAACAAACAAATCATATTTACAGCTGGAGTTTCCGGTGTAGTTAAAAAAATAGTTTTAGAAGTTTTATAGCCGAAAAGAATGAAGCTGGAGCTTGGTTCGAGTTGATTGAAGGTGGGCCAGCATTCGTATAAAGTAACTTCCCTATGGTCTGTAAGAGCTTGTAAATAATCCGCCAATTTTTTCTGCATCAAAGCTATACGCTCGTGCGCGACCTATGTGAGTGCTAACAGTTGGTAAATCACGAACACTTGTTGTTATATCCTGAACTTCAGGACAATAGACCTCGACACATTGCAATAGATCTTAGAGTTATTTTTGAGGGCTCAATAGTTCCTTCTTTGTACGCAAACCATGACCCAAAACATGTTCAATAGCAATAAAGAATTGTTGCAAAAGCATATGATCAGAATCCAACATACATACGTCCATAGCGCACCGATTGTTCGGGTAATTCTTTTGCCACCAATTTACAAATATTTATCAAATTACTACGTTCAATTTCAGCGGGATCGCAAGCGGGCGGACCTTTTCTTTTTATCAGATTTTGACAATTGGTAGGTTGAAGCTGATGATGCTTCCGAAGTGGCGCCAATGGAGCTTGTACCTAAAACAGCACCAGATACTGCTGAAGCAGCGTTTGAGACAATGGAACTTAGATGATAAGGATTCTGTGCGTCGAAATGTGTCGCGTAACCGGTTTCAACAAAAATATGTTTGTAAATCACATAAAAAAACGTTTTTTAAACATGTAGTGCAAATATAAATTTAACATAACTGTTTTTTTATTGCGACAATTTGAAGCATATACATATGCATATATATGTATGTCTTTTGTTTAAATTTTTAGTAGCTTTAATTAGCATAGAGTTGCATTTCTTATGGTACACTTTTCACATTTCAGCGCTTTTTAACAACGTAAATCGTGACGACCGACAAGTCGATAGTTAGTGGGTCGCACAAACGAACTACAATGAGTGACTTGTCGTTAGTCGATCGAGCTGTCGATCGACATCGTGGGTTAGGCTGTTAAATTCGGTAAGCTTTTGCATTGGTTTTCCCATGCCATATACGAACATCTGACACGTTTTTAAAGAAACAGTACGGTACGGTTGGCTGTTTCTACCTTTAAGGGCTCAACAAGACCTAAAAAATAAAAAGCTTCCATAACTGTTATTTAAAGACCTACAGCCACATGCATAAAAAAATTTTATTTTAGGTTTAAGACACAATTGTTATTGAACAGTTTCGCGCTAAAAACTGTTTAGTATAAAATTGCATTCGTAAACACTACAATAGACATTGTGTGCTTTAAGGAATTTTAGGTTTCGATACTGGCAACGCCACTATGTTTTGTAGTTAGTGTTGCTATAAAAAGAATATCATTTCATTCGGATATTGAAATAAATGAATAGCTTTTTTTGTTTTCGTGATGTTAAGTTTTTTTGAACTCTCTTTATAATATGTGTTGTTCATTGTAACAGTGAATTATCTCCTTGTAATTAAATTTCGAGAAAATGAGCCTTTTATAGTGAATATTTTGCAGTTTTACTTCCGCGAGTACACAAGTAACGCAATCTATGGGGTTTTGGTGCAAATATTGGAGTTACTTCACTGTAACAACGATAGATATGACTAAATGTGATACTATTCTACAAAAATATGTATTTATTAAATATATGGAGTTACCCCACTTTTACAATAAACGACCCATATATTTCTCAACTTATTTAATATAAGTATTCTATGAAGTAAAATCAAAAATGTTAAATGATTACAAAAGAATTCATACGACTCTTTACATCATATATGAAAAAGGTACTAGATTAACGAGACTATTTTTATTTGGGTTGAATGTTTCTACATCACTATTTCTTTTTGCTTTTATGTGTTTTGGTTGTGTTTTTTTTTTGCTAATTTTGCTGCGAATTTTGTTTAACTTAAATAATTTAGTGGCATATTCTATCAAATTAAAAAAAAACACTTAAACGCTTATAGCAAAGACTTCAAGCTTTAATTTAAAGTATATGATGTATGCTTGTGTGCTAAATTTGCAAAGATATTTGAAGTTAAAATTGATATTTCGATGATATGAATTTATTGAAGGTTTATAGTAGGTGCATACCATCTTTAAACCTATTTTAAAATTTTCATGTAATATACATTTATGAATGCAATATTATGAAATTTTGCTTAAAAGTAGTTTATTACCCTGTTTTAAATATTTATAAATATGGCTGCTAAAAAATAAAAGTCTTTCATAACTGTTATAAGAACACCTAAAAAATAAAAATATTTTTTAATAGTTATGAAAGGAGTAATCTTTTTTGGGTTGTTTATACATAATTGTTATTACAGGTCCGATATTGTTTGTAGCTTGTTTTTCTGCGACCAATTGGATATTTAAAAAATAACAGTTATTTCGGGTCCCTGATTATTTAAATTAAACAATTTTTATCCACAAAAAAAAAAGTTTGAACTTAAATAGTATGAAAAAAGTTCATAATCTATTGGTCATATATTTTATTAATTTATAAATAAAAAACAGAAATTATTTCATTCGCAGTATGAATTTAGTTTTTAATAAATAAATTTATGAAATCTAATACTATATTCACACTGCTATAGTTTAACGTGTTTCGGCAAATATTTTAAGAAACTAAATAAAGTTGTTCAGACTACAATTTTATAAACTTTCTGTTTACAGCATGACGAATTCATAAAAGGTGGTAGCAACCGGCAACTAAAAATTTTTTTCGTGTCCTAAATATTAATAATTTTGCAAAGTTATTAATTAGAATTTTACATATGTATGTACATTTTTCCATTTGAATTGAAAACTTGAACCAAAAACTAGGTTTTTAATACTTTTCAACCAACACAAATTTTAATTTTCAGAATACGCTGCTTGTTGTTATATAAATGCTACAACTTTTTTTAATTTCGACTTTGTTACATATTTTGCCGGCATTACAAACCGTGTTAAATAACCACTAAAATCAAAAAATCGACTGAACATACATCACGAAGTACTTGGAACCCTGATTTTTACTGGTTTTTGAATGAGTTTAATTTTGAAACACGTAAATTTTTTTACAATTAAATATATGGGGAAACATCTAAAAATGAACGTGTTTAGCTCGTAAACACCTAAAATTGCGATAAACACGGTAGTGTGAATTGCCTATAAGTTGCCTTGAAAAAAATTTTGAATTTTTTTGTAAACAAATTCTAAAAAGTTTTTTTTTAAAGTTATATAAAGTAGAAATACAGTTCATTTCAAATATTCTGTTTGGCAGAAAGGAAAGAGTTGTGCTTAGTACAACAGGGTATACAAGTTCAATAATGATTTTTTTTAAAATATGTTTAAAAGACATATGAATCAAATTATGTAAAAGTTCCCAGCTGGAATGACAATAGTTTGGAAAAAAAATCATCATATTCGATTCATAACATTTATGAAAAAATTTCTTAGATATAAGGAATATTTTTTTCTGTGTATTTGTTTTAAGCTAATTAGCACATAATTGTTTTCATATGCAAAATATGAATGAGGAACGAGAGATAATAAGTTGAAAATTCGTATTGGTTCTAAAAGTTGCTTCATAAAAGCTCGTGTCTGCGCCGGAAGTTATTCAAGGTCAAAGGTCACAAAAATAATTTTTTCGCGATTATCTCGGTTTCTATAGCTCCAATAATGTTAATGATGTCCAATGTTAATGATGTCCAATGTTATAAATGTCCAATGATGTTATAAAAATTGTAGAGCATAAAATTTGCGACAAATTTTGTATGAAACATTTTTTCATACGCCGAACCGTTTCTGGGATAGAGGGCAGAGATGCCGCAGCGCTCAGCCATACTCACTGTAAAGCAAAGTCAACCGTGAATCTCAGTGAATAATACCTTGTTCAAAGTTACGGAATGAGAGATAATAAGCTGCAAACTCGTATACGCCCTTACTTTGATATTATAAATATTGTCTCACAAGTCTCATAAAATCTCGTGTCTGCGCGGCAAGTTATTTAAAGTCACAGGTCACAAAAATCTGTTTTTCGAGATTATCCGGTTTCTATAGCTCTAATGATGTTAACATATATTATACAAATTTTAGAATATAAAACTTGCGACAAATTTTCTTTTAAACAATTTTTCATACGCCCAACCGTTTCTGAGATAGTGGGCAGAGAGCTCGGAGCGCTCAGCAATACTCACTGTAATGCAAGGCCAACTGCTAATCTCAGTGAATAACGAGTTTTGTGCGCCAAATTGTTTTGTTTTGATCAGCTGTAGTGTAAATTTTTTTTATTTAAAAAAAATGTTTGCAAAAATGAAATGTGAAATTCAGATTGAAAAAGAATTTGTGGAGTCCATTGAGTTTATTCATGCATTCATTGAGGTATGCATCCATTGCATTCACTGAGTCATGCATCAATTGCGCTTGCTTAATAAATTGATAGAATTAATAAACGTAACAGAGATGAGACACAGTACGTAAAAGTAGTAATTGTGGTATAAAATTAATTTTCATGCATTTTGTTCTTGAAAATATTTGTAAACTTTATTATGAACGTTGTTTATATTATTTGGCCAATTTTGTAGTTTGGTATTGTTGATTAAATAATCTTCAGCTAATAAGGCCTAACGCAGTTTATGTCAATAAAAATTTTTTTATTACATATTTACCCAACGTTTCGTCAATTTTTTGTTGACTTTTTCAAGGGAACGTTTTTTTTAAATTTAAAAACGTTTTTTAAAGAAAAATATAGCAAAAACTAATCTACGACACAGACATATTTATCGATAACATTGAAAATATAATATAATTTGTCATACCTGGCTATCAAAAACAGCTGGTATTTTTCATGGCGCCGGCGACGCATGCAAAAGTAGAAAGTAAACCTACTTTTCGCGTTAGACGCGTCCAGTTTTCGGCTCCATTTAAGTACATTTTAATGTTATTCGTACTTAAATTTTTGAGTACGGTTCGTACTCAAAGTAAATAGAAAACACTTGAATTTAGAATGGCGCTTTTCTTTTTGTGTAAGTATTATTAAACGAATATATTAGACATATGCAAAATGTTGTTAGGTATAATGTGTTAACTAATATATAATACAAATTATTTCTTTTAAATGATATTTCATTATTTAATAACTTTATTCAAGGTATTATTCACTGAGATTCACGGTTGGCCTTGCATTACAGTGAGTATGGCTGAGCGCTGCGGGCTCTCTGCGCTCTATCTCAGAAACGGTTGGGCGTATAAAAAAATGTTTAATACAAAATTTGTCGCAAATTGTGTGCTCTACAATTTTTATAGTGACTGTTAGCATCATTGGAGCTATATAAACCGAGATAATTGCGAAAAACTGATTTTTGTGACCTTTGAAGTTGAATAACTTACGGCGCAGACACGAAATTTTATGAGACTTTTGAGACAACTTTTAGAACATGAAAATGAAGGTGTACAAGAATTTTCGGCTTATTCGGCCATTATCTGTATTTCATGTGGAATTAAAATGTGCAGAATTATCAAAGCATTGTTGTTGTAAATTAATATTTATAACAACAATGCTTTGATAGTTACACACATTTTAATTCCACAAAATACAGAACATACCCTATTATCTCTCATTCCGCAGTGAAATCCTAATATGACTGGGCTAAAAATGAATTTCTTTTGTTTACGAGCAGTAGTTGGCGCCATTTAAAGGGCTACCATTATTTGGATAAAAACAATAATTTTGTATGAGAAAAAGTAAACAAATAAAGTTTATTGTAGAGAGTCAACTGTACATAAATCAAGACGAAAAAATAAGGAACGTCTTCTACAAACGCAAATTTTTACGTAATCGTCCATATGCCATTCGCGATAGTCTTGATTGCAACGTGCTCTCTAAACATGCTGTCAGTTGCATGAAAGCTTGTTACTTTTTACGTTGTTGTTTTTCTTTTTAATAGGTACCAGTGGAATACTACTAACACATGCTCTTAAACACTACTACCAAACTAAAAATTCATTTTTCTTAATGGCCAGCGCCGTACAAAAAAATTTTTTGAAAAATTGCCTTTTTCGGGCTAATTTATTCTATTATTTTGATTAATTTTATTATTTTGCACTATAACTTCATCGCGAATGGTTAGTTTGTAATAAATTGTTCAACTTTCTAAGCCGTTAATACAATTTGAAATTTAAATGGGCCAAGGAAAATCGTTACCTGAAGCTGAAAGCGCCAAAATTAAATGTTATGCTAAAGACGACGGACGGTCTTACTCACAATTAAATTGCAAAAAAAAATTAATGAGACTCGAAATTGTGTGAGTAATTTCTTACGAAATGAGACTAACTTTGGAATGAATATGAAAAGAGGGACTTGTAGCAGCTGAAAGACGGGGTTTCGTTAGATATGCTTACAATTCGAAATGAAGGACAAAGTTGGTACTGAAACTAGTTTGGCGACTGTAAAACCCGTAATACATAATAGGTCCGATCCCGTACTTTTTGGTTAAAGTTCTATAAAATGAAAGTAAGCAAGAATTACTCTCTTCAAAACAAAAATTTTCAAAAATACGGGAACAACAAAAACATAATTTTTATCCCAAAAGATAACATGAAAGTGTCGTGAAAATTAGGGATGTAACCGATACCGAAACAATTGTTACGAGCAGAAACAATACATTCCTTCTTCATTGCATGTGGTAATATACTACGTGATAATGAATGTGTATTTTTTTTGTCTGATCATATTACCTTCTCGCTTCCAAAGGAATGCTATGTTTTGCTTTTTAAAATAATGCATTATATCTTTCATTATACGAGACTACTTTTCCTGCTGGGAATTTTTATTTTAAAACGCAGTTTATGTTTGAACGCGTACCTTGGAAGATCGAGTAAATACAATGAATATGTGAATGAATATAGACAAACATATACATTTTAAACGGAATTAATAAAGAACATATTTATATATACTTACATACTTGTATGTATGTATATATAAGTATATGTAATTTATTTTTTCAAACAAATAACTTTTGAAAATATATGGGAGAAAGAATTATATTCTTATTATTATAGAATTCATTCGCCGGCCACTAAAATAGTTCATTACTTTCCTAGGACCTATTCTCCGTTAATAATAATGAATTCTGGAATGAACAATTATACGTGCTGTACATTACTTTCTCTTTTACTCTTCATCACCTTTTCCCGCTGGGAAAACGCTGATTGTTTAGCACTTTACACAATCTTCCCGGACTGCTTCGTCCGAGAAGAAGAATATTTTCGCGCGTTCCTAATGTTGAGTACGTGATCGGACCTAATGCAAAGCATTGGAAATGAGAGCTACATGACCTGTAAGGAAGTATAAAAATACGTATTTGTTTTCAGACGAAAAAAAATTCACCGTAAGGGTCCTGATCGCTATAAATATGATTTCCATGATCTCTGTAAGATGAACTTCAGTTAAATGGAAATCATACCTCTGCAGGTGTTGTTGTGGGGAGCTATGTCGTGTTGCAGTACAGTTGAACTGCAGTTTCTTTCAACAAAAATGAATTTCAGACTTATACCTATTTAGTTCAGAATAAAAATACGTAAAAAAATAATTATTATGCATGCTTACTTCTCGGTTGAATTTATGTAACTAAATACAGACAAAATAACTGAAAACAGTCTAAGCCATGCATAAAAACAAACACACAAACAACTTTGGTTGTAGGTATTGATAAAATGCCCATTAAAAGCGAAAACAAAAAATAATAAGAGCTTGTGAGTGTTGGATTATTAATCAGGGAAATTTCGGCAAACTAATTGAATGCAAAGAATTTATATGAAAAAGTCTTGTATTTTCTATTTCGCTATAAAAATTAGTTAAATTTAAATAGCTGATGTTTCCTTGTAAAAACCATCCATCTTCATAACAGGTAAACGTTTTTTTACGTTATTTATTTATTGTATCTTCAATAAAATTGAAATAACAATAAGTAATCAAATCTTAACTCTAAAAATTTTTAAATCCAGTCAATGCCAGACAAAAATATTAGTTTCAGCGGTTGGTTCTTTTGTTCAGCGGATGGTTCGTGTTCGGCTGACACCAAGAGTGTTTCTCCTTCTCAGCCGAGTGTGTCCCCTAAAGCTAATGATGTTTTGGGGTAGGGGATTTGGGTGCATCTCGAGTTTTTTATGTATCTTGTCACGTGCTTCGAAAACACTGTCTTTACCAGGGGCACATCTAAATCGCTTGTTTCTGACATACCATGGGGCTGCTGTAATCGATTTTATTTTGTCGCCATTGAAATTTTTCTACATTTGATGCCGAGGCAGTGCCCCATAACTGGATACCATATTGGTTTTAGAATGGAGTTGTATAGAAGAAGCTTACAATCTAGGCTTAGAGTTTCTTCCAATGAGCCAATTCATGTCAAATGCTTTTAATTTGGGTCACCTTTGCATTAATGTTGGACTTCCATGTTAGACGACGATCAAGATGAACACCGAGCTATTTTACTTCAGTGTGTTGAGGTATAGTTTGGTTATTTATTTGTATAGGTGGGCAGGTTTCCCTGCGTAATATAAAGGTAATGTGTAGACATTTTTGCTCCTTAATTTTAATTCGCCATTGTTTTAGCCATTGTTCCAACTGGGGTATATACTCTTGCAGTTTGCGGGGAGTTTCTTGATGGCTTTTGTGAACACTTAGAAAAGCTGTATCATCACCCAATGTTGATATGTGTATGTTACTGCATACCGGCAAGTCAGAGGCATATATCAGATATAATACTGGGCCGAGGATGCTGCCTTGAGGAACTCCGGATTCAATCGGTTGCGGGGGCTTAGAAAATTACTGTCCTTAACAAAAAATTTTCGTTCAGTTAAGTAGCTTTCTAAAAGCTCAAGAGTGTTCATAGGTAGGTTTCGCTTTAGTTTATGTACTAAACCTTCGTGCAATACTTTATCAAATGGCTGAGAAACATCTATGAAGAGCGCAGAACAATATTTCTTTTCCTCGAAGGTTTTTCTAATCACATTCTCGACTCTATGTGCTCGTTCAATCGTGCTATGTTGTCTCCTAAAACCGAATTGGTGGTCTGGAATGCATCCATTACCATTCAGTATAGATGTTAGCTTACTCATAAGGAGCTTTTCAAATAGCTTTGACATGTTCGACATGGTAATTAGCGAAACTTTCCATTCTACGGGATAGCATTTGAGGCGCAAAATACCGTTGAAAATAAATAGAATTATCCTTTTTTCTAAGAGCATTTTATTGCTTATTTTATCAGCGCCTGGAACTTTTTTTCGAACTTAAGTCCGCAATACAGTGTTCAATCTCACGAATATTGAACCTCAAGGTAACATCTGGTATAGAGACGACTGGTGGCAGCTCAACTATATTATCACACGTAAGTTGAGTAAATACTTCCTGCAAGTCTTCTTTTTTCAGATAAAAGCCGTTCTACATCTGCTGAATAAATTTTATTATATCTCACCTGAAGATTTGTAGTAGCATTTAGAGCAGCTTGCTTAATTTTTGCCTCAAACATTCTAATGGAGTCATCTATGTCAGCAGGCGTTTTTAATGGAATATTTTCTGTGCAATGAGTACTTAAATATTTTTTGTATTTCAACCAATTAATAAGTGTGTTTGTCATCGTTAAATCACAAGTGGGTGAAGAAGTTGTATGTGAATATATAGTAACAATAGTTGGTGAGTGATCTGAAGACAAATCTAAAGATGCTTCAACTTGGATCATTTCGCTGGGCCCACCCTTTACCACTCCAAAATCAACATCACCAGGAATTTTTCGACGATCTGTTGGCCAGTAAGTTGGCTGCCCGCTTGATATAACATTCAAACGCATTTTAGAAATCGTGTCAAACAAAACGTATCCCTTTCGTGTGATGCGATGTGATCCCCAGAACGTGTGCTTAGCGTTGTAGTCACCGGCGGCCAAAAAGCGTGGGCCTAGTTAATTAAAAAAATTTACTATTGATTTTCCGTAATCGAGTACCTGGGAGGAGAGTAAATTTATGAAATCACCAGGTTTTGATGAACAGCTTCAATGCAGATGTTACTTGCTTGAAGATAGTCTTCACATTAATCACCCATTAAGTAGCGTTTTAATCGCGATTTTATTAGTATAGTTGAGCCACCACAAGCTCTTCCTTGGGGTCCTCTATGTCATACAGAGTATATCCACTGATTTTAAAAAAGCTTCTAGCAGTCAATTTGTTTATCCATCATGAAGTGTTCGAAATCGATTTTATGTTGGCGGATGCCGTTTGCGTTCGAGAAACAAAAGTTCATGGTTTGTTTAATGCAGCCTGCAATAATGTAGACTGCATTTTCAACATTTCCTGCATCATTCAGGTCATGTTGGTTGTAAAAAAATTTACAGTTTGAATGAAATTATCTATTGAAGCCTCAATTCGATCAAAATTAAAGCGAGTGTTATCGTTGGCAAGAGGCCGTTTTTGAGCTGTGGGCTGGTTAGACTTCAACGCGTTTGCGTATGAGAACTGTCTGTTAGGTATGTTTTGCGCTGTGGCCTGGTTAGCCTTAAAAACGTTGGCGTACGAAGGCCGGCTGGTAGCTGGTTGCCGCAGCTGGGGATAATTGGTTTTGTCAAAAGTAATAGGTTGATCATAAGTATTTTTACGTCTCTTAGATAAAGATTTTTTGACATGTGCATAGATAGACAGGACAGCCCTGTGGTTTTCGTGGCAATTGCTGCACTTTTTAATTTTTGAATTATCTTTCGGTTTGTCACAATTGGCAGTGCTGTGTAGTTCTGCACACACGACACAAACGGTGCGTAACTTGTGTTGTTCCTCTACGGTAACTCGTCGGTGCAGCAAATATCTTAAGCTATAAATGGAGTGTATTTCATTCTTTTTTAATTTCATGTCACCTGGTTCCAGTTCCGCACGAAATAGTGGTTGGGGACTCGCTCTCTATTTTTAATGTTAGTAAAATTTTTCACTTTAAAACTATTATTTAGCTTTTACCTTTTCTGGATCCACGTATGAATCAATGCCTTTTATTACTACCTGGAGGCCTTTTGCACTTTTAAGCTGGTAGGTGCAGAAATTTGTATTTTGTGTTTTAAAATCCGAAACTACTGTGCGGTAATGATTTTCTGCATTAACTTGAATTTTTGTCTTTTCAATCGAGCCTCGTTTTATCGGCATGACGTAAAACGCTTCTTCATCGATTAGTTGTACTAGGTTTTTAATTAACTCGTTTGAGTTTTTCTCCCTTAAGTAAATTGGGGGCGGCTTGCTGGGCTTGACAAATGTGACTTCATCTTCTTCGTTAGTTGTGTTCTTTGCATAAAGTGTATGAGCCAGGACGTCAATTCGAAACAAAAAACTGGCTTAATTACTGCCCTTAAAGAAGCCTGGATCAAAATAGACTTGGATTAGTTTACAAAATTGTATGACTCAATAATTTTGACCCTTTCATCTTCAGATAAAGATTTTCCTCGAACCGTTTTAATTGCAAATTGTATCAAAAGCGTAGGAAGATAAAAGTTATTATACGCCTATGTTCTGCCTTCCGAATCGTTTTCACAATTATTATTTTCAATTCGGATGCTAAAACACATGCTACACCTCTTCAAGTTGAAACTAAGAAAATATAAATTAATATCAAGTGTTCTGTCATCCGAATTTGCAAGAAAAAAAATGTGAAAATGGAAGATTTAAAATTTTCTTGATATTCTCGTTTTCACTTTTGAACAAAGAACCTCTTATTTTTCTCAATTGAAAACAGTTTTGTGAAAGCAAATCGAAACGTGAATATCAAAAGAATATGTGAAAACGTCAGTTTTCACATCTGTTCTTGTGAATTCGGATACTAGAATACATCCTGTTAATTTAAATTTTCTAAATTTGAACTTAAACAGGTGTAGCATGTGTTTTAGCATCGAAATTCACAAGAACAACTTGAATACGATTCGGAAGCCAGAACATAGGCGATAGTGTAAACCAGTGGTAGGGACAAGTCAAAATGTGTGTATTGTTGCTTATTAGTATTAGTGATGCGACAGAGCTTCCCACCGAACACAATGTCAAACGTTTGAAATATGATGCTGTATTATATATCCTTAGGTAATATTTTACGCATTCGAAATAAAACAAAACATTTGAAAATAGTTTAAATTGGCAAAATACATTCATTGTTTGACTAAAGAAAAGAGTGTTTAAGTATTTAAATAGACAATATATAGAAAAGTCATACTTTGGAGCGGATTTTTGCACAATATTAATAAAATCGTCCACATTTATACTCTTATGAAAAATTCGTAGTAATAAAACGTGTTTTAAATGTGATTAAATATTTTTCGCATAAAATCATCAATTTGAAATTAACCACGCGTGTTTGCTGGATAAACATCAGGGACTGAAACCGAACCCGAACCTGAACCCCAACGGGTTCAGGTTCGATGTTTATAAAGACTTTGAAACCGCACCCGTTGAACCCAAAAATTCAGCCAGGTTTGGGTTCAAAAATAAAAAACATTATTTAATAGAAGAATAATAAAAAACATTACATTTCTTGCATGCAAAAAAATTAAAAACAACATCAAAATAAAATAACGACCAAAGCAAGTTCATACCAGGTGGCAGCACCCCGAAAGCTGACTATTTTTTGCAATTTTTAAAAGTGCTGAATGGTTGCCAAAAATTTTTGCTTTTTCTTGTTCTGGGTATTTCTAATAATTTCTTATTTGAAGTATATTTTCTTATGTCAATGCGGTACGTACGCTACAAAGTTGAAAAAAGTTTTTTTTTAAAGCTAAATAAGTTAAATTTAATTAAATTAAAAAAAGAATATACGGCCCTGTTCGGTAAACCGAATCCGAGTAAATTTCTCGGTTTCCAAAAATAAATAATGTCCCAATTGATGTATTTTAAATCGTATATAATAAATTAATTTCAGATATGATATTTTAAGCTCCAAAAAATATGAAATTGCAGAAAAGTATGAAAAAAGTTTGCTATTAGTGGATTTAATTTTTCTAAATCGAGCGTATTTAAAACGACTCGATTTACAGAACAGGCAGGTAGTGTTTAAACGTATAAACGTGAATGTAAAATTGATTTATGTATTTTATTATTAAGCAAAATAATTGCGTGCGTTTGAATTTTGGTTTTAAGCCCGAACCGTGAACCGAACCCGAACTTCTTATTTTGATTAACCCGAATCTGAACCCATTTTTTCATGGTTTCAGTCCCTGATAAATATTCTTGGAAAAAAATTATAAAAAAATATGTAAGCATCCGCCTCATGTGCATTCGTCGTTGTCTGGTCGACGACTAAATGAAAAGAGGGTAAGAATACGTGTGAATGCTCTCAGCACAATTGTGCTATGAAACGCCGACCAATGGTGTAAACTAATAAAATTAATCATAAAGCTATTCTGATGAGCTAAAAAAGGCACCGTTTTTTAACAAAATTTGTTGTGCAGCAAGAATTTAGATAACGCTGCCTGCCATATGCATATCATTTATTAATAGACGCGATTTTATTAGCAGTTTTAGCAATAGTTTTTGGGAGAACTGCTAAAAAGTATTGTTAAAATGTTGAACCTAATCAGATGATCGACAGTGTGTACATTAGAGTGATCTTAAAAAATAAAATTTAGATTTCTTCAAGTCTCATACCCCGAACCAATGGGTATTTACAAACAGGTATCCTAAAAAATTTCAGATCAATCGATTAAGATTAAGGCGTGTCGCACGCCCACCTAAGTTTGAGCTAATGCTCTTTTCTGTCTTTTACATCTCATAACTTAATAAATATAGTATTTACAAACATATTTTCTTCTACAAAGTTGTGTTCTGTGAAGTTTCCAACAGTTTTTAATTAACTCACTTTGCTAATACTATTACGGCCCTTTTCACAATATATGATAAGAGTTAACGTGGACTTTAATGGCAAGTTTTGTATGCCGATCTTGTCGTTGAAGTCCACGTTAAAGTTTAATTGTACATTGTGAACAGAGCGGTTAAAGTCTCAAAAAAGCTCATCAGATGTGATAGTTGTTTCTTTAGTTATTGGGGCCGCTGAAAGCGAATATGCACTCGATTTTTTATCAGCTCCAGTTTTCAAGATATACCGTTTTGTCAAAAATGAAGGCTGGAAATTAAAAACTGTAAAAAATTTTTGTTTTTAAAAATCTTTAAAAAATATACCAACGATCCCATTTTTTGTCCAGTAGTTTAATATATTCCAAAAAAAGAGCCCCTTTTATTGAGAAAACTTGAACTTTTTTATGAAAATTTTAAATTTTAGGCTAAAACTTTTAGGATATCTCAAAAACTAATGGGCAGATTTAGAAACAATGTTCGGTCGGCTTAAAAATAGTTTTAGTGGCGAATTTGGTTTTCCTTTTTTACTGAATAGGGCGAAGCCTTGTCCAGTTATGCTAATATAAGTTTATCGTGCAAGTGCCTTCAATTTTGACATAACGGTATATCTCGAAAACTAGAGCTGATAAAAATGGAACGCCGACTAACATTCAGCGGCACAAATAGCTAAAGAAACAGCTTTCAGTTTCAAGGAATGAATAAGTACTGACATTTGTAAATAAGTGTAATTATTTTGAAATATTAATTGTTATGGATTTTTTTCGATATTGTTGTTTATTTTGTTAAATACAGAGACTCAACTAACTATATAATAATTTTTGAATTGAAAAATTTCAATAAATCAACAAATATTTTCATTTCATTGTTGATAATAATTATCTGTAAAATTTATATTTATACGTTGCTTATAATTGCTATTCTCAATTTATATTTTTACGTTGCTTGATAACAGTTATTATTAAAAATAATTTTTTCCTTTGCTCATAATTTTTATTTTCAACGTTATTTATTTACGTTGTCTTATAATAGTTATTATTGGTTTGACGAAAATGATGAAGTGACGAAAATTTGCAAAAACTTATTAAAATCGGAAAGATAGCAAAGTTTAATATTTATTAAAAATCTACGAGTGGCAAAAATAATTTTCTTCGCGAAAGTTCGCGAAATTTTAAGCATTCTACAAACTTGTTAAAAACCGCAAAAATGTGAGGAATGCCAAAAATTCTGAGAAAATTGGAAAAATGACGAAAATTCGCAAATGCTTGCTAAAATCGGAAAGATAACAAAAGTCTGGCATTGATTAAAAATTGGTGAACTGTAAAACTCTCAGCAACTGGCCAAAAATCACTTCTATCGCGAAAATAGCGAATTTCTCGAAAAATATTTAAACTGATTAAAATTCGCTAAAATTGTAAGGAATGTTGAAAATAAAATTCATGAGCAATGTAAAAAAATTTGTACAACAACAACTATTATTAATCAACGTAAAAAATAAACGTTGAAAATAAAAGTTATGAACAACGGATAAAATAATTTTTCAATAATAATTGTTATCAAGCTACGTAAAAAATATAAATTGCAAATAATAGTTATGAGCAATAGAAATTTTTTTGTTAATTATAACAATTATAAACAGACGAACAAATATTTACCATATTTCAACAGTTATGTTTCAACTTTTTTGCATATTTCTTATACTGGTTAGGTCTCTGGTTAAATATGCATTTTAGATAAAAGCCGATAGCCGACAGACAACAACTTTCTCGAAAAAAAATTATTTTAAATACTATATTTATTTGGGTATATTATGTATTCCATGCGGAATTAAAATGTGCGGAACTACTAAAGCATTGTTATAAAAAATAATTTGCAACAACAATGCTTTGCTAATTCCGCACATTTTAATTCCACATGGAATACAGAACACACTCGATTAAGTTATGGGGCATAAAAGATAGAAAAGGAGCATTTACCCAAACGTCGGTTGGTGTGCGCACGCCTTAACTGATTGACCTGAAAATTTTTTAGGATAGTTTTTTATAAATAGCAATCCATTTGGGGATGAGACTTGAAGAAATCCAAATCATATATTTTTAGGACCACACTAATGTACATACTATAGCTGTGTTCGTTTACTCGAAATGCTTACTACTTTTACCACAATTGGAAAAATTTGTTTACTTTTTGTATTGAAAACTTCCAGCTGTAGTAAAAATAGTAAATTGTAGTAAGTAAACTAACAAACATTATGTATATCATATAAACAGGCAAAATTTAAATTAATTAAATATTTTAATTCAAAGATCACTCAAACTGTCATTAAAGACCAACCTCTGGAAATATTTGGCTATTGGCAGACACAGGATTATGAGCCACCAACAGCTGAAAACGGCTTAGTACCACGTAATGCATATGGTAATGTTGAGCTGTTCAAACCCTCCATGTTGCCCAAGAAAACTAAGCACATACGCTGTAAGTATTATCAACCAAAATACATAAATATGTACATTAGGGTGGATCGACTTTTTTTATTTAGCAAGCGCTTTTTAATACCAGCAAAAAGTAGCTCTTTTAACTCCCAAATATACACAGAACATTTCATTTGGCACATGATATATATATATATATATATATATATATATATATATATATATATATATATATATATATATATATATATATATATATATATATATATATATATATATATATATATATATATATATATATATATATATATATATATATATATATATATATATATATATATATATATATATATATATATATATATATATATATATATATATATATATATATATATATATATATATATATATATATATATATATATATATATATATATATATATATATATATATATATATATATATATATATATATATATATATATATATATATATATATATATATATATATATATATATATATATATATATATATATATATATATATATATATATATATATATATATATATATATATTTATATATATATATATATATATATATATATATATATATATATACATATATATATATATATATATATATATATATATATATATATATATATATATATATATATATATATATATATATTTATATATATATATATATATATTGTTACGTTTTTAGTCCTTTACATAAAAACGGTTTTATTATTTTCACAGGATTCGTTGAATTGCAATAAAATAAAACACGGATATTTATTTTACAAATAAATTCTCAGTAACACTTTATTTATTACTTTAAAAACACGTACAACTAAACGCGATGTACACACTAACTATTCTTGGCGATGTTTACTCGTCTAAGTTTAAAAACACACTTCCTCATGTCGTCTGGCAGCCTCCCCTTATATAGTAAATTATAAAACCTTCTGGTAACTTCGCTAACTTTCTGGAATGTAGTTGTCTCTTTTTATCTTTAAGTATACGGCATGATCATTTGGTCTTGCTATAGTGTAGTGTATGTGCGTGTGTAGATGCATGAGATTTTTCTTCTGTTTGTTTATCTTCGCACACACACATACTCTAATGTTCGCAACTTAAGCAAATTATGCTGTCATCAAGTCTACATCTCTTGCAGTTTAAGTTTAATGTCACTGTTTGTAATTGCGATTAAGCAGTCTCGAATAGTCTTGAAAGTTCTGGCTACCGTTTCCTGAAGATTCCGGAAACTTCCATTTTCCGTTATTTTGAATTCTATTGGCAGTTGTCGAGTGATGCCAAGTTTAATTGTGGTACTTGGTTGCCAGGTTTTGATTTTATTACAGTGATTTAGGGGTATAAAGCAGATAATGATCGGGTTGTCAGTTTGTGTCGTTACATTTGAATCTGCATTTTCATTTCGTAACACTGCCGCCCACTTAAGCCTGTTCGTCCCGAATAGGCACACAATCACCTTTTCCATAGTGCGCCAGTCGTTCCAGGTGTACGATTTTCATTTTGGACCTTGGGCTGTTGTACTTCTGTATCCTATAGACGACATCGTTCAACCTTTTAATAACCTTATACGGTCCATCCCAATGAGTCTGCAATTTTGGAGACAATCCCTTCTTTCGTTGTGGGTTGTAAAGTAGAACCAATTGACCCTCATTGAATCCCTCAGAATTTGCAGCTCGGTCATATCTAGCCTTCATCTTGTCACTGGCCATTCTAATTCGGTTGCGTACAAATTCATGTAGCTCATTTAAATCTTCTTGCTCTTGGGAAGAGCTGGTGCCTTCTTCACTTGTTGGTGTAGGCTTAACGCCAAATTCCAAATCACCAGGCAATTTTAATTCCGTTCCGAAGACAATTTTAGCAGGTGTTCGTGATGTCGAGTCATGTACAGCTGACCTATATGCCAACAAAAATTTGGGAATGTGCTCGTCCCAGTCCCTTTGATGCGCGCTTACCACTTTTCGCAGGTACTCCTCTAGAGTGCGATTAAATCTTTCTACCATGCCATCGGACTGTGGGTGCAGCGGCGTCGTTCTTGTTTTCTTTATCCCATATAATTCGCACATTTCCCGGAATATAGCAGACTCGAAGTTTCTGCCTTGGTCAGAATGTAATTCTATTGGAACACCATAGCGACATACCCAGTTGTTGACAAATACATTCACAACTGTCCTTGCTTCTTGATTGGGTATGGCATATACTTCTGGCCATTTACTAAAATAGTCCATCACCACAAGAACATAGCGATTCCCGGCGTCGCTGACGGGAAAAGGACCTGCTATATCCATTGCTATCCGCTCAAATGGTGCACCTGAGTTGTACTGTTGCAGCTGTCCTCGACTTTTTCTTGCTGGTCCTTTTGCTGCGATGCACTGTGGGCAGTTTGCTATCCAGTCGGCTACGGCTTGTTGACACCCAACCCAATAAAAACGCTGTTTTAGCTTCTCCAGCGTTTTTGTCACTCCCAGATGACCGCCACTAGGACCATTGTGGAACTCGTGCAAAACCTTATTCACCTTGGAGGATGGCACAACTATTAGGTTGGAAGCCATTTTACCATCTGCACTTTCCCATACGCGGTACAAGCACCCGTTTATCAGCTTCAGGCTATTCCACTGAGCCCAATAAGATTTCACAAGTGGGCTTTCAGCTGATATTACATTGCGAGCAGGTCTTCTATTTTCCTCTTTGGCTGCTATAATTGTCGCCAATATGGTGTCGTTTCTCTGTGCCGCTGACCAGTCCTCATCGGAATCGATGTGCGTTAGCCGAACATCAATAACGCATTCCTTCTTTTCGGCCTTAACACAATGTCTGCACTCCAAGCTGCAGGGCCGTCGTGATAAAGCATCTGCATTGTTATGCTTTACGCCCCTTCTATGCTCGATGCTGAAGTCGTAGCTTTGAAGACGTTCAATCCAGCGTGCTAGCTGCCCTTCAGGATTTTTAAACTGCAACAGCCATCTCAATGCAGAATGGTCGGTCCTCAGCGTAAAGTGTTGGCCATACAGGTACTTATGGTAGTGTTTTATGCACTCCAACACTGCCAAAAGCTCACGTCGTGTCACACAGTAGTTTCTCTCAGGCTTTGAGAGTATACGGCTATAATAGCCTATCACTTTTTCTGTGCCATTGACAACTTGCGACAACACACCTCCTATGCCATAGCCGCTCGCATCGGTATCAAGCAAAAATTTCTCTCCAGCTATGGGGTAGGCTAGTACTGGTGACGTACTCAGTAAATCCTTTAGTGTCTGGAACGCATTCTCCTGCTGTTCGCCCCAGTGATACGGCCTCGACTTCTTGGTTAGCTCATGCAAGCTTGCAGCGACGTTGGCAAAATTTGGTACAAAGCGTCTGTAGTAGGTACAAAGGCCCAGAAAGCTGCGCAGTTCATGAAGATTTTTCGGACGAGGCCAGTCCTTTACTGCTCGTATTTTATCTTCACCCGTTGAGATTCCGTCTGCTGTAACTCGATGGCCCAAATACTTTACTTCTCTCTGGAACAATGCACATTTCTTGACGCTAAGTTTTAAACCAGCTGATGATATGCGTTGAAGAACCTCTGCCAAATTTTTGAGGTGCTCATCAAAAGTCTTTCCCATCACGACGATGTCATCAAGGTACACCAAGCAAGTCTTCCAGTGAAGTCCTTTCAGCACTCGTTCCATTAGGCGTTCAAAAGTAGCTGGAGCATTGCAGAGCCCGAATGGCATAACTTTAAACTGCCATAATCCATCGCTCGCGCTAAAAGCAGTTTTCTCCTTATCTTTCTCTGCAATCTCCACCTGCCAATATCCGCTTTGTAGGTCTAACGTGGAGAACCATTTCGTTCCAGCCAGCGTGTCTAAGGTGTCGTCAATTCTTGGTAGTGGATAACTGTCCTTCTTAGTAACGTCATTGAGCTTTCTGTAGTCAACGCAGAATCTCGTACTGCCATCCTTCTTTTTGACTAAGACAACGGGCGAACTCCAAGGACTTGAAGATGGCTCGATTACACCACTCCGCTCCATTTCATGAACAAGTTCTTTTACCTCATTCCGTTTTGCTAGGGGTACACTTCTGGGTGGCTGTTTGATCGGCCTCGCTTCGCCTGTATTTATTTCATGTTTCACTATTGCCGTTCTCCCTTGGCTTTGATCTTTCAAGGCGAAGACGCTGGTGTGCCTTTTTAGCAGCTGTTTAGCTTTATTTCTATCAGGAGCTGCTAATTCTGCTACCCATTTCCCCACGTGTTCTTCAAATTGTTCACGCTCTTTTGCGGACATATTGGCTGGTCCAGGCTTTCGCTCGCAGTTTATTATTGCCTCTGGTGGAGTACATTGGCCTATAGCAGAATTTCCGCTGACGACTTTTTTGTTGCCTGATAAATTAAGTACTCTTATAGGGATCTTTCCTCCTTTGCAAGTTTTTACGAGGGCTTTTGCTGTTAATAGCTCGCTCTTAATTTCTGTTGGTTCTACTACCCACAACCGATTGTCCTCACAATCTCCCTCCATGCGTGCCCATATTACTGATTCAGACTGCGGTGGTATCGTCTGGTTTTCAATAGCAACTAGTTTCCTTACGTGCGTTTGATTGTCATATCCAACATCAAGCGGTATTTCAACATTACGCCAAATCATCACTTGTTGCCCCATATGCAGGTTGATGCCATGGTTTATCATAAAATCGGCTCCAATAATAACCTCGTCAACAATATCGGCAACGATAAACACATGTTTCACGCTTATATTGGCTATAGTCACCTTCGCTTCAGTCTTACCGTAGACAGTGGCAGGCTCCCCAGTAGCTGTACGTAGTCTTATATTCCTTAAAGGTTCACACTTCCCCTTCACTATATCGGGCCTGATTATTGACTGCGACGCTCCTGTGTCTATGGTGAAGATGTGCCTTTCGCCGTTGATGTATCCACATGCAGTAAGGTTGCTATTTTTCTGCTGCATTACTGATATGTAGATTGTGGGGCCGTCGTTTGTGGGAGCTAGCTCTTGCCCCTTAGTGCTAGCTCGTTTTAGTTTAACGGGGACTCTTGTGTTGTTTGTTGGTTCACCCGTTTACTATTCCTTGGTGGCGAAACAGATCTGGCTCTTTTTCTTGGCGCCTTGCAGTTGCGCTGGAAGTGGCCAATTTTGCCGCAGTTATAACACTTAGCTTTTACTTTGCCGTCCTTCTCCGCCAATGCTTGTCTCACTGCCTCCTTGATGCTAGAGACTAGATCACTCTCATTTTCGGCAATGACCTCCACGTTCCGCACCTTGCACACCTGTGGCTTCCAAATCACCCTAGCAGTCTCCTGAGCTAGTGCAAATGAAACCATTTCTGCGAATGTAGCCTTTTGTGTAGCACACACTGCAAGCTTGATGTCAGGATCACGGATGCCATTAACAAACGCCTCTGTTTTGACATGATCCAGGAATGGGTGGTTTTCACCTGGATACGTAAGCTGCACTAACCGCTCAATTTCCATTGCGAAATCTTGTAGAGACTCATTGGGCTTTTGTCCTCTACATCGCAATTCCATGCGGTATATATCTCGCTTATGTTCGCCACCATATTTCCGCTGCAGTGCCGCCATTATGTCATCAAAATTATTTCTGCAGCTCCCTGGTACGGTTTCAAGTACTTCTGCTGCGGCTCCTTTTAAGGCCAAAATCAGCTCTATGGCCTTTTCTTCACTGTTCCAACCGTTTTTGCTGGCAACTGTTTCGAACTGGAACTTGAAGATGTTCAAAGGTGCGCTGCCATCGAAACAAGGCGTCTTTACTCTGCTAGAAGCCTCTGGAATAACTCTCACTGGCCCTCCTTGACACTGAAGATTAACAATTTTTGCTTCCAAGTCATGCAATTTCTCGTCCACATCTTTTACATGCACTTCGACGCCGCTAATTTCTAGGCTATGGAGTTTATTCTCTAGTTCTGAGAGTTTCTCGTCAAATTTGCTGACTTGTACCTCAATGCCATCCACTCTTCTATTTATGGCCTCCGAAATTTCCACTAGCTTCTCATTTGTGGCCTTAGATGTTTCCTGAACTTCAGCCTTAACTTCAGCTAGCAGTCGCTCGTTAGCTCTCGATGTTTCTTGAAATTCATCCTTGACTCCAGCCAGCATTCTCTCATTGTTCACTCTAGATGTTTCTTTAACTTCTTGCACATCAGTTTTCACTTCTTGAAATTTTTCCATCATAGCGGCGAACATTGTACTTAAATCCATGTTGCTTGTCGTGGCACGAGTACACACCTCTATTTCCTCTTTATCCTCAAATTCGTATGTCCCGATGTCGATGCCACGCTGCTTGAACTCATCTATCAGCCTCTTCTGAAGTTCCACTTTATTGCCTGTTGTTGGCAGTTCCAGCTTACTCAGCTCTTTTTTTAGCTGCTCAACTTTTAGCTCTTCAAACTTCATGGCTTCTATTTTTTTTTTAATGTCCTTTTGTAATTTTTATTTTAATTAATAATGTTTTTTTTTTTTTATTAATGTCCTTTTTATTATTATTAATGTCCTTTTTATTAATTAATAATGTCCTTTTTTTTTTTATTAATTAATAATGTCCTTTTTATTTTATTTTGCAATCCCACTTCTGACACCAATTGTTACGTTTTTAGTCCTTTACATAAAAACGGTTTTATTATTTTCACAGGATTCGTTGAATTGCAATAAAATAAAACACGGATATTTATTTTACAAATAAATTCTCAGTAACACTTTATTTATTACTTTAAAAACACGTACAACTAAACGCGATGTACACACTAACTATTCTTGGCGATGTTTACTCGTCTAAGTTTAAAAACACACTTCCTCATGTCGTCTGGCAGCCTCCCCTTATATAGTAAATTATAAAACCTTCTGGTAACTTCGCTAACTTTCTGGAATGTAGTTGTCTCTTTTTATCTTTAAGTATACGGCATGATCATTTGGTCTTGCTATAGTGTAGTGTATGTGCGTGTGTAGATGCATGAGATTTTTCTTCTGTTTGTTTATCTTCGCACACACACATACTCTAATGTTCGCAACTTAAGCAAATTATGCTGTCATCAAGTCTACATCTCTTGCAGTTTAAGTTTAATGTCACTGTTTGTAATTGCGATTAAGCAGTCTCGAATAGTCTTGAAAGTTCTGGCTACCGTTTCCTGAAGATTCCGGAAACTTCCATTTTCCGTTATTTTGAATTCTATTGGCAGTTGTCGAGTGATGCCAAGTTTAATTGTGGTACTTGGTTGCCAGGTTTTGATTTTATTACAGTGATTTAGGGGTATAAAGCAGATAATGATCGGGTTGTCAGTTTGTGTCGTTACATTTGAATCTGCATTTTCATTTCGTAACAATATATATATATATTTATATATATATATATATATATATATATATATATATATATATATATATATATATATATATATATATATATATATATATATATATATATATATATATATATATATATATATATATATATATATATATATATATATATATATATATATATATATATATATATATATATATATATATATATATATATATATATATATATATATATATATATATATATATATATATATATATATATATATATATATATATATATATATATATATATATATATATATATATATATATATATATATATATATATATATATATATATATATATATATATATATATATATATATATATATATATATATATATATATATATATATATATATATATATATATATATATATATATATATATATATATATAATATATATATATATATATATATATATATATATATATATATATATATATAATATATATATATATATATATATATATATATATATATATATAATATATATATATATATATATATATATATATATATATATAATATATATATATATATATATATATATATATATATATATATATATATATATATATATATATATATATATATATATATATATATATATATATATATATATATATATATATATATATATATATATATATATATATATATATATTATAT
>OY101450.1:80448744-80486522 GCA_956483635.1 Panzeria rudis
TATATATATATATAATATATATATATATATATAGATATCTCAATATCTCAATTACCAACTTTTAATGACATTATGAAAAATTACTTATTCATTAAATATGTATAAAGCCTGATAAAACATGAAAAGAGGGTCAGGAAATTTTAGAAATGTGGCAAAAAGCATCGCTTACCAACTGTTAGTCTTGAGAGAATACTACAACTTATTCGTTCCTATCATGACAAATATAGAAGCCTTATCAAGGCCGTCAAACGAACAAAATTACCAAGAAAAGATTTATAGATTTATAGCTGAGTCCCACAGATTATTTGATATTTGCAGTTGCTAATGCATACTTATCCCAAAGACAGACGTGTTCCAAAGGAAGAAATACATTTTTTCTTGATCAAAGAACAAAAAGAAAAATGCTGATAGGCGGAGTAGATGTGGTCGCAGCTTATAAAAAATAAGAAAAAAACCAGAAAGAAAAGAAAAAACTTTATTGCGTAATAGAGATATAAGTGATTTTGACAAACAGTGTTGTTCTCGTGCCTTACCTGCTGACTTGACAATCGAAAGAACAGCTCAAGCGATAGCGTAGCTTCTAGCTTTTATCTTGAAACGCCAAAGCAATTAGTTGCGCCGCCACCAAAAAAAAGAGATTAAATTTACCATTATTAGTCCTTGCCTGTTATAGTACTGGGGTCTCTGACAGAGCCCCTGCTATTATAGATTTTTCTGTGTTAAAAGATGTTGGCATTATTTCATCAACCGATCCAAGTGGTGACATTGATCGTTCAAAGTTGCGCCGTGAAAGAGCAAAGTCAGAGCAGCTTTACAGGATGCTGATCGCAAGAAAATCCTACGCAGTATATATTTTGATGGCAAAAAGGATACAACTTTGATTAATATTAGAAGAATGATAAATTTGATAGAAAAATAGTACTAGAAAACCATTATGTGATTTTGTCAGAGCCAGGAAGCGACTATTTCGGGCATGTAACGTGTGAGTTTGGAAATGCTAAAGGTATTAAAATGCTATAATAACTCACTTGAAATCCAAATCCAAGTAAACACAGGTTTTAAAGTTGGTATTATTTGTTTGATCGAAGAAGTACGTAATAAACAGGGAAACCGGAAATGTGCCCAAAAAATGTGTTATGCGCATTAAATATGCACTAAAAACTAAAAAAATATCCTCCAAAATTTAGAGAAACATGCTCTTAAAACTATCATTTCGTTTATAATTTATATATTTATTTCATTCCTTAAGAATTATATACATATGTATATTGGTGGCATGCTACAATATCCGAAAAAAACAAACGTCTATACACATTCCCTCTTATTCCGTAACTATTTGTCGATGTCGCGTCAAGACAATACCAAAAAATTTACAATTTCTACCCGTCATCGACAACAATTTACTATTACTAACAGCCACTTACTATTATCTAAGGCATAGAAAATTGGAAGAGGCTGTTAATAGTATGTAGTAAGTTTTTGTCGACAGCGAGTAGACAAGTGCCAATTTATTGTCTTGGCGTGTCGTCGACAAATAGTTACGGAATAAGGGGGATTATTTCCACTTCAAAAAGAAAATAATGCCATGCGTATGTGGAATAGTGGCTTCCCAGAGTAAAAAATGTCTGCTTAGTCAAAAATATAAACTCTGCGAAGACACTATTCGACATAACCAGAGGATGGTTGGTTGGTATACGTGGCTGCCTACTGCACGCAAGCAATCAAATAAAAGCAATAAGATTCCGTTTTGACACTCGTTAGTGTCAACCCAGATCCCGGATCCTATAGTAGGTACTGTATCCAACCCGTCGCATTGAGATACCTTATCAGAAAGTGAAAACCTGTTTCTGCTTTACTTTGATCCCGGATGATACCAGGGCAGAACGCATTGTAGGAAAGTCCTATACTGCTAGCGTGTCTGCCGATTGCACAGTGACCTGTTAGTTGTGTTGCGGTCTTATCATTGTAGCAAGGCCACATCTTCCTAGCCACCTTACACGTGCTAAACTTGTGTCACCTGTTTTCAGCTTTCTGCTGATAATGCTTGGAAATAATTTTGGTTTCTAATAGTGCCAAACGGCATGGTTATCGATTCAGCAGTGGAGGCATCCATAGAAGAGCCAGCCCTGGCCAGCTTATCCGCCTGTTGATTACCAAGAATGTTGCTATGTGCGGGATCCCAGATGAGAGTAACGTTTTTATGACCACCTAATCTGCACTGGCTAACTAAAGTAGAATCAGTAGTGTGTGACTTTAGAAGCAGAAGTTCTGCGTGGCTGTCGACGAAGACTTCGACTCTCCCATGAGCACTGCTGTCAATTAACACACTGCCCGCCTTCCTTATAGCCAAAATTTCGGCCTGAATTACACTGGCTTCGTTGGAAAGTCGGAAGGAGTGTTTTACCCCAAGGTCATTCGAGAACGCTGCAGAGCCTACACCGCAGACCATTCTTGATCTATCAGTATGCACGCTGAAGTTGAAGTCTTTTCTATGTTACCTCCCTTCCACTCCCGTCGATGGAATAAGGAATTTGAAAGTGCTATCGAAGTCCAGATGAGGTACCATGTTATCAGAGGGCTTCCTTAGAACCATAACTCTTTGATCTCCAGCTCTCAGATGCCGTTAGTCTTGCCACACTGTTTTAGGATACAGCCAATACATGAAGGTCAATCGGAATTACGTTTAGTGTAGCATTCAGATCATCTGAAGGACTAGTGCGTAAGCAACCTGTAATCCCGATACAAGCAGATCCAGAGGAGACCAAAGGAGAAAATCCTTAAACCCGACCGGCTATGTAAACAATCTTTACTCTGCAGTGCAATTTTAATTTTTTATGGACATTATTTGATTTTTCAAAAGTACATAAATGAACATTTTTAAAGCTGTCAATAAACTGGGAATAAATCAATGGATGAGGAAATTAAAATAATTCTTGCGAAAAAAAACCGAGTACAAAATAGGCGTGGCACTACCCATATTTTATCATCATGTTGTACTTTTACGAGAACTAATTGTGTGTGGGAAGTTTCATAAGAATTGGTAAAGTAGAAGTAGTTAAAATGAATATTTACTTTTCATGGGTATGGCACTGCCCACTTTTCTAGCCATAATGTTGTATTGTAACGATAACTAAATGTGTGTGCAAAGTTTCATAAGAATCGGTAAAGTAGAAGTAGTTTAACTGCACATTTACTTTTCATGGGCGTGGCACTGCCCACTTTTTTAAACATAAATGTTGTATTGTAACGATAACTAAAGGTGTATACAAAGTTTCATAAGAATCGGTTTAGTAGAAAAAGAACATTTCTGTGCATGGGCGTGGCACTGCCCACCTTTTTAATCATGATGAAGTGTTCAAACATAATCTTAATCAGGTATGTGATGGAAAACGATCGTTTAGAAAAAAATATAAGAAAATACATGACGAATTGAGAACCTTGCTCCTTTTTTTGAAGTCGATTAAAAAAATACATTAGAGTGAATTTAGAATCGCAAAAGAAAAATTTAAAAAATGTTTGATCATAAAACTGATTTTTTGTGTGTTTTTTGTAATTATGCTTACTAACATTTAAAAAAAAATCCAAAATATGCAGGAAAAACAACAAAATATACAAAAAATGAGAAAAATGCCCAAAATGAGCGACTCAGAATGAAATATGCTAAAATATGCGGTAAAGGGTAATATATGCTAAAATATGCACTAACAGATCGATGCCAAAGTTCTTAAAACATTCTGAAACGTATAATGTGCTGTTTCCACAATGCAAACAAGCGCCTTGAGTAAAAAAATTTTATGAAAATCGCTCATATACATTTTAGACAAGCAATGCTTGTTTGCATTGTGGAAACAACACATAAATATCTTATCCCATCACATCAACACGACATCAAAAAATTTTCACTTGTCTACGATTAGTCGACAACAATTGATTAATATTAACATGCTGCACTAATTTCATAAGCTTCAGAAAATAGTAACAGGCTGTCAATAGCAGCCAATTGTTGTCGACAATGAGATGTTGATGTGACGTCGATGTCGCCTTTCACAATAGGGGGGTATTTGTGTTTACATACATCGCGCAGGAAAAAACATGCAATTGCATATATGCGGTTTCCCTGGTAGTATACCATTGCAGTGGTTTATCTGCCAGTTGAATTCCAATGAATTATCACTGCGACATCTGTTGTTACATTTAGACGGAAAAACTACAGGGTCTAAATACTTTTCAGGTGCCATTGGATCTCAATTACAAACATGTGAAACAATGCCATTAGTCGAATCCACTGTCATTCCTACAATATTACCTGAAATTACAAGGAGTGATTTAAGTAGCGACAAAAAGTATCTTTACGAAGTTATGACCGCTATCAGCCCTGGCGTTTTTTCTTCATATTTAGCTAATATTGCACTTGGATCTCAACCATTCTAGATGCAATACAACAGCAAATCCAATTCGTAAAGATACTTATACTTTTCAGAACTTTTTAAGAATTTTGACATCGATTTGCTAGTGCATATTTTAGCATATTTTACCCTTTACGGCATATTTTAGCATATTTCATTCTCAGTCGCATATTTTGGGTATTTTTCTAACTTTTTGCCATATTTTGTTGTTTTTCCTGACTATTTTGGGTTTTTTTAATGTTTGTATGCATAATTACAAAAAACCAAAAAATCTGTATGGTGTTCGAAATTTTTTTAACTTTTCTTTTGCGATTTTAAATTTACTCTAATTAATTTTTTTCTTAAAAAAATTTCCTCATCCATTTACTTATTCCCAGTTTATTCACAGCTTTAAAAATGTTCAATTATGTACTTTTGGAAAATGAAATAATGTCCATAAAAATGTAAATTGTACTGCAGAGCTAAGCACTTGTGGCAAAATATTAGTCTGAGTCGCTATTTGAACGCCGGACTGAAGAAGATCATTGACAAGGTAATCCAACGAAATGGATATTTCGGTCAAAATATTCTTATTACTATGCTTGGAGATGACAGAGAAATCATAAGAGATCTGGCACATCGGCGAATTTTAAAAGCAAGAACTGAGTAAGCTCCAGGACTTCGAACGCTTAAAGTGCCTTAATTTAATTTCGATGCTGAAGATTGTACACACTTTATGACACGGCGAGACTGTGAGATAACTGAGCCATCTCTGGGCTTAGATATACCTGATGAAGACTTGAAAGCCATTGTTAAAAGCGGTCTCGGCTAGGGATGGGCAAGTGAAAAATATATCGATATCGATATATTTTTAACTATCGATCGGCATCGATATATCGAAATATCGATATTTTTTCAACAATGATAATTCATACGTAGTCCCCAAATTTTTTAAAAATAAAAGAATAAAAGTACCCTTCTTATAAATAATTAAGCTGGAAAGAGTTAATTTCCAAGACCCTTACTGTTCTACCAATATTACATGGAACATACATCAACAAAATTACACTGAAAGAATTATAATTTTTCGAATAGACAAAATATAAATAAAACCAAATAATATTCTATTTCATGAAGGCGGTGCCGAAATCTTTTAAAAAATTGCACGAAAAGCAAAACCAAAGCTAAAAAATATATCGAATTTGATACTGTCGATATTTTTTGCCCATCCCTAGTCTCGACACAAGTCAAAAAACTAAAGATTTTCTCTGCCACACTCAAGCCGTAGAGCGCTATATCAAAGTAATGACAGAAACGAGGCGGTTTTATTAGGGCAAGACTACTATCGCGACAACAAATTTCTACTTTTGATTAAAAAAAAAAATAATGTGAGTCCGATCACAGGGGAGATGTGTAAACATCTAGTAATGAAACATTTCACCTTCTACCGAAACATTCTTCTCATCATTCACCCGTTTCAACTTCGGCGAACCGGGCTTCATCCGCTTCTTTTTCACCCTCGTACCTTCTTCCTCCACACCCGACAAATCGCTCAAACCGATAAGCTTCGCATCAGACACCTCTGACTCACTCCCACCAGGCATATCGCCCTTCCGCTTCCCCGCAGACATACATAATAGTATTATTTATCCACCAGCAAAAAATAATACACCCGTATAAAATAGTTGGAATTACCGCAGTTAAACAGCAAAATAACCAACAGTCAAAGACAAACGCAATCAATAAACCGTCAGCCAAATATCGCACCAAGTTCAGCAACAAATTCGGTAAAACCGAAAAACCGGTTTTTTTCAAAAAACCCGGGTTCAAAAACCGAGACGAACCGGGTCTGGATCGCGAAAAACTAGACACAAAATCCCCTAAATCTCAGAAGTTCCCGGCAAAAATAAAAAACGGCAACGCCGAAATACTCACTCAATTCAAAAACACGGCAACACAGCACCAACCAACAAACGTACGAGCTTACTGCAGGAGTTTGACCTTGAGACTGCCTTTGCCAGTGTTAGTGTATTTCTATGCAGCTGTTAAGTTTCTCCGTACTTCTTGTTGTCCGTATGATTACACTAATACACTCATACACAGCTCACACCGCGTTATTACAATTGTAATATTAATCTTACTCAAGCAGGGATGATAAATGAAAAAATTCATTTCGTACCAATGAGTTTCTAAAATAGTACTTTCCCGGCTCAAATAATACTAAAATCTTTTTGAATTGTTGTAACACAGTAGTAAGCCACACGATTTTGATTGATTTTATGTGCTCATTGTGTCAAAGATCAATTATGGCTTTGTGTTCTAAAAATATTTTTGATAAATTCTTTTTCAAATAATGATGCCAAAAATCACATAATTTAAATTTCAATTTATCTCAACGAAACTTCACTTCTGCCATATAACAAGGAATTTGAAATCCGACATTTCTGTGGTTTTCTTGAATAAATGCGTAAGTCTACTTACGTAGATTTTGAGGTATTAAAGCGAAATATCTCTATTTTAAGCGCTCTTTCCATTAGAGTAAAAATTTTCGGAATATCATGGACTAGTCTCGACATTTTTTCATGCGCAACAACCTGACTTCTATATTGATTCCAAAAATGTTCAGCAATAACGACTTAAGTATTGCTGTGTGATGGATTTTTAAACACACAAGCAAAGATACGATGTTAATATCTAAACACATTTTAAAATATTTTTAATTTTATTGCTTTATTTTACTTAGTTAATGTTATATATGTCGACATATACGGTTTTATGCATCCTTGCTAGAATCTCGTTCTTACGTTATTTTTGTCTGAAATTAGTACACAAAGTTATTTTGGCAAATATATGCAGAAAATTAAAAAAAATGTTCACACCGTAGACACAATTTCCGAAATATTTTCATTTGGGTCTACTGAAAAAATCAGTTTTAAGACATACGCCTTTATTCAATAAAACCAATGAGCTCCTCCATCAGCATCACTGTTGATACTTGGCCTTGAACACTGACAAGCTGTTATTATCCTTATTCTCCTTAAATAAGTACACAAATCCACTCACGAAATAATCGCCTAAGTAGATCCAAGAGAGAATTAAGTTAAGGACCAAAATAGAGATAAATTATTATTGAATAATCAATGGATACCACTCAACAAATTGGGAAATTTTGCAAATAGTACCAAATGAGTCACGGGTACCATCGTACTTTTTTGGTTTCAATAGTACCAAAAAAAGTACAATTGTACCAACTTTATCATCCGTGTACTCAAGTAAGATTAATCTTACTCAAAATTTGTGATTGTATTGTGAAAAAGATTTTTACCCCCCAGCCTATAGATGTTTACACATCAAAAACAATTTAATATTGAATTACTATATTATGTGCTGTTTCCACAATGCAAACAAGCACAGCTTGTGTAAAATTTCTATGGAAATCACTCAAAAAATTAGTGCTTTTCATATAAATTTTAGACAAGCAGTGCTTGTTTGCATTGTGGAAACAACACATTAATGTCCAATGTCAATGGACATTATGGCATGCCACCCATTTTGTGCTGAAATTGATTATTGGTCTTTTAAAATATTTTTTTTAACTGATATTAAAATACGAAAAAAAACTCATTTTCAATCTTCATGGCAAATTCAATAATGTCGAGAAAAATTATTTATTTTGTATGGCATAAATTGTTCGCCTGCGTTTTTAAAAATTTCATTCGTAGCGATAAAATCGTATAAATATAATGTCAAAAATGGGTAGATATTCCACTTTCTAAAAAAAACTAAAAACTAAAAAAACTATTTTAAAAGACCAATAATCAATTTCAGCACTAAAATGGGTGGCATGCCATAATGTCCATTGACATTGGACATTAATGTGGTGTTTCCACAATTCAAACAAGCACTGCTTGTCCATACAAATTTTATACAAGCAGTGCTTGTTTGCATTGTGGAAACAGCACATAATATAGTAATTCAATATTAAATTGTTTTTGATGTGTAAACATCTATAGGCTAGGGGGTAAAAATCTTTTTCACAATACAATCACAAATTTTGAGTAAGATTAATCTTACTCGAGTACTGGGATGATAAAGTTGGTACAATTGTACTTTTTTTGGTAATATTGAAACCAAAAAAGTACGATGGTACATTTTGGCTTTTTATTTGTATAGGTGGGCAGGTTTCTCTGCATAATGTAAAGATAATATGTAGACATTTTTGCTCGTTAATTTTAATTCGCCATTGTATTAGCCATTCTTCCAACTGGGGTATATACTATTGCAGTTTGCGGGAAGCTTCTTCATTGCTTTTGTGAACACTTAGAAAATGATGTTGATATGTGTATGTATGTTACTGCTTACCGGCAAGTCAGAGGCATATATCAGATATAATACTGAGCCGAGGATGGCGCCTTGACGAACTCCGGCTTCAATCGGTTGCGGAGGGGTTAGAAAATTACCTTCCTTAACAACAAACTTTCGCTCAGTTAAGTAGCCTTCTAAAAGCTTAAGGGTGTTTGCGGGTAGGTTTTGCTTTAGTTTATGTAGTAAACCTTCATGCCATACTTTATCAAATGCCTGAGAAACATCGATGAAGAGCGCAGAACAATATTTCTTTTCGTCGAAGGTTTTACTAATCACATTCACGAGTCTATGTGTTCGTTCAATCGTGATATGTTGTCTCCTAAAACGGAATTAGTGAATTGGAATGCATCCACTACCATTTAGTATGGGCGTTAGCTTACTCATAGGTAGCTTTTCAAATAGCTTTGACATGCTAGACAATAGGCTTATAGGCCTATATGATTCCACCTTCGTATGATCTTTGCCTGGCTTAGGTATCATGGTAATTAGCCGAACTTTCCATTCTGCGGGATAGCATTTGAGGCGCAAAATACCGTTGAAAATAAAGAGAATTATCCTTTTTGCAGTATAGGGTAGCTCTAAGAGCATTTTATTGCTTATTTTATCATCGCCTGGAACTTTTTTCGAATTTAAGCCCGCAATACAGTGTTCAATCTCACGAATATTGAACCTCAAGGTAACATCTGGTACAGAGAGGAATGGTGGCAGCTCAACTATATTATTAGACGTACTTGGAGTAAATACTTTCTGCAAGTTGTTTATAAACAGAGTACCTTTTTCAGCGTCATTCTTGCCCACTCTCGAAGCTCGCAATGGAGGCTTATATATCACTGGTCTTTTGAGGCCTCGGGCTTCTCTCCATAGCGAATAGCCTGTTTGAGGTGTTTCGTCGAAGTGGGTTAAGAAGTTGTATGTGAATATATAGTGACAACACTTGGTGAGTGATCTAAAGACAAATCTAAAGATGCTTCAAGTTGTATCATTTCGCTGGGCCTACCCTTTACCACTCCAAAATGAATATCACCAGGAATTTTTCGACGATCTGTTGGCCAGTAAGTTGGCTGCCCGCTTGATATAACATTCAAACGCATTTTAGAAATCGTGTCAAACAAAACGGGTCCCTTTCGTGTGATGAGAAGTGATCCCCAGAACGTGTGCTTAGCGTTGTAGTCACCGACGGCCAAAAAGCGTGGGCCTAGTGAATAAAAAATTTACTATATTGATTTTCTGTAATAGAGTACCTGGGAGGAGAGTAAATTGATGAAATCGCCAGGTTTTAATGAACAGCTTCAATGCAGAGGTTATGTGCTTGAAGATAGTCTTCACAATGATCACCCATTAAATAGTGTTTTATCACGATTTTATTAGTATAGCTGAGCCACCACAAGCTCTACCTTGGGGATCCTTTGTGTCACGCAGAGTATATCCGCTGATTTTAAAAAAGCTTCTAGCCGTCAAATGTGGCTCCGCGATAAACATAACATCAATTTATTTATCCATCATGAAGTGTTCGAGTTTGTTTTTATGTTTGTTTAATGCAGCCTGCAATAATGTAGACTGCATTTCCTGCATCATGCAAGTCATGTTGGTTGTAAAAAAAATTATAGTTTGAATTAAATTATCTATTAAAGCCTTAATTCGATCAAAATTAAAGTCAGTCTTATCGTTGGCAAGAGGCCGTTTTTGAGCTGTGGGCTGGTTAGACTTCAATGCGTTTGCGTATGCGAACTGGCTGTTAGGTATGTTTTGTGCTGTGACCTGGTTAGCCTTAAAAACGTTGGCGAACGAAGGCCGGCTGGTAGCTGGTTGCCGCAGCTGGGGATAATTGGTGTTCTCAAAAGTAATAGGTTGATCGTAACTATTATTACGTCTTTTAGACAAAGATTGTTTGACATGTACATAGACAGCACAGCCCTGTAGTTTGCAGTGTGGTTTTCGTGGCAATTGCTACACTTTTTAATTTTTGAATTATCTTTCGGTTTGTCACAATTGGCAGTGCTGTGTAGTTCTCCATACACGACACAAACGGAGCGTAACTTACAATATGTTTTTGTGTGGCCATATTCTTTGCATTTCAGGCATTGAATAGGCCCTGCTCGCTTGTGTTGTTCCTCTACGGTAACTCGTCGGTGCAGCAAATATCTTAAGCTATAAATGGAGTGTATTTCAATCTTTTTTAATTTCATGTCACCTGGTTCCAGTTCCACGCGAAATAGTGGTTGGGGTACTCGCTCTCTATTTTTAATGTTAATAAAATTTTTCACTTTAAAACTATTATTTAGCAGACCCGCTTTTACCTCTTCTGAATCCACGTATGAATGAATTTATCACTACCTGGAGGTCTTTTGCACTTTTAAGTTGGTAGGTGTAGACATTTGTATTTTGTGTTTAAAAATCCGAAACTACTGTTTCTTCAATCGCGCCATGTTTTATCCGGATGACGTAAACCGCCTCTTCACCGATTAGTTGTACTAGGTTTTTAATTAACTCGTTTGAGTTTTTCTCCCTTAAGTAAATTGGGGGCGGCTTGCTGGGCTTGACAAATGTGATTTCATATTCTTCGTTTTGTAGTAATGAAAAGCGATTTTCAGGTTTACTGTTTTTGGGAATTTTCGCCACTGGAGCGAGGTTTTTCGATCTAGGACTTCTTTGTCTTTTATTTTTATTTACAACTTTATTATAGCGGTCCATACCCATTTGAATTAATGGTTTTTCTGCAGCGTTTTCTGCAGGGTCACTTATTGTCGTTTTACCTTTTTCGGATAGTTGTGGGCTCATATTGTTGACACTTGGTTGTTTCTGTGAAGCTGGTTTCACAAAATTTATTTTTATATCACTGTCTGCCATTGACATTGAATTTGAGCGTACTCATCCTTTTGAGGACAAGTGTAAATTTTTGTTTACGACATTACCACTTTCTGTAGCCACGACAGTTAAATGCACATTCCTGCCCATTATCCGTTGTTGTTATATTTTCTTTATATTTTTGCTGTGTAGTACTACTCATATACATATGTATGTATGTATATGAGTGTACAGTTTGATTTGTGTATTTATTGGTTTATAATTTACTTTGCAAAAAGAAAAAATGTATTCATAGGTATGTACGTAAAATATTAAACAAAACGGTGTTTTTTAATACTTTCTTGTTGCGAATATTTGTAATATTATTAATCACGCCCAATTCTTTCTGCATATAACGTTACGAACCTTATCCTAATAATCAATTCTCATGCAAATACGTTCGAAATAATCATGGTAGAATTATACTACAGGTAGTAGCGAAGCTACAACAACCCAACAACAGCAAAAACAACACGGCTTTTTATTGTTGTTTATGTTCGAGGTTGTCAAAAAGCACAAAAGAAAATTTGAAAAAAAATTTATATGTTCACATGTGTGTGTTTACCAGACGCTTGCGCCGAGACGGCTAATTTCCACAGCCGCCGCCGATTTATCTTGCGGCTAAAATCGGCTTAATGGAAGCCGCCACCGATGATCGTTTTTCGGCTCAAAAACGGCTTAAAATAATCCGCCGATTGCTTTTTTAATTTCCACTTCTACTTTTTTATGTTTTTTTTCATAATTTTTGTTCAAGCATTATTTTAGTAATTTGCAGTCTACACCCAACTTAACATTAACTTCAAGTTAATGTTAAGTGTAGACCGCTCAAGTTAATGCTTTTTTCAGGGTATAACATAGTTGTTAGTGCAATTGTTTTAACAGCGCAGTAATAACTCCAAGTTACAACAGCATATCAAGTTAGGAACAGCTAAAAGAGGATGTTGTCATGTGTTGTGCATTTTTACATACAAAGTGCTCTTACTAAGATAATATGAAGGACATAGTCAAATTAGAAACCACATTATAAAATAAGAATTGCGTTCCCTCTCATACAATCTTCGTAATCTTGTTGTATAGTGACGGGTCTAGTTAGTAGTCTATGGTTAGGTGGAGACGTAAAGTAAGATAACGAAAAATATTTTTGTATGCATTACTCTGCGACCTAGGCTTGCCAGATCAAAATTGTGAAAAAGCTTGACATTTACAGAAAAAAAGCTTGATTTACTAAGACGAACTGCCAAAAACTGTCAAAAACTATTCAAAAGAATAAATATTCATTATCCGACTTAAAAAAGGAGAAAATTATCAATTCTTATGTGTTCCTTCAGGGCTCTGCCATATACGATTCGAGTTGAATTTTTTTTTCTTTATTTGGATTATATTACTTACTTCCTAATGGGTCCTGTTTTTTATTTCATAAGAATTTTTATTTTTCCCACATATATTTGGTATTTCTTAAATATTCATAAATATTCATTATCCGACTTAAAAAAGGAGAAAATTATCATTTCTTATGTGTTCCTTCAGGGCTCTGCCATATACGATTCGAGTTGAATTTTTTTTTCTTTATTTGGATTATATTACTTACTTCCTAATGGGTCCTGTTTTTTATTTCATAAGAATTTTTATTTTTCCCACATATATTTGGTATTTCTTTACTTTAATTTGTTTGCAAAAAAAATATTGAAAACATTAAATTTCCATTAAAATTAATTCTTATCATTAATTCGGGAAATTACATTATTTTTCTTTCTTTACAAACGCATTATTAATAGGAATCGAAAATACAAACGAAGTTAATTTATGAAGATTTCCTCTTCGTCCAGTTTTTAAATTATACCATGTTTAGTCATTAGAAATATCTTTGAGAAGAAGCTCTTAATCTGTATATAATTTATTATTTTCTATAGACTCGACGAATTTCCATTGATAGTTCCCAGCAAACAGCTTTTTGCAAAAGTGAAAATTACATTTAAAAATTTATTAGAGAAAGACTTTCATTGTAACCCAAAGCGTATTAATAGCAAGTGGCCTTATTAGTACGACAACAAATCGACTTCACCTATCTGTCATGTGAAATGCATACATAAAAAGTTTTTATTTAGTTTTTTTACATAGAGTTTGCCATTTTGGTAAAGTTCATTTACAATAATAAGGCCACCTGGTATCAATTCGCCTTGCTTTAGCCTATGCCTATACGTGATAAATTTTTATTATGACAAATGTCAAACTTTATATTGAAAAATAACCTGCTTTATCTTATCTGTTTTTCCTATATAGAATTTGCCATTTATCATGATACAAATAAATCAGGTATAGACGTTTGTTTCAATATACATAAATTATAAAGTATTATACATCCGAATAATTCTAGCATGATTCATGAATTAGATTCCAACGGTAAAATATATAATTGATGTTCATGCATAAAATTGCGAACAGAGAAATTAATTTTTAGCTTGACAAATAGCTTTTTAGGTTGAATCTGGACAAGCCTTAAAAAAGTTTGACAATCAAGCCTTTGCTTTATTTTTCATAACAATTTAAAAATTTTTGAGAGGCAAAGCAATGCTTAATTTCTATGCATTTTGTTTGGTGAAGAATTGGTATGAAAAAGAAAAACTAATTTAACAACAAAATGAAAATTTTCACTTTTATTAAATGTCCATGTGCATTTCCAGCCGAATTTGAGCCGCCGCCGACTATTTTTTCCCAGCCAGCCGCCGCCGATCAAAACCCCTCGGCGCAATTCTCTGGTGTGGGTGTGTGTTGGTATAACATAAACAACTTTTGACAGAGTCGAACCCAAAAAAAAAAAAGTTCGTTAACGCTTCACCACTACCTGTATTATTCTACCATGGAAATAATCACATTAATAAGCAATTAGCTATTGGCTTGAACTTTTCACATGTTCATTTATACTTAACCCTGCTGTTAGATTAAGCCCATTTGGTCCAATATTTTCCTCGTTATACTCATAACTTTTAGACGGTGTTACATATTGCTTTGAGGTTTCGGCTCACGTGATTTATTATATTAAAAACATTATATCCATAGTTTCAAGTGTCTGTCATAAAGCCGGACTTAGAAAAACAAGAATTTACGTATCTTGGATTAGGGACCATTTGGTCCAGTGTAAATTTTTATTTGAATGAAATCAAAATACTAAGGTTTTTTGTTCTTCCTAAACAAATTTTACTTTATTGATAGTTGTTTTCATTACATGTTGAAATAATTTGATGGTATTCTGATCTCAGAAAAAAGTATATATGCATTCCAAGCGAATGTGGCTAGCATATTTACCATCGATTGTTTTATGTTTTATGGTGTAGGAGCCAATCATTTGGTCAGCAGAGTCTACGGCTCCTATGGGAACAGAAATATAAGCAGCTATCGAAGAACAACAATATATAATTATGGGTCGATATACATATTTACTTCTTGTCGAATTGTAATTAGAAGGAACCTCTGGCATTTCCTTCGACTCACTCCCATCAAGTTCAGCTGCTCTATGCAATTACTACTTTCTTTTGGGACGGATGTATGATACCAATGTCGCAATGTCATAGAAAGCAAATGTAGGCTTATACAATGGGAGCTTTTTTATATTCACTAAGTTTTATTTTTACGTTCTGGGGCCCATTTCTCAAAATTACAAGTTACAAATCAACAAATAAAATACCCATAGCACAACAATAAATTTTGTAAAAGTGTTGTTGTTTAGTATGTAATTTACTTGTAGATTTGTAACTTGTAGTTTTGAGAAATGGGCCCCAGTTCCTACATACTTTATAAGTTCCCATTCATGTAATTTTCTTACCAAATCAAAAGTGGAAAACTAGTTTTCGTCAGTCAGATACAACGCGTTGTCCTAGGTATGGTTCAGGCTTTGTATTTTCACATTTTCCAAGATATGGTAACTTAAATTTCAAGCCATACTTTACAAGTTTTGGTGTTATAAGACGATGAAAAGACCAAAAGATGCGTCAAATAATCTATGAACGCCTTTATTTTACATACAGATACACTTTTGCAAGAATAAGTAGAATAATATATGGTCGTAATGTGCCTTCGTCATAGGCGTAACTAGAAAATGTTCTCTAGGGGCCTTTGTCAATATCGGTCAAAATACAACAACGCGGCGACAACAATTACAACATTACAAAAACCACTGGAGAATCAACATCACCTTGTAAAAATAATTTGACTTGGTATAACTTCTATTGTGTTGACGATATGGGTTCAAAAATTCCATATAGCACGATCCATAATAATATTTATAAATTGTGTTAATGAGGTAATCAATCAAATTAGATACAAAATATTGGTTAAATATTTTACTTTTTATAAAATATGTAGTATTGACCAAATGGTCTTCTAATGTAGGATTCGTTTATTTTTTCTAATCTAACAGCAGGGTTAAGTATAAAATCAAACCAAAAAAGTTTGACTTAAGTGGAACAAAATATTAGAATAATGGCAATGAAGAAAAATAAACCAACGGCAACACTGGAAAAGTGCTGTTTTATATCAACTTAAGTGATTTAATTTTCGTATTAAATTTTCACGAAAAAGTTGTATATATAAGAATTGAAATCACATGCAACAACAAAATACACACGAGCACTGATGATGGAAGTGTAGTGGCTTCCGAAAGTAGCGCTTCTATGTTCTGCTGTGTACGTTTAAAAATAAGTTGAAAAATAAATGAGTTTTTAATTCTTATAAGTTTTTAATTCTTATAAAAAGTTTCGGTAAGTTTCGGATTAGGCCGATTATTCAGCTTTCGTGAAAATTATTAGAAAATGACAAAGCTTATTTTCAAATGGCCGCTAAAATTTTCTTCTGAAACGACTCACCTTAATGTACATATATGAACCTTGAGAATGATTCTGTAACTCATAATATTTTTTTTTTTATTTCTCTACAGTGCCTGGACTAAATCGAATATGCAAAAAGCTAAGTATCGATTGCGCCAATGCTGTAGTTGGTTTTGATTTCCATCAGGGCGCTTGTCACCCTACTTATGACGGCTTTATTGTTTGTGAAGAATTTGAAGATCAAGTTATTGCCGCCTGGCATCAAGATCAAGAGGAACAGGAACAAAAACAAAACGAAAAATATGAGGCTCGTGTTTATGGAAATTGGAAGAAACTCATTCGTGGTCTTCTTATCCGTGAACGTTTGAAACTAAAATATAATTTCTAAAACTAGTGTAATAGGCGGCACACTTACCTATAGTACTCATACCTAATGAAATCACACACATAAGTACATATTCTAGATTTTTTTTTACACTTATACATACATACTTTATTATTCCAGTGATTGTTTCAAGATTAATTAATTTCCAAGGTGGCAGCGCGGCGTCAACAATAGGAATTTTTGGTGTAAGGTCGCTGTCATGATCCAATAATACAGATCTGTGCATCAGTAAACAAAAACGCCTTCCTACTGTGATTGTCAAAATAACTCTATATATAAAAAATATTGTTCGTTTTTTTATATGAAGTTTGACAAACACAGCATGAAAATAAAGGGAGCAAAAAACAATCAGCTGATCTCTTGCACAGACCTGTATTATTGGATCAAGGTCGCTGTCAAACTCGCTATAAAATATAAATATATATGTATTCCTTTAACTCCCATTGGAGCATAGGGCGCCGATAACAGCCGATCGCCATCGGACCCGATTTTGTGCCGCTGATCTTAATTCGTTCCAGGAAACGCAAAAGTTGTTCATTTCGCTCTCCGTGTAGCGTCGCCACGTTGTACGTGGTCTACCAGCTTGTCGGCCTGCCTGATGAAAGGGGTTCCAACGGATAGCTTGTTTAGCCACGTTATCATTACGTCGTACCGTGTGCCCGATCCACTGCCACTTACGTTAACGAATTTCTGCTGACAGGGGTATTGGATGCGATAAAAAATATAAAGAAAAATCTTAAACAAATGTACAGTAGTTTTTGTGTATTGATTATCACAGCGAGCGTACACCAAACTACTATATAATCTACTGCCGTGGCGCTGGCACCTGTAAAATTAATTCGCCTTGAATAGTTTTTTTTGTACATGTTATATAAATATGTTTAATATATTTTATATTTGTGTTTTTTTTTTTTACAACAATAAATAATTTAATAGAGCATAAATAAGCAACTCAAATAAAAACGCCTGGCAAGAATAAAAAACAGCATTTCGAAATTTATTTACATATCGTTAGCTTATTATTGGTTTGCGCACCGATCGTTAAAACAAAAATGAGTTAGGTGTGGGATATATGTAAATGGCGCATCCCATACAAATTATAAGTAATTTTATTTTTAACTAATTCTAACATTCAATAAAAAACTAAGTAGACATTAATAACGATTTTCGGTTGCTTTTAATATTGTCAAAATATTCTGTATGTTATGGAAGTTGTGATTAGTCATTTTTAATTCGTTTAGTTACTTGTTTTTTTCTGCAAGCTAAAATAAACAAAATAAAAGAAAAAAAAAATCAATATTTTTAAGGGTTTAATTCAATAAAATTGAAATGAAAAATAAGTAGACCGGTTTTTAATTGAGTTTTGATATATTTTATATTGCAATTTCAGTTAATTTTACGTACAGAATATTTTGAGTGTATAAATTAGAATTTGTATCAACTCTAGTTTTTGCGATATAGCGTTATGTCAAAAACGAAGGCGAATTGCAGAATATATATAATAAGCATAACTTGAGAAGGCCATGCTCTATTCAGTTAAATAAAAAATTCAAAAACCGCCAACAAAACAATATTTATGCCGTGCAAACAAACATTATTTCTAAATTTGCACAGTAGTTTTGGAGATATCGTAACCAAAAATAAGCTCGTTGTTGTATTTTTAGTTTTTATGCATTCTGAACAAAAAATACAAAATTTTTTATAAAATTTTTATTTTTTGGGTAAAATTTTCATGATATACATATCTGAAAATACTGATCAAATTTAGAAACAATGTTTGCTCGGCCTCAAGACTATTTTGCACTCGCAGACCCAATTGAAGCCATTGAAATTCCCTTCTATTTGTTTCCGTTAGAAAATAACCCCCTTTGTACCCAGAAACAACCCCAATACCTGTCATTAAGCCACTTTATGCCATGATGATGCTCCTGACATCTTCTAGTTTGCACTTCGCGTTATCACTAATGCGTTTGCTCAGCCAGCTTAGCCTGTGGCGTTGCAACATCGGGCAATGACAAAATATGCTCAATAGTTTCTGGTTCCTCTTCATCCTCTCACATCCCACAGAAATCTGGAGTGCCCATCTCCCAAATGCTGGTCCTCGCTTTTACCGAGCAGTCATCAAGCAACACCCCTAGCACCTTCCTATTCATACCCTATAATAGTTCGGATCTTCCTAAGTCAAGTTTTGGCCGCATAGCCCTCGAGTCTCTACAATCCTCCCTACTTTCCAATGAACGGTTGGCCCTGCTCAACACCCAATTGCAGTGTTCCCTATAATAATGAACCATCGGTAATTTAACCGATCTGTCACACATTTCCTCATCTAACGCCGACCCTATTCTAGCCAGCTCTTCGGCAGTCTCATTTACCTCAGCATTGCAGTGGCCATGAACTCAACATAGTCTGACACTATATTTCTCCATAGGGAAGTTAAGGGTCTCCTACAGCCACTAAATAGCTTCGCTTTGACACTGTTTCCCCTCAAAGCTTTTAGTGCCTCCTGACTGTAGACGTCCTCGTCTTCAGCTTTCTGGCCACCAGTTCCATGGCCCTGATCTCAGCTTGGAAAACGCTACATTTGTTCGGTAGTCTAAAAGACCTACGAATATCCATTCCCAAAATATGCAGGAACTTTCTTTAGCCATTCCTGTGTGTTCCTTTTCCATGAAAGCTTACTATCTAGAAAAACACCCAAGTATTTAGCCTCGTCCACTAGCTTCAGCTCCACCCCTCCAATCTTAGGCAATACAAAGCTATCTATTTTGTATCTCCAGGTAAAGAGGGCTAATGGGAAGAAACTTTCCCGTTATCAGTAACACCACGTCGTCTACATAAGCGACTCTTCCGGCCGCTCCTGTTAAAACGACTAAGAATACGTTCATAGCCATCATCCATAATAGAACTGATAGAACTCCTCCCTGTAGCGTGCCACTAGTCGCTATTTTTCTCAGGTTTTCGCCTCCCATACTCGAGTTGATAATTCTCCTGCTAAGCATGAGACTCCCTAATAGCCCCTATGCTAATGTTCTTAAAGGCTCCCTCAATGTCTAAGAACGCAGTCAAGGTGTAATTCTTGTGCTGCAGTCTCCGCTCAATAACACCTATTATATCATGATGCACGCTCTCAACAGACCTGTCCTTTAGATAGGCATGTTGAGCACCACATAACGAGCGTATCAATTGTGTTCCTAATACCACGTTCAGACTTACAGTGTTAATCATCTCAATCGTGTTTTAGTGCTAATCACCACAAAAACGAGAGGTTTTTCCATACACATAATCACTTCAAATTGATATGATTGAAATATAATCATTTCGTTAAACACGTAGAATTGCCTGAACATACCTCATACTGACTATAGTCTAGCAACGACCAAAAAAAAAAAAATATTGACATTTGTGAATAATATTATTAAAAATATTTTAACAAGAAAGTATCCAAATGGAAAAGAAAATATTCCTTCCATTTTTTTATAATTCTAAGAACTATAAATTTGCTTAGCTTAGTTTAATTTACAAAAATTTTGCTGTGAAAGTGTAAACTTAATCATCTCAAATGTACTATGAACGGGTTTGTTTAAAACGATTTAGCTTAACCCTTATGTGCGCGGCAAAAAAACACCTTATAATGCGCTGCAAGGTACCCGGGTACCTATATAAAAGTTACGTAGAAAACAAATATTTTCGCACTAAATATGTATTTATAAAATAAATATGGGATTGACAATATATATCTGTAGCCAATCTCATATACATATATTTTACTAGGTTTCAACTTGATATTTAGTGCGAAAGTACTTCTTTTCAACGTAACTTTTATATAGGTACCCGGGTACCTTGCGGCGCAATAGAAGGTGTTTTTTGTCGTGCACATAAATGATGCTTAATTTGATTAGAAATTTCTACGTCTACCACGTTTATATAGACTTATTTATTTATGCAGAGCTACTAATAACTAACAACAAATATAAGTACTTACAATGGCCTCATTCCCATATAAAACACGTACAGGTGCCCGGGTACCTTGGTGCGTATTTAAGGGTGTTAAGAGTAAATTGGTCTCTAACGTAAATTACAAATTTTTTTTTAACTATACGGCTGCAAAAATACAAACTTTTTTGAAAGTTAGAAGTTCTCAAAAAGTTTCAGATATGCAGATTATTAATTTCAATTAAAAATGTTTGGTCGAACACGCCAAAGGTACCCGGGTACCTAGGTGCGCACATAAGGGTTAAACAAGATTAACACCTCAAGTCTGAACTTAGTATAAGATGCAAATCAATCAGTCGCTCTAGTGTTTTAAGCAGAAAAAACAAAAGACTGAAATCCATCGCTTTGAGTGGATCGCTTTACCAGCCTTGGGTATAAAGATAACCCTAACCTCTCTCCAGCCTTTCGATATTAACTTATTATATCCTAAGGATATTCTCCAGACATAGTAGTCACAATGTCACTGTCGTCCACTGTCTCACCTAATCGTGGTAGCGAGAAGGGGCTAAAATTAACATCCGTCGTTGCCTCATTTCTTACTTCCTTACAGCCAGGAAAGTGTGTATCCATAAGCACAGAAAGGGTCTCAGAGCTGGATTCCGTCCATGAGCCATTAAATTTTTGAGTATGTCCAGTAGCCTTAGGGTCCTTGGACAGCATTCGCTTGAGCCTCCATGAGGGCCTTTTCGCCCTTTTAAAATCTTCTTTGTACCTATCGTACAACAGTCTTCAATTGTGCTACCACGAAGCCTGCTCTTAGGTTCAGTGCAATAAAGCCATGTGCAACAAGGCCATATGACCTTATTGCTCAATTGTTGAGAAATAAGGTCACATGGCATTATTTCTCAATGCTTTAAATGCGCTTAAGCGATAGCGCCACACGCAAAAAATGAATATATGAGAAATAAAGTGCAGTGCAATAAAGCCATGTACAATAAGGCCATATGGTTTTATTTTTCAACCAATTGAGAAATAAGACCATATGGCGTTATTTCTCAATTGATTGAGAAACAAATCCATTATGGTCTTATTTCTCAATTAAATTTCTATATATTTTTTTAATTTGTATTTAGTGTGCACATAAACATTAGTTCTTGCCAATATAATATGCCTTCGGGCATTTTTGAGGAAGGATTTTATCCTCTTGGTATATCGAAAAGCGGCTTCGCTGAGTAAAGTTTTCTGCATAGCCGGCCTTCGGTGGGCTAAAGGGGTTTTCCTCTCGTTATGTCGAAAAGCAACTTTGCTGAGTAAACTTTTCGGCTTAAGAATTTTTTCCTCTTAGTATATCGAAAAGCGGCTTCGACAAGTAAAGTTTTCTGCATAGACGGCCCTCGGCCGTGCTCAAGGGTTTTCCTTCCGGTATATCGAAAAGCGCCTTCGCCGATTAAAGATTTTTGCAGTATATCGCAAAGCGGTTTCGCTGAGGTAAGTTTTCCACATAGTCGGGCTTACGAGTGAAGATTTTATTGAGTGAAGATTTTCTCTTTGGGCGAGCTTATTGGTTTCCTTCTCTTCGTTTGGCAAATAAAGGCTTTCAGAGAAGAAAATACTTGTGCACTAGTAAAGGATGGCTTGGCAGAAAATCATAGCTAAGCGAAGCCGCTTTACGATATACTGAGAGGAGAAAATCTTTAAGACCGGCCGAAGGCCGGTTATGCACAACTCTTTAGTCAGCGAAGCCGCTTTTCAATATATCGAGAGGAAAAGCCATTAAGGCTGGCCAAAGGCCGGTTATGGAGAAAATTTACTCAGCGAAGCTGCTTTTCGATACACCAAGAGGATAAAATACTTCCTCAAGAATTTAAATATGTAAATAAATCTGCCTTGGAATGTATGTAAAATTTTTTTTTATACATATATATAGCTTTATTTCCCAATGATTCATTGAGTGTGGCCTTATTGCTCAATAGCATTTGAAGCATTGCGAAATATGGCCATATGGCCTTATTGCACATAGCTTTATTGCAATGCACCGAAAAAAAATGTATTTTATTTGCCTCTGGATAGATCGAAAAGCGGCTTCCCTGGGTAAAGTTTTTTGCATAGCCGGCTTTCGGCCGGGCTGAAGGGATTTTTCCTCCCGTTATAACGAAAAGCGGCTTCGCCGACTAGGAATTTTTACATAACCTACCTTCGGCCGGGCTTGAGGTTTTCTCCTCTCGGTATATCGAAGAGCGGCTTCGCTGACTAGAGATTTTTACATAGCCGTGCTGAAGGGTTTTTTCCTCACGGTATATCGTACAGCGGCTTCGCTGAGCAAAGATTTTCTACCTAGTCAGCCTTTTCTAGCGCACAAGGATTTTCTTCTTTGAAAGCCTTGATAGACAAACACAGAGAAGGAAACCAAAAGCCTGCCAAAAGAGAAAATGTTAACGCAGCGAAACCTCTTTTCGATATATTGAGAGGAGAATACATTTAAGCCAGGTCAAATACCGGCTATGCAAACATCTTTACTCAGCGAATCCGATATTCGATCTACCGAGACGCGTTGTTGCCCAATAACATTTAAAGCATTGAGAAATAACGCCATATGGCCTTATTTGCCAATAAAGTAAGCAATATGACTATATGGCCTAGCCTTATTGCACATGGCTTTATAGCACTGCACCCAAGGAGCAGCCTTCGTGGTGGATCAAGGATCTGAGGAATCTGCGGCCTTCGATAAGGAGGCTGTTCAATAGTGCGAAACTCACAGCCCGGATTGAAGATTGGAACATCAAAACCTTAGTTGTACAATAGGCACAAAGGAGATCTCATAAAGGTCGAAAAGGGCCTCATGGAGGAACTATTGTGAGGAGATCGATTCCGCCAATGAGCAATCGAGGTTCAGGTGAATACTATCCAAGGACCCTTAGGCCACTGGACATGTTCAAAGATTTAATGGCTCATGGACGGAATCCAGGTCTGAGACCCTTTCTGTGCTTATGGACACACACTTTCCTGGCGGTAAGGATGTATGAATGATGCAACGACGGAGGTTAATTTTAACCTCTAGCCGATACAACAATTAGGCGAGACAGTGGACGATATAGTTACATTGGAAACCGTAGCATGGGTAATAAATACCTTTGTGAGTCCTATAAATCACCGGGCGCGGATGGTATTTTTCTGGCCATGCTGCAGAATATACTGGAACGCGTTTCTCTGGTGAATGTCTTTAGGATATGACAAGCTAATACCGAATGGCTGTATAGATGATTGAGTTATCTTTAAACCCAAGGCGGGTAATGCGAGCCACTCAAAGCGAAGGATTTCAGACCGATCAGTCTTTCGTCTTTTCTCAGCAACTTCGTTGACTAAAAACTTTTTCATAGTCGGCCTTCGGCCGTGCTGAAGGTTTTTCCCTCTTAGTATATCGTACAGCGGCTTCGCTGAGCCTACCTAGTCTACCTAGCCAGCCTTTTCGAGTACACAAGGATTTCCTTCTTTAAAAGCGTTTATAGACAATAATAACGAATTTAAAGTACACAAAAACAGACTCAAAAATTTACAGAAGTTGGAAAAAACTTTATAAAATAGTACATGTAATAGTAGCAACGGTTTTTTTATCATATCACCGGGCTTTACAGCAGAAGTTAAAATCGCGATTTTTATGGATTCCTCACTTAATTGTGAATAAAATCAAAAGTTGTGGATTGAGTTTAATAAAATATGGCTCGTCTTGTTTGGAACATATTTCCATATATGTTTATAAAAAAAGAATAGAATTTTTGTCGTCTTTTAATTTTTAAGAATTTCTTAAAAACAAACATTAAATATTTTTTTTGCCACGATTTCCACAATATCTCTGAAACTACTAAGCTGATTAAAAAACAACCTTGCACCGCTTTCGCACTAGCAAAGTTTACTTTACAAAGTTTTAACTGAGCGGGTAGAAAGACAGAAAGCGGAATACTTCATCTCTCTGTCTTTCCACCGGTTGAATTAAAACTTTGCAAAGCAAACTTTGATAGTGCGAAAGCGGTGTTAGCACGGCTTAAAGATAATCTTGTTGCCGAGTTTATATAAACTAGGATCCCTGAAGCGTGAACGTGAAGATAAGTATAACCCCCTTTCTACGTTTCCCTATTCGGATCAGTGTTGAACCAATCCGACGATCGAATGAAAGAATTTATCCGTCTAATGTCGCAGTTTGATAGGGCTGCTAGATCCTGAAGCAGCGGACTTCCCAGTGAAACAACCCTTTGCTCACAAAGAGCGGGGCATAGACAGAGGAGGGTGTGTACATTTTGTTCCTCCTCCTCATTATGACAACTGCTACAGAAATCATTATATGGTAGATTCAATGTCCTAGCATGCGCACCAATAAAACAGTGTCCTCGTTTGACCATCTGGTCTGCGCGATCCCAAAAAGTTCCTGCTGAATATGAGATTTGCAGCAGTTTAGCGGTACGCCTACCATTTGATCCGTGTCTCGAGTGTGCATTCGAGCCCCGGATTTGGCTAGTTCGTCCGCAGCAATATTTCCGGGCACATTGCTGTGCCCTGTGACCCAGAGTATCTCTAGGTTTGAATGTCTCGCTATCTCGTTTAGAGACATCCGGCATTCATACACCAAAATGGATGTCGTGTAAACACCAGATAGAGACTTGATCGCAGCTTTGCTGTCCGTACAAATTTGGATTTCCTCGTTGTATATCTTATAGTACCTCCTCCAGTTAGCTGCTCTTTTTATTGCTGATATTTCGGCCTGTAGCACGCTACATTTATCCTGTAGCTTAAACTTTATTCTCTGTTGATAACGGGGAATAAATACCCCGCCACCCACTCCCAAGTCCGATTTAGATTCGTCCGTGTAAATCTCCAGCACGTCCCCCTGACGAGGGGAGGACGTGCCCGAGAGCATCACGGCAAATCTTTTATCAGGCAGAGGAATAGGTGAGCAGCAATCAATGTTTTCCGGCAGACCGTTTAGGAGTTCCAAAATGTTGGCGTGTCCCTTGGGTGTTTTTTTTTCATGCACCTGCTGCCTCATGCCTGATCGCAGAGTTCATGGCCAGTTGTCTGACCATGAGATCAGCTGGCAGCCAATGCATCACTGTGAAGAGAACTTTTGATGGAGTGGTGCGTGGAGCGCCTGTAATCATCAAAGCTGATGTATGCAGGATCCTTTCTATGGTCCGACAGTAGGTGATCTTGTCTAATGCAGTCCACCATACTAAACGCGCCATATGTGAGTATGGGTTCTTAGGATTTATTTCCCAGTTCCTCTCAATGGCCCTTCTGCATGTATATATGACCACTGCGGCCTTATTTGCTCTTGACTGGACAATACAGTGCCATGAGATTTTCGAGTCCAGATATATACCCAGACAACCTAAGATCTATTCCGTTTAGAATCGGGAGTGGAAAGAATGGTATCTTGTATCTTTTTGTGAAGAGTACGAGATCCGTTTTCTGAGGGTTAACACTGAGACCATTTTCGGTAGTCCACCTGCTGATAGTTCTTAGCGAATCCTGCAGTCCCTGTGATAGGGTATCCGGGTATTTTCCAGTAACTGTCACAGCTATGTCGTCGGCATACCCCACGGTTTTAAACAGCTTGGAATCAAGTTCAATAAGCAGAGAGTTTAAAGCGAGATTCCACAGAAGAGGGCACAGAACCCCTCCCTGCGGAGTACCTTGGGTTGCTACCTTGCAGATTGTAGCCCGCCTCAGAGTGGATACAATAACCCTATAGGTTAGTAGATTCCAGACTAGGCTTATTACTAGGGTATTCATTTTAATCGACTTTTCGATTGTTCGATTAATCAATTAATCGAAATTGAGGTTTTTAAATTACTCGAGCAATCGAATAAAACTTTTATTTCGTTCGAGTTATTCGAGTAAACTTTACTGCTAAAAATTATTCGAGTTAATCGTAAAATTTTTGAATTTAATCGATTTTCGTACATTTTTGTGGACAAAAATAAAACAAAAAAAGTTTTTTCGGGTTTTTATATATTTTAATAATAAAAACAAAAGAAAACACAACATTTCTATATAAATTAGATCCTGATCCTTTAAAATAGTTTATTTTTTACAATTCAAATCTCGCGCTTTGAGAAAATTGTACGCCAGGAAATATTTAATACCATTCCGCGCTGTCCTGTATTCAATGCAGAATAAAAATAACCGGAATTGGCATAACATTATTGTTGTTATAAATATAAATACGGTTACACTTAGGAAATATTTCCCAAAAAAACGTAACCACTACTTTTGCTCAGAGCTAGTTTGATTTAACTTGTTTTTTATATCACAAAAGAAGTTATACTGCAAAAAACTGTTTTTATATTATTTTTAATAAATGCGAACCCATATTTAAAAAAATATTGTAATTAAAGAAAATACAATTTTAACTTGTCTGTGGGTTACGTCTTTTTCGGCAAATATTTGCCGTACCTTAAGGCTTTTATAATTCCGAACATTACATTCGATATTTTACGAAACATCTAGTTAACTAGTTGCTCTAGAAATATCTTCTTTATTTCAAATAATTTTTGTTTGATGTTTATATTTTCGAATTTTTTGAAAAGACATTTGAAGTTTGTTTCTTTCTCCCTATTATTGTTGCTACATTATTTACTTAATTTTTTGATCATGTGGACTATTATTATGAAATAACGGTCGAATTGGATGGCAAATTTCATATAAATTAAAAAAATTTTCCACTTTTTAATAAGAAATCTACAAAAACTCATTAAAAAAAGAAAATACATAAAATTTTTGAATCGATTTATTCGATTAATTGACCTAAAGTATTCGAATACATTTTTACTCGAAATTAGAATTTTTTGTTTAATCGAACATTATTTGACTTTAATTATTCGATTATTCGAGCAAACATTATTCGAGTGAATACCCTACTTATTACACTAGTTCACAAAAAATGCACCTCAAAAATGAGATGTTTTTTAAGCTAAATTGGCGATGCTGAACACGAATATGGCATTAATTTATTTTTCGTAAGAACCGTTTTAGAGATATTCGCGAAAAACTAGTTTTTTGCAGTTTGTAAAGATATTTCCAAAAATCTTCTTAATGTTTACTTGAATTGGGCAAATTTGGCATTGTTGCATAGATATGTTTTTCCTCTTTCAGTTCGTATTTATACTGTGTTGATCAGATAAAAATTCGCTGAATTACAAGCCTTTATATTTGAAAAAATTTAACTTTTTGGGTTTTTTCAAAATTCACCATTTTCAAATGCTCCATTCAAGCAAACAAAAAATTTTTAATTTTTGTTTTGACCCATATCTTGAATAAAATTTTTTTCCCAACGTGCAGAAAGTAAAATTGTTAACATTGGGCAAAAAATTAGAAAGTTGCAATAGATTTAGGGGAAACATCCGATTTTGAATTTTAATAAAAAAAATTTTGTATGGAGTATGAGTATAAGAAAAATGCCAGTGGGGCAGAATTAAATATTTTGAAAATATATCAACCATTTCTAACTCTTTAGTCCGATCAGTATAAAATTTTACATGGAGATATAAAAGGAGTGTTCTTACTTAATTTAGGAAGATGAGTTTCCCATATTTCTCAGGCTCAGAGGTATGAAGTGGAAAGTAGTGCACTTCGGTCATGTAAAATTTTTAACGCTTGTCTGTTTCTCACTCGATTCCAAAAAATTTTTGTGTCCTTATATACCTTGTAAAGTTCTAAAAAAGTCTTTGGTTAAACAAATATCTTCTATAGTTAGTGAGGTATACTCATTTTAATATGAAAATTTCTAAATTTTTCAAATCCTTGGTCCAGTATTTTTAAGATATCGGATCCAAATAACAACCGATTGTCACAATTATTTCTTTGTTACTTACATGACAAAATTTCGAATATTTAAAAAAATAGTTGATGGAAGTATTCTTTCAGAGTAGGAAAATATACAATCTTTAATTTAAAAATTTAAATATTTTGAATTTATGACAATTTTTGCCCAAAAAAGCACCATCATTGTTTTCTCTATAAAATTGTTTTCTCAAGGATCAAATATTTATTATATACATGTCTAAAAGGTGTCTTTACAGACACGATTTTAGAAAAAACAACTTAATCGAATTTACAATTTTTGGTGGGCATGAACCCTTTTGAAATCTACCTATTTTTTAGATTTATTGGAACTTTCATAGGAATTCTAATGGTTATGAGAAACAAATCACAGTTTTCACATAAATTCCTATATAACTACGAAATTTCATTGAAAAATATCAATAATGAAAGATTTTATAGAATTAAGAAAAAATTTTATATGCACAAAACACCACATAGCACCATTTTTCCACTTGTTTTGCCGTAAGTCTTTCATAAAATTTTTAATTATAAAAATCTGAATACAGTATTGAAAACTACACATAATTTTGGTAACTTTGATATGCAAAAACTAGTACTGACCTGATGAACAACGAATGCAAATTAAAATTTTGATGTGTTCACTAAATATATTGTAACTTTCTCATATTTGGCCCGATGTAACTAATTTTAAGTTTGCTATATTTGGAACAAAATTTTCTTAAGATGTGGGTCTGAAATAAATTAAAAAAAAATTATTTTGCCATCAACACATTTTGAATATGGACTGAAAGAGCAAAAGCATATCTATACAACAATGTCAAATTTGCTTAATTCAAGTAAACAGTGCTCCAGATTTTTGCGTTTTTTGCGAATATCTTGAAAACGGTTCTTAAGAAAAATATATGAATGTCACATTCGTGTTCAGTGACCCCAAAATACCTTAGAAAACATTTAATTTTTGAGGTGATCGCAAAAAGTTGAAAATTTGTGAACTAGTGTTATAGCACCAATATTTGCTAATCTTGAGTATATAAAATACCCTGCAATATGATGTTGCATAATCTGTTTCCGTACTTCGTTTAATTAAAATTTACTTTTGAAAATATCCTTTCAACGTTTGCAGATGAACTAGTGAGATATATGTATTAAACTTAATGCAAATTTTGACAGCGTTGGAAACACTAATGTACTACATATCTGCTCTAGTAATTTTTGAGATTGTGTGCCAAAAGTCTTCCACAGTAACGTTTTGTAAATTTGTAAAATATTTATTAATATGAGGCGAAGCTCTCTAAATTCGTCATCCAAATTTTGTTATACCAAATCAAGACTTTTTCCTATATATCTAAAACTAAAAACGCCATGTTACATTTTTACGTATACTTTATTTATTAGCAAGTGGCAATTCTATACAATAGGTTGTTCTTTTATGAGCTAACGTTATGCTGACAGGTAAATACATTTAATAAATTTAAACAAGGCGTGTGACAATAATCGATATTAGGCAAATAAGTCTCAACAAATCTTCATTTTGGAAAAAAGATCTTCAAATCTTATTTTGGCAAAAAATCTTCAAAATAAAGGTAAAGTCTTACTTCTGGCATCGGTGCGCTTACTTAATGAGTGGTATGAGAGACACTTATGTTTTCCGTTGTTACAATTCCCCCTCGTCCGTTGAAGCTCAAAAATTTTTTTCCGGTGTTTAAAGTAGTCGGATGTGTAAATCATAGAGTACATATGCGGTGTATTTATGGTTGCGGTGTGATCGCGCCGTTCCCTGAGTAAATACACTATTACCCAGCAAAAAATAAATTAATGAGTGCAAGATGAAATGGTGTTTTCATGATTTCTGAAGAACTTGTTTCTTTGAGTACATTCTTAATGCCATCCTAAATCTTTATAAAGCTATAGTTTTTGTACTCATGAAAAACGCACCCCACATTGCTAGATAATCATGTGTAAAATGTTGCATTAATTATCTTGCGAAAAAGGCATGCAAAAATGAAGTAAATCATCACATTGCACATTAGGTCAAACGACACATTTTTCTGTGCGAAAGTCCAAAAATCAACTTGCAGTTTTACTATTGTTGTTGTTGTTTTTTAATTCTAAAGACTTCAGAATAAAAAAAAGTGATTTTTGTTTTGACTAAATATAAATAACCGTTATACAGCAGCGTGTCGAAGTCAACTGATTAAATTTTTTATATAATTGTGTTCCTAAGTTAAGTAGTGCGTGGTCAACTTTAAGTGCGTATATCTCGGACTGTGTTTGTGGTAATTTATTATTAGAGTAAAATGGAAAAGAAAGAGCCAAGTAAGTATATAGATATATTTTTATTTTAACTGTTTTATATATATGTCGCTATACTTAATAAATAACTCATTAGCGTAAACATCTATAAATAGTTAAATTTTTATAAAATTTTTATATTCTGAAAGCTTTTAAAAAAATATACCCCATTTCTCCACTCTCAAATAGCACAAAATAATTAGAATATTATCTAGTGAGTTATTTGGTATTTATCAAAAATTGCGATTTTTGCGTTTTGCGAGTAATGCCTCTTTTTGTTAGGTAACCTCTGTATAAAAAAGATTGATCTTTTTGAAGTATGGCGAAAGAAAAGTACAAAAAAACAAAAAGTTGTTGCCGTTTTGAAACACGTATATGACAAACTTGAAAGCTCATCGATTTCTGATGAAATTGTGAAACAAATTACCAAAAAAATTAATTTGTTCTGCGTAAAACTAGAACAAAAGTGGAAAAAGTGTCATAGAAAGACAAATGTATTCAAAAGCCAAAACCAGGCATGGCTAAATGCTGAATTAAACATTGTGGTAGATGCCATTTTAGAAAAGGCAACAAGTGGCGCTGTTGGACGTCCTCGTGTACCATTCAGCGAAAAATCGGAATTTGGAAAAAGAAAAGAAGCGGCAGAGCTTTCAAATGCGAAAGCTGATACAAGTCTTCTCGTTCGTGCAGCAGCAACATCAGCATGTAAAGAAGGTGATACCGATTTGGCTGCAATACTAAAAGAAAGTATTCAAAGTCCAACAAGACCATCAAAAATGCGTAAAATTTGTGATGAGCATCCTAAGAAGCCAATTCCATTTACTGCGGATGAGGCTTTAGCCTTCCTCCTTGAACATAATTTGTCTAAAGTGCAGTATAATGCAATACGCCAGGAAAGCAAATTAAGGAATTGTGATATATATCCTAATTATAGTCAAATAACTGCCGCGAAAATGATATGCCGTCCTGAGGGTACAAAAGCAGCAGAGAACCTTGTGAATGTTCCTCTTCAATCTATTCTATCGCATGCAGCAGAAAGAATTGTACAAATGCAAAAAGAAGTTTTTATTGCTGAAATGGAAGAGGAGAAGACTGAGTTTTTAAGCACAGAACTAATATTTAGTTACGGCTTTGATAGTAGTACTGGTCAAGCCCAGTTTAAGCAAGCATTTAGTGAACAAAGTTTGTCAAGTAGCTGTGACGCGTCCCTTTTTGCTACCACAGTTATTCCCTTAAGATTAGCGCTACAATCGGGAAAACCAATCTGGAATAATCGCACACCGCAGTCTGTAAGATTTTGTCGTCCTATTAAACTGGAGTTCACAAAAGAAACGAAAGAAGTGGTTTTAAAGGAAAATTTGGACATACAAAAAGAAATTGACAATTTAAGAAACTTGCAAGTATCACTTGGTGATGGAAAATTCGTCGAAGTAACATTCAAATTATTTTTGACATTAATTGATGGAAAAATTTTGAACATTTTAACCGGAAACAAATCAAACCAGGCTTGCCCTATTTGTTATGCTACACCAAAACACCTTATGAACACGTTTGATTATAAAAGTGAAATATTCCGTGCAAAAGAAGAAAACCTTAGCCCACTTCATTGCTGGATAAGAGTTTTTGAGTTTCTTTTACATATAGGATACAAATGTAAGGTACAAAAGTGGCAAATACGAGGAGCTGATAAGTCAATTGTATTGAAAAGGAAAACTGGTATGCAAAACGATTTTTGGAAAAAACTTGGACTTCGCGTGGATATGCCCAGAATAGGTGGCTCAGGATCTACTAACGACGGAAACACTGCTCGCCGAGCTTTCGCTGAACATGAAATTTTTTCAGAAATAACTGGTGTAGATAAGGATATTATATTTAGGTTCAAAATAATACTGATTTGTTTATCCTGTCAGTTCGAAATAAATTTAGAAAAATTTGAATTATATTGTTTTGAAACAGCAAAAGTTTTTCAGGAGCGATATCCCTGGTTGCCAATGACTTCTACGGTTCATAAAATGTTAATTCACTCAAAGCAAATAATAGAAAATGCTCCACTTCCAATTGGATTTTTTGGAGAAGGAGGTACTGAATCTCGTCATAAAATATACAAAGCCGATCGCTTACATCACGCACGTAGAAACACCCGCTTCAATAACCTACTAGATGTATTTAATAGAGCCATGGATACTTCAGATCCATTAATTTCCACAACATTTTTAAACAGACGCATTCAAAAAAGAACACGTTGCACGTTACCACCTGAAGCAATTGAACTATTATGTTGCAGCGAACCAACAGAAGAACTTCACCATAACGAACAAGACGACGAAATTAATGAAAGTGAAGAAGCCTCCTTTGAATTAATTTTACAAAATGAATTGGATATAAACAATTAATAAATATTTTAGTATTAAAAAACAAATTAACTAATTCTATACACTGTGTTTAAATTAATGGGTGCTAGAGGGTTAATTTTTGGTCACTTAGGGGTTAAATTCCATTTTTTTATTGGAACCATCCATAATTATATAATCCATATAATAAATGTTTCGATTACTCTTATAATGTAGTCGTAATTAATTTTGCACAGAAAAAGTAGTCATTTGACCTAATGTGCATTGACACATTTTCCAGGGGTAAATACTTTAAAACAAGTTGTATTTCATTATAAATTAAGTGGGATATGGCTCAGCTGTAGAGAGTACGCTTTAAGTACGAAGAGCCGTGTCAACATTTTCTTAAATTTATTTTTTTATTAATATTTCGTATACATGCAAAAACGGGTTAAAGTCATCGAGTTTTCATCGGTCTTAAGCACTCATTTGAATGACGAGCGGTTTATTTAAATGTGAACGCATTACCTCCAATGACACACCAATGTTAAAATCATGCGTTTTTAATCCGAATTTGAACGCATGCAGTATCATTAGAACTCGTTTTTCTGCATGTCTTTTTTTGATGGATAAGAACTGGAATGAATAAGGGTTTTCACGATGGGTAGAGCAAAGTGTGCAAACGATGCAAGTGCGTAAAAAAATGCACACATTTGCACAACACAACAATAAAATATACATACGTATTTGCAATTTGCTTAATTTTACTTCGTTTGCACTAAAAAAAACTTGAGCGAAAATGGTTGTGCATATTTGCGTTGTTTTTTTTATGGAAAAACTATGTATTTATATTTACAATGATTTTTAAATTTTATTTAGTAATTTGTATTTAATAATTTTTTAACACATAATTTAATAATTAATTGATGGTTTGTATGTTAATATACTCAAAAGCAAAAATATAATTTTTGACAACAAAGGTCAATGCTGCCAGATTTATTACAGCAAATTGGAAGTTTGTAGTGCCCCAGACTATTATTTTTAGTAAATGAGCTGTTTAAAGCTAAAATGCAACAGAATTAAAAAAAGTCGTTCACGATCTACTATAATATGCACAGGAAATTTGCAATATGCAAATATGCACAATCACCATGGTACAAACCCTTAATAATTCGAAATAAAATCATGTATTCATTATAATCTCAAAAGTCAAAATTAAAGGAAAAACTAGTAAAAACCGGCAACGTATGTACATACATAAGTCCTTGCATTTCAAAATATCTTTGGTGTTCTTGTTTGTTCAATCATAGCCAGGGAAACCGCAAATATCCAATTGCATGTGTTTTCCTGTACGATCTATATAGGCACAAATAAGACATTTATACGTTTCAAAACTTTTTAAGAATGTTTGCATCGATTTGTTAGCGGATATTTTACCCTTTACAGCAGATTTTTGCATATTTCACACTTAGTCGCATATTTAGGCCATTTTTCTGATTTTTGTGGCATATTTTGCTGCTTTTCTGCATATTTTGACTTTTTTAAATATTAAGTACCGTGCTTTACTCGGAGTTTTTAGTTATGACTCTCTTGCAGCAAATGCTCGATATGTAAATATTTTTAATGCAATTTTTCTTGATTATATGACCTCTTTATTATTGTGAAAATATTAACCGTTTGCAGCGCCATCTGAGTAGCATATTTGTTTATATGTATTTTTAAAAATTATTCAAAATTAACGTTGTCTTATCAAAACTTTCTATTTAATATAATGGGCCTGATTGTGTAAGGCGTTGGCGTAAACGCCTAAGTCGTTTTTTGTAGAAGATTAAGGAACACGGGTTGTGTGTTGCTTTAATCTATTACAAAAAACGACATAAGCATTTACGCCAGCTCCTTACACAATCAGGCCCAATATTACATATTTGCAGCACCGCTAGTAAATGTATCAGTGAAAATTGTATAAAATCATAGGTATTTGTTTGAGCACTTCAAGTTTACTTGGAGTTGTAATTGAAGAAAACTCTTTAATTCCATTCATTTGACGATACCCATATCATGGGAGAGCATGTCCAAATTTTTGTGACAATAAGTATTAAAATTAAATTGTCGATATTTGTTTCGTGTAAGCTTTAAGTTTGTTTACACGCAATTTACATTGTGTCTTTTTCGCCTGGCTTTAAAGGCAGGCTTTTTTAGTTGGGGAGAGGGGAGGTGAGAAGCTAGCGGGTAAGAAAAAAGGCAGAAATTAAAATTTGAGGTGTTATTTGTTATTTCTCTTTGTCATTTTCGTACTCTCAGGATTAAGCATGTGTATAATCGTCAAAAAACGCATGGATAAAAAGTCTGTACTGTAAGACCCACACAGAATAAGACAAAACTGTTTTTTGTGACTTATACGACAACAGTACATTAGTTCTTATGCGACAACACATACCAAATTTTTTTTGATATATATATATATATATATATATATATATATATATATATATATATATATATATATATATATATATATATATATATATATATATATATATATATATATATATATATATATATATATATATATATATATATATATATATATATATATATATATATATATATATATATATATATATATATATATATATATATATATATATATATATATATATATATATATATATATATATATATATATATATATATATATATATATATATATATATATATATATATATATATATATATATATATATATATATATATATATATATATATATATATATATATATATATATATACACATGGACAGAATAATAGGTGTGAACAAAATATCGGAATGTTTTTACATATTTTTAAATATTTAATACTTTATTTATTAATTATACATATTTTATGCATTTTAAAATTAGTTCAGAGTTAAAATTAAAGTAAAAAACTTAAAATAACGTAAATAAAATAGGTGTGCACAAAAAATCTTAAAATTAATGTATCAATTTGGACATGTATGTTATTTTTTTTGAATAGTCATTAAAGCTGATGTTTAATACCCTGCATAGCCGCCATTGTTTTTAAGGATAGCTTCTATTCGTCGAGGCATAGATGATATTAACTTACGGCAAGTCTCTACAGGGATATTGTACCACGCATGTTGAATATTTCCCCATAATTGATTTTTATTACTGCAGGGAAGTTTGGAAACTTGTCGCTTTAACTCGCCCCAGAGGTTCTCGATCGGGTTCAGATCGGGAGACTGACTAGGCAATTCTATTACATTCAATTTTTGTTGCTGAAACCATGCACTCACTAACTTTGATGAATGCTTCGGGTCATTATCTTGCTGGAATTCTATACTAAAGGCATATTTTCTTCAGCAAATGGTAGCATGACTGTCTCCAACAAATTCTTGTACACAAATCTATCCATTGTGTTTTCTATAAGATGAATTGGGCCTACTCCATACCAAGAAAAGCAGCCCCATACCATCACATTTCCTCCTCCATGCTTAACTGTTTTTTGGTGAATCTAATATGGAATTCCTTTCCTTTTGGTCGAAGTACATTTCTTTCCGCATCGTTACCAAACAAATTAATTTTAGTTTCGTCGCTCCAAAGAATATTTCGCCATTTTTTTTCTCCTTCTAGCCCACACCATGTTTTATGAGCCAAAGCAAAATTTTTCCTCTTCTTCAAATTATTCTGTCTGAGCAGAGGAACTTTGCGAGCTATCCTACCCGGTAGTTTTGCATCCAGCAGTCTTCTTCGAACTGTTCGGGATGATACTACATTTCCAATTTCAGCTGCAATTGCCTTCGATGACTTGAATGGGTCTCGTTTAGCTAAAGTTATTATGCGGATATCAGTAGATAGAGACGTTTTTTTACACACTTCACGTCTTTCAGTATTCTTTTTTGGTTTCAAGGCATTTGTAATGAAGTTTTCTGACAGTCCCAACGATGTGGCAATGAATTTGCAAGTTCGCCCTTGTTCCCGAAGTTGGTGAACAAGACGTCTTTCTTCTTCACTACAATGATGTCCACGTCCCAATATCATATGGTCTTTGATAAAATTTAATGTTGCAGTTTATTTTCAAATAATATTGTTTCACTCTCTATTATACCGTTTTTCTCCAAAAATCAAATGTTCACACATTTAAATAATTCACACCTATTCTTCTGTCCAAGTCAAAAAGTAGTTAAAACAAACAAGTCAGAGCATTCTTTAAAACGTATGTTTCTGCTAGTGAAATTTCCCTTTTTTCTTTCTAAACAGTGATGCCAGATTCATTATTTTTAAAAAATTTTATGCAGAAGTAGTTTACTAAAAGTTCTGTTAAGTTAAAAATATATGCTATTGTTACACCTATTTTCCCTTTTTTCTTTCTAAACAGTGATGCCAGATTCATTATTTTTAAAAAATTTTATGCAGAAGTAGTTTACTAAAAGTTCTGTTAAGTTAAAAATATATGCTATTGTTACACCTATTTTTCTGTCCGTTGAAGTGGAAATAACGTCATGGCTGCGTTGAATAATGGCTTGGCAGAGTAAAGATTTTATGCCTCTATATATATATATATATATATATATAATATATATATATAT
>OY101450.1:80486722-80730562 GCA_956483635.1 Panzeria rudis
ATTTTTTCCCAGCTCAAATATATGAAGAAAAAACTTGCCCATTATACTCTGCTACCATTTATAATATAAGAGATATTTGAGTGCAACACATTATTTTGCACATTAACCCAAATTTTTTCGCGTTTTCAGAATATAATTGTTTTAGTATATTGTCCTCTTTTACCAAAGCCAAAGTTTATAAAAGCACTTAAATCGGTTTTTCGGAAGCTACAACACCAACTGTAGAGTCGTTAGGACATAATCTGCAAATTTTCGCAAACTATATTGTGCAGGTATAACCCCTCATCTGTTGATATGAACAATTTCAAGTAACTCTAAACAGTGGTTTAGCAGTTATAACTTGTTTGCCAATTATTTTGTGAACAGCTCTAAAATGCAATACAGTAATTCTGAATAAATAAAACAAATAGGTGTGACGCTTTTAGTTTCAACAAAAAAATTTAGGAAAATTTTTTAGGTACTAAAAAACACGTAACCGCCATCTCTTTTATTTATTAGTGTATAGCTTTCGATTAGTGGCCACTTGTACCAATTAAATTTTGAGTTTAGTCGAACTGTATGGGCTTATATAGAAAGAAATTTAATTATTTGGCTTGAGTTCGGTTTTAGTTTAATTTTTCAATTAAATTATATTATTATTTAGTGATGAATGTGAAGCATATAGACAAAGAAAATTTTTCACTGCATGGAGGGTTGAACTGAGGTTTCGATAGCTCCCGTTAATATCTCCAGAACTCTTTCCCGCTTAGACCACTCGACCAAAGTCGGTGGTTTGCAGTCACGAGTTGCATTTAATTTACTTTAATCAATTCATACTATCACCCTTAAAGTTGTATTTCATTTGATACTTATTGATATTCACTTTTTCCTTTGGCTTGTGTTAAGCTTCTTTTTATTATATCTCTATTCTAGTATGAATTATCATTGATAACTACAAGTACTAGTGTGTGTGTGTGTGTGTGTAAATGTTTGCTTGTTCAGTTTATTTGAAAATATATATCCTTTTGCTAGGTGCCTTTAGAGTTTAACAATTAAGTTATGAGTTTAGTCGAACTGTATGGGCTTATATCCAAAGAAATTTAATTATTGTGGCTTGAGTTCGGTTTTAATTAAAATTTTCATTTAAATTATATTTTTATTTAGAAATAAATGTGAAGTATATAACCAAAGAAAATTGTTGACTGCACAAACGGTTGAACTGACGTTTCGATAGCTCTCACTAATCTCTTCAGAATTCTTTTCCGCTTAGAAATCTTTGTTTATATTCTCCATATTTATCTCTGAATAAATATATAATTTAATTGAAAAATTAAACTAAAACCGTACTCAAGCCAAAATAATTAAGTTTTACCCAATTTCATACTGTTGATAATTGCTCTAGATTTTTAAGTAGAAAAGATATTGACACGATTCATGCTTTGTTTTATAGAACAGTAATGGTCATCTAATATTGCTGTGCAAAACTAAATTGAAAGAATTAAATGGCTGAAAAGTGGCCACTTAAAAATTAAACAGTTTATTCTCATTTTATCGATTTTCAATTGAGTCCTATGTGAACCCTGTTAAGCATAAAGTATTGATTTTTTTGGTAGTGAAGATAAACCATTATGATACCATGACATCCTTCTTTGTGCGAAAATAATATCTTCTAAAATTTGAGCTTCAGAAAAGCCATGTGGACACACAGATAAAAATATGATTTTTTCAGAAAATATAGGCCAGTACTTCGCTATTATGTCCACTTAGTGCCGTTTTGATATTTTCACTCTGTTACGAAATATGATTTATTTAAAAGTTAAATTTTTATGAAAAATAACGGGTACAAAAACCGATGTGGACATATAGATAAATAACTGAAATTATTAATATATATAGCCGATACTTTTTCTGTTATGTGCACTTAGCGACAACCTGTTATATTCATTTGCTTATGAGATATTATTTATTTAAGTGAAAATAAAATAAACAAAATAAAAAATATGTATTTTTGAGCCCATATTATTTGCCTCAAATTTCACTTTCTAATTTTTGTGAGAGCCGCACTTCAAAAATAATATTTCGTGAACAAATGAAAATAACAGATCATTATTAAGTGGACATTATGGACAAAGTATAATCTATATATTCTAAAACTTTTAGTTTTTTTTATCAGTTTCCGTACGTTGGGTTTTGGGCCCGTTATTTTTTTTATAAAAATTGCACTTCTAAAAAAATCATATTTCGTAATAGAGTGGAAATATCAAAACGACACTAAGTCGACATAATAGCGAATTACTGGCCTATATTATCTGAAAATATCAGATTGTTATCTTGAACCCCACATAGATTTTTTGAGAATTTTATAAAATTTATCAATTTTCGCACCTTGTTTTGCAGAAGATATTATTTTACCACAATGAAACTTTTGTCATGGTATCATAATTATTCCTTCTTCACTGCCAAAAAAAAAATCAATGCTATATGTTCAACAGGGTTCAATTGAAAATCGATAAAATGAAAAAAACTATGTAATTTTCAAGTGGCCACTTTTCAGCCATTTAATTATTCGAGTTAAGTTTTGCATAGCAATATTAAATTATCAGTACTGCATTATAAAACAAAGCATGAATCGTTTCAATATCTTTTCTTCTTAAAAAACTGGAGCAATTATAAAAATGTATGGGATTGGTAACATTTTTTAATTTGGGGCGCCACTAATCAGAAGCTATACAATAATAAATAAGAAAGATGGCGGTTATGTGTTTCTAGTACCTACAAGATTGTCCTCAATTTTCTTTTTTAATATATATATATATATATATATATATATATATATATATATATATATATATATATATATATATATATATATATATATATATATACATATATATATATATATATATATATATATATATATATATATATATATATATATATATATATATATATATATATATATATATATATATATATATATATATATATATATATATATATATATATATATATATATATATATATATATATATATATATATATATATATATATATATATATATATATATATATATATATATATATATATATATATATATATATATATATATATATATATATATATATATATATATATATATATATATATATATATATATATATATATATATATATATATATATATATATATATATATATATATATGTATATATATATATATATATATATATATATATATATATATATATATATATATATATATATATATATATATATATATATATATATATATATATATATATATATATATATATATATATATATATATATATATATATATATATATATATATATATATATATATATATATATATATATATATATATATATATATATATATATATATATATATATATATATATATATATATATATATATATATATATATATATATATATATACATATATATATATATATATATATATATATATATATGTATATATATATATATATATATATATATATATATATATATATATATATATATATATATATATATATATATATATATATATATATATATATATATATATATATATATATATATATATATATATATATATATATATATATATATATATATATATATATATATATATATATATATATATATATATAATCTTTACTCTGCCAAGCCATTATTCAACGCAGCCATGACGTTATTTCCACTTCAATGAGGAAATAATGTGCACACATTCCACCAATTTATGTATGTATATAATTCGTGGTGACAGAAATGTGTATTCTATAAATCATAAACGAAATGATAAGGTTTTAAGAGCATATTTTTTATAAATTTTAAGAGCATATTTTTTAGTTTTTAGTGCATATTTAATGCGCATAAAGCACATTCCCGGTTTCCCTGATCATAATCATTTCACCTGGAATATATTTAATATAGAATGTTTTACGATGACTCGTCGGTATAACATGATGGGATTGTGGCTGATGAAGTTACAACTAAGGAACTATGATGATGTTTATTTTTCAAATGTTTCTTTTCTATTTCTATTCATATCACTTGTTGGCTGCTTGTGAATATTAACTGAATCAGTTGTCTGCCGTTTTTCTTCAGGGTTGTATGTGGTTTGATTTTTTAAATAGTCGATATACATCCGTCTAGCTTGATTTAAAACCCTAGTGACATCGTGTTTACGTACCATTTTGTCAAAATGCATTGCAATTTCATTGTAATCCATGTTGCTTTTCATTATGGTATTGCGATGTTGCAATAAGAGTGTAAGACATAAAAACATTAAAAATGGATTACCGCCACCAAATTCTGATGGTGGTGGTAGTTTCGGAGAAGATGTAGAATTATTCGTGCTGTTACTTGATAATTGTGCAGCTTTTGTAAAAAAAGTAACTTCCTCCTCTGCCGCTGTTGTTGCCATTTCGTCTATTGCAGTTGTATCCGGAAAATCTGTCGATGATATGGGCACCAACACTTCTGGCAAGGACGCCGAATTCGTAGGAAGATTATATAAGTTACTACAACTACTACTATTACTTATATTTTGTGTTGTCGACAATATTTCATCTCTTAGCAAACTTTCATCCAAAAAGGGATTAAGTTTTAAAGCATCAACGACTTGCTTCCTTGTCTGTTCATATTTGATGTTACCATCACGTACGTCTAAATTGCTATCAACTTGTCCGTTCAGAAAGTGCATCGACTTGTGACCTTCAATCTTATCGGCCAATGATTTATTACGTCGACGTCGTCTCTGCATAAGTTCACTGATTTCAGGACAAGTAATGATTTCGTTTTCCGTCAAATCCGCCATCATGTCAAGCGAATCTTTACCCAGTTTTTCGTATTCTATTTCACTACTTGTAGAGTATTTTTTTTCATCGTTAAATTCTTTCATTGAAATCAAATCTCCAAATAATTGACGATCTAAGTTTTCAGCTTCCAGACGCAATTCGCGAGTAATGGCTGTTGTCATTGGGTAGTAATCCAGGTCTTGGCTAACATCAGGTGTTGCACTAGAATCTCCTTGATCTTTATGTTTGGATGTGGCACTTGGTGTAGATTGGCCTCTATGACGTTCTGCTAACGGCGTACGCTCTGGAGTGTGCGTCAGCGACGTGAGTTGCGAATTGAGCTCTAATTGTAAGCTATTACTACTTAAATTATTTGCTTGTTGTATTGCTGTTGCAGCTGTGGAACAGCTCCATGTATTATTTGTAGTATCAGGCAACGATGAGGAATCAGAATCCAGAGATGAAGCAAAACCTTCTTTCGTTAGTTGTACTAAAGGATGTAGACTTGGTGTTGGCGAGACTTGAATGTGTGTTGGCGAAGGAGTTCTCGTTTTGTTCGGCGATATTTGTATTCCATCAGCAGATAATATTGTTGCACTTATTCTTTCAGTGTTTCCCACGCGACTTTTATTTATAGAAGCAAAGTTGAGAAATTCGTTAAAGTTTTTTACTAGTTTTTGTTGTGATTTTTCGTTGCATTCCTCCAGACTTAAACCTGCAAAAATTAAATAAGATTTTTTTCAATTATTTAACTTTAAAGATAACACAATGCAATAATGATTTGGGGCTGCTGAACACGAATATAAAATTAATTTACTTTTCTTAAGAAGCGTTTTCGAAATATTGGCGAAAAATGCTTTTTTGGAGTTTTTTAAGCCATTTCGAAAAATTTTTAGAACGGTTGGTTCATTGGAACTATAAAAATTTTGCTCAGTTGCGTATATACCGTAATGATCGGATCCAAATTCATTGAGGAGCAGGTGCTAAGATTTCTAAGAATTTGAATTTTTTAGATTTTTTCAAAATTCTCAATTTTAAGTCTCTCCAAATGTAAGATATGTAATCTAAAAATCTTTTCTGACCCATATCTTAAATAAGTTTGTTCCCAACGTATTAGAAGTAGGGATGTAACCGATACCGATATATCTGCGATACTTGAGATTTTCCGATACATCGGTATCGGCGATATTTTACTGTCGATGTGACGATACTTTTAAATTTTTTTCAGTTTTTTTGAACAAATAATTTATTTTTTGTTAATTTTACCACGACTTAAATTCAAGTCGTTGTTTTTAAAATCTTATTAATATCAATTTCAAGTATTCACCCCTATCGCGAATAACAAATGAAATTTATGTTCCCATGAAATTTTCATTTCCCTTCGAGGGAAAATTATTATCGTGAAGTTCCTGTGAACATTTTTTCCCGCTATCAGTTCTTAGTGAATGTAAATAAAGTTCTGAGAATTGGAATTATCTTTTTATTCCATGAGGAATCTAAACAAAATCGAAATGTTCGTCCAGGATTGCTAGATGCATCCAATGCATTGGAGTACCCGAGTCATTGCAGGCAGCCTAGTCTTTTGGTGTTAAATTAAATTTTCTCAAGAGTGAGAAAATCTTGGTTTTTATACATTTTGGACGCGATGAATAATTCTATACGGACGCGGGAAAATCATTTGCTATTCCACCATCGCGAAACTTATGCCCCTATTACCGTTCTCAACTCAACTCAGTTTGGTCGTCTGAGAGTCGAACCAACTTTCACGCATCCACATTTTTCTTAGTATTTTCATAAGCTCAAAAGTTTCATCTGAAGTTATTATGGCGTTACAAACTTAAAATATCAAGTTTGACAGAAAAGCAGACAAATTCGTGTGAAATTTGAAGGAAATAAAATCCTCTCAGGTGACCAAACTGAGTTGAGTTGAGAACGACAATAGGGGGGTTAGTTCATGTGTGCCGGGAAGGTGTTGCATGGAGGTAGTGTTAAGATAAATGTGTTAGTACTAAGATAAATGAACACTACGTACTGAATTTCTCCTGAAAATAAACATTTATGAGCTTTAATAATTAATTGGAAGGATAAAATAGCAATTACATGATGCACTTATCCATTTCGCCTGCTAAAATAAAGTGAACAAAAACAGTGGAAAAGGAAAAAAATTGAAATTTTTCGATTTTTTATTCACGATCGCAAAAGAAGGGAAAGGGAAAACATTTCGAGGGAAAAAATATTCACGATATGGGTGATTAATAATTGGCCAATTAACAACATGTTGTAAGTGCTGTAGGTCCTATAAAGGTTTGTAATTTGCAAATAAATTTTTTTTTATAAATCTTTATGTGGAAATTACCAACAACATTTGCAGGTTCTACAACACATACAACAGGTTTTGAATTGAGCAAACATTTTACGCTGTTATTTTGTAAAAAAAAATTATTTATTTTTTGGTAATTTTACCACGAATTCAAACTCAATTCGTTGGTTTTTAAATCTTATTCCCAGCAAAAAAAATACATTTCAAAGAAATCATGAAAATGTAGAATTTGCTGTCTGGAAGTAGTGCAAATTTTGATAATTTCCAATGAGCTTGTCATTGCGAGAAATTCTCTTTTTCGATTACCAATCACTGAATTGGAAACGATGTTAGGAAAAATTTCGTTTTTGGCGTTCTATAATGATATTTTCCCCAAGGAAAAAGGATGAAAATTTACCCATTTTCGCAAATTGTTTCCTTTTATGAGAATTTAAACACAAAAATGTGTTTTCATGTAAATTTAAGTGAATAAATATAGACTTTTAAAAGAAATTTAACAATTAAGCTACTAAGTTATGTAGAAGAATATTAGTTGATACACCGTTGAAAACTATACATAATTTTGTAAACTGTGATATGCGATATATCGACTTTGCTCTTTTAGGCCAATTATTTCAACTTGGGAATAGTTAAAGGCAGGATTTTGTCGGACGGATAAACAGTTTATCATTATTAGAAATTTACCTTAACCTATCACCAGGGATGCCAGAATTCCTTCACCAATAATGGCTAGCTGTAGACAAAAAATGCAAAAATCATGAGTATTAAGCAAAAGTAAGAATGTAATTCATGTATTATATTTTACGTCAAATTGGAAAGATTTCTTTTAGTAAATAGAACCCTATGGATTGCCATTATTGCGCTTACCGAAGTTTTTTCTTTTTATTAGCAAAATTTTTTTCAGCTATTTTCAAGAATCTTAAGAAGTTTGTTGGGTATAGCTTATTAATGCAAGTATTTCAGATAGTGACAATCCCTGTTTCTCTATTGTATTTTTCCCGCCTATCGATTGCCATTAGCCATTATTGCGCTCACCGGTGATTTCAATTTTTATAAACGAAACACTTTTCGGTGATGTTTGCCAATTTCGAAGTTTGCTGGGTATAACTTCTGAATGCAAGTATTTCAGAAAGTATTTCTCAATTGTATTTTTACCCCCTATTCGATTGTCATTACCTCTTATTGCGCTCACCGATTATTTAAGTACAAATTGTTTATGTCTCGGTTTATGCTTTTCTCTCAGTGTTTAATCAAAACTTAAAGTACTTTTTCTTTCAACCTTGTTGAAAGGCTTTTTTATGAGTGTTTCAACGAGTGAACTTTTAACGGTATTTAAGCATAATTTTGCCAAATCACTAGTTGAACTAGTGTTTATATAAATAATTATTCGTCATTTAGAAGTCAACGAAGCACTACGCGCAACTTTTAAGATCCTTTTACAAGGTAAAGTTTTATGTAAATAACGAGAGATTTATTCTCCATTTTCATTCAAAATATTAATTCTTGTTTGTTTTATTTGTATATTTATTCCTCATCGTATATACGCCGAAACATTGGTTCTTCGAGCCGGATAAAACAACAAGAATTTCATCGTTCACCTTCTACAAGGAAATCTACGCAAAATAATTGGAAATTCGACATCATCATAAATAAGGTTAGGAAATTGATTTAGAAAAGTGATTTGTTTGAAAAAAAAATTTTAAAACATACAAGTGCATACCTATGTACATATTTATTAATATATGAATCTGTATGTGTGGCTGCCTTCCTAAACGTCTGTATGCAACGTCAGAGCAGTGTTTAAATCAACCAAATTATACTCTACAACACTGCAAATCAAATGCATTGTCAATAAAAAGCATTGCCAGTTTAAATAGTGCTCTAGTTGCGTTTATTTTCATTTCAGCTGCAAAGCAAATGAGTTTAGGAATGCAATACTTTGTCAAAGTTTGCACGGTTGCGTTTGGGAATGCGTGACATTATTGAACTGCAAAGCAACATGTGTTGTCTGTCTCATAAAAGAAAATACAAGTGGTTATTGGTCAGAATTTTTTACAGATCGCGATCGATACCTTTTCATTCAAGGCTGAGTTTGTTTACTCGCACGGACAGCCACAAAATAATTTTTGGTATAATCTATTTAAATAAAAAATAAATTACAAACGGAAATTAAATTTGCTTAAAAAATAAAAACAGTGCGGGCGATATATATTAACAGCCGAATTCACAAAAAAAAATTTGATTAATAAGAAACTTATAAAACGAGTTTTTTTATGAAAATTTGTTTTATTAATCTGTTATAAGTCAGAAAATTTTTTTATGAATTAAGGCATAAGTGTCATTGATAAACATAGATAGCAAACTCTCGCACTGTCAATAAAATAACGACAACTCTCTTTACACGTATAGATATTGTGAATTTAACAAAAATGAGAGACTATCATTTTTCCACTTGAAAATGCACTAAATCGTAACTTTTTTTCCACGCACAAACACTTTTTAGTTTTATTTAATTTTTCTATTTGTTTTAATATAAATTTTATATTTCTTCTTGCTGTAATTTTAAAATATTTTTTTAATTTCGTTGACATTTGTGTGTTGAAATTTATCAAAGTTTTCAACCCTATTTTTCATTGAGCAGTATTGTATTTTTGTTCCTATTTGGGATAAAAATTTTTGGTACCAAATAGAAAAATTGCAAAAAAATGTTTAGCAAATCAATATTTTTTGAGCTCGAATGTATTAAAAAGCATTCTAAATTCATATTTTCATTAATTAATACAACAATAATTGCATAAACTTCTAAAAATTCATATATAAAAAATATAAATAGTTTAGAATACTTTTTGTTACAACCAAGTGCGGTTTTAGTGCTGTGGGAAAATTTTTATTTTAAGCCAATACTAATACAAAATGTTCTACTAATACATCCTTAGACTTAGGTTTTTGACGGTACACTTAGGTTTTTGAAGTTTCTGTTTGGTCTCTATGTACCCTATGATAAGTGTGTTCTCGTACTTTTTGGGTAAAGTTCGATAAAATGAGAGCAATCACATATTTTTTCATTGTAAGACAAAAATGTACAAAAGTACGGGAACGCAAAAACCCAAATGTCTACCCCGACAAATTACATGAAAGTGTTACGAAAATAAACATAAAAATAAAAACCAACACAATAATTTTTAATACCATTTTTCAGTTTTGGGCATTTTCATAAATACATACAAATGTATTTTGCTTTAAATTTTGTTAAACAAGCAATTGTTGCTTTAGTATTTTTGTTGCCTAAAATTATAATTTTTCATTTGTTATTGTTTATTTTTCAAGCAGCAGATTGTTTTGCACTTTTCACAATCTGCCCGAAGAAAAAGTCCGGGCTGTTTCGTGCAAGAAGAAGATGGATGTTATGTTCTCAAAAGCGCTCTCATTTACCCAATTTTTGAGTACGGGCCCGCGGGCGCCCAATTTGCACGAAGAGCGTTCGTGCAGGAGTCCCTCATGACCAGCGTTGCCATAATATTTATTTTGAAAACTGAAAATTTAGAAGAAAAAACTTATTTTCATGTGAAAAAACTGCACATAAAAAATTTTTGGTATTTTTTTATTTTATTTTTTTGGTTAACGTAAAGTTTACATACTGCTTAATTTTAATTAAAACGAATTCGGAGAACCTAACCAGAAAATTGACTCGGGTCACGCTATTGTGTTGGATCATTAAAACGAGATACATCATATAGTTCCAAAGGCTAAGGACCGGATGTAAAATAATGTCAAGTTGGTACGTTTTACCATCTCGGAAGCGTCATCGGCAACAGTTAAGAAAATATAGATCTCCAAATTTATAAATTGTTTAATTAATTGAAAAGGAGGTGCTTGAGTTGCATTATGGGATATTTCGCATAAATTACTAATATTTACAGGGAAATTGTTTTTTCAGAATCAACCTAAAAACGTAAGGGGAGCAAAATTCTATAAATAAAGTACTTAAAATTTTTGCTTCTGTTTTGAAGATTTTGTTTTATTTGAAGTGTACAATAATTTATTTATTTAATGCACTTTCTTCGCCAAAAGAAAGTGTTGTTTTTTCTGTGAATTACTATAAGAATTTCTATAAGATTTTTGGGTAGAAGTTCCCTAATCTGCATTAGTCCCAGTGAAATGCGCATAAGAGCTTCCTAATAACTCAATAAACACCCTGCGGTAAATGTTGCACTACTTGTTTTGAACATACTTGTCCTATTACTGGTGAAACTGGGAATGGTACAAAATGTTCAAAAGTCGTGACAGGTGAAGAGACCATATCACAAATCTAAATAAAAAATGTTAGCAAAATACCCCACTGTTCAAGCAGATCTTTTCTAAATCAAAAATAATTGTTTAAAGTACAGTAAATTAACTAGAGAAATTTTTTATTATTCAGGCTTAAGTTCGTTCAAGTTAATGTTGCAATTAAATAGTTTTTATTGAGAAAGGATTTTTCAAAGCATTAATAATTGAAAAAGAACAAAGGCCAATTTCTTGACGCAATAAAAATTATTTAATTGCAAAATTAAACTGAACGAGCTTAAGCCTGAATAAAAAAAAATTCCTTTGCATAAAACCAATATAGTTCGACTAAAAACACATAATTTCAAATTAGCCAGTATTAAAGAAGCCACCGCAAGACAAGTACCTTAAATTTTGGCCTAGAACCAGTCACTGAGTGTCCTAGTTATCAATTAGCATAACTAATTGATAACTAATAACGATGACAACGTAATGTAAAAGTTACCGGTATTTTTCATATAAAGTTCCGGAACTCGAACCGGTTGCTGATCCTTGGGAACCAGTCACGCGAACGGTTTTTTGAGAGGTGCTTTTCTCTTTAGGGATGTTTTTATATTGTTTATGTTATGTTTGCAATATTCTTTATTTAGACTGTTAATAAACTTCACATTACGTAAATATTTTAGTGTGTCAAGTTCTCTTTTAAAAATCAAGCTGATTTTAATATAATGTCAAGCTGAAGTACTATTTGAATCTGGCAACCCTATTTGTACTAGTGTTTATATATAAATAATTACTCGGTATTTAGAAGTCAACGAAGCACTACGTGCAACTTTTAAGATCCTTTTACAAGGTAAAGTTTTGTGTAATTAAAGAGAGATTCATTCTCCATTTTCATTCAAAATATTAATTCCTGTTTGTCTTATTTGTATATTTAATCCTCATCGGATATATGCCGAAACACCGATTTTTGAAAAATTTTTAAATAGCTTACTGGGTATAACTTCTGAATGCACGTATTTCAGAAAGTTTCAACTCCCCTTTCTGAATTCTATTTTTGTCTCCTATCGATTGCCATTAGATATTGTTGCGGTCAACAAAAATTTTTATTAAGTCGGAAGTTATTATTATTCGGCTTAAGTTCAATAATTGAGTTAATGTAAATTCAAATTATTTTTAAGAATGGAATATTAGAATATCTAATCAGACTAGCAGAGCGGACTAGTGCTACTAATTTCGACTGCCGCTGCGCTGTCATCATCAGCGTCCTTTGTTCGCTTTTACAACGTTTGATCGTGGATACTAGCAGGGTTGTTAGGTCTTTTCTGACCTATTTCGCCCTATTAATTTTAAAAATCGCCAAAAGTCGCCAAAATATATTTTATGCAGTTTTTCTTAATATGTATTTTAAAACAGTTTTTCTTTATAGAAATTTTTATAAAATAACCGCATAAAAAATAGAAGAAAATCGCCAAAAGTAGAAAAAATACAGCCAAAAATTATTTCTTGTAAAACTGTCGGATTTTTGCGCCATACATAACCAAAAATTTAATTAGCTCAGTTTGTTGAAAAAATTTTCTGTGTTTGTTGTATCAACATCCTAATTTGTTATATTCATTATATATATTTTTGAATTTAAATTAAATATTAATGACTTGATTTGTTAGTGGCTATTTGGTGATATTTTTTTCTGTGAATGTATCTAAAATTGTCATCAGAGCGTTGCAAGTTTTCAACATAACAAGATGCGAAAATTGCAATATATTGGCGAATTCAGTTTTTGATGTAAATGGACTTGCAAAAGTGAGAATGTAAAATATCGTAGCTTTTTTTTTATAAAAAAGCTACATTTGCACTTTTAATAAACGTTTGGCCAAAATTTATTTTTTGTTAAAAGGTAGCCATAAAAATCGCCAACAAATTTATTTATCGCCAGAAAAGTCGCCATGTCCGCAAACCAAAAATTTGGACGCCAGACAAGGCTAAAAATCATCACGTTTGGCGAGAAATCGCCACATCTGACAACCCTGGATACTAGGATTAATGAAACATCAGCTATTTAACTAAATTTTATGAGGAAATATAATATGAGTATCTTATTCCTTTTTATCAATATGGTGAGCTGATTTTTAACCTTCTGATTCTTTATTTTAATTTTTCCAACTCTTTTTTTTATTTTTGGTTTTGCTTGTACGTAAGCTCCGCTTATGATAAATCAAGGTATTGTTGTTATACATGTTAAACAGGTTATCTCTATGTCTTATAATTTGTATTCTGATTTTCAGTTTTAAATTAGACCGCAGAAAGCACACATGTATGCAACTTTTTGCGCGTGCCGTCGCAAACTTTAATATTTGTACGTAATTATTATTAGAACTGAAATGTGTATAATGCAGAAGTTATTATTATTCGCCTTAAGTTCAATAATTGAATTAATGTAAATTAAAATGATTTTTAAGAGTGGAATATTAGAATATCTAATCAGACAAGCAGAACGGACTAGTACTACTAATTTCGACAGCCGCTACGCTGTCATCATCAGCGTCCTTTGTTCTCACCTTCTGATTCTTTATTCCAATTTTTCCAACTCTTATTTTTATTAATGAAACATCAGCTACTTAACAAAATTTTATGAGGAAATAGAATACGAGTAAATAAGAGTTGGAAAAATTGGACTAAAGAATCCGAAGGTGAGATTTAGGCTCACCATATTGACAAAAGGAATAATGTAACTCATATTCTATTTCCTCATAAAATTTGGTTAAATAGTTGATGTTTCATTAATACTATTATCCAATGTCAAACGTGGTAAAAGGGAATAAAGGAAGCTGATGAGGACAGCGTAGCGGCTGTCGAAATTAGTAGTGCTAATCCGTTCTGCTAGCCTGATTAGATATTCTTATAATCCACTCTTAAAAATAATCTGAATTTACATTAATTCAATTATTGAACTTAAGCCGAATTATAATAACTTCCGACTTATACACATTTTCAGTTCGAATAATAAGTACGTACAAATATTTTTATATTTATATCTAAATTATTATTTTTTTTAGGGAAAAGCCGAAAAATTTACAGACTCAGCAACGGCAGTTCGAAATCTTAGTTGATTTTATGGTGCAACACAGCGATTTTGCCAATGGACTGTTGCAGTGCGGAAATGCCAAACAACGCGCCAAAAATTTGTGGACAAAACTGGTGGACGACCTTAATTCGAATGGACCTCCTGTAAGGGATGTAGCTGGTTGGAAAAAAGTAATTATTTTATATAAAATGTGAAACTAACACAGTATAAATATGTATGTGTGTACATGTTCATATAGGTTTGGTCCGACCTAAAAACCCACACAAAGTTTAAGATGCGCAAGAATAAAATGAGCATTTCGAGTACTGGTGATGGTGTCTCACAATATTGCCCGCTTTCCGCTATGGAGGAACAAATAATAAATCTTCTTCATATGGAAGAAGCCGTCAACGGGATGCCAACATCAACATGCTTTGGCATAAGTAGTACTGCTATTCACGATGTTTCAGCAAACAAAGAGCCTTCAGAAAAAGTTTTGTTATCTTCGCAAAATGAAAATAGCAGTTTAAAAGAATCAGCGCACGCTGCCAAACGTAGCTGTTTGGATGAAAGTTTTCAGACAGCCAAACGTACGCTGTCAAACCAAAACGACCGTGATACTCTGCTAAAAACCCAAGTAGAAAACCAAGGAATATTCCATAAGGTTCCCACCAAACTTTTGGGCGATGTTCGGAATACCTTGAAAGAATTAGTAAGATATAATAGAAACAATTTTGAATTAAAGGAAAGAAAAGTAGTATTTTGCAAAGAAAATTTTGAATTTAAAAAAGAATACAAGCTCAAAAAACAAAAAAATTTAAATAGAAAAGCTGGAATTAAAAAAGAAAATTTTAGAACTATAAATAAGAAAAACGATGTGATATTTTGACTGTATGATATATGTACATAGCAGTCGACTTGTGTTTTATAATTTTGTTATTTTTATGTTAATTAATCGTTATTTTTTGCCTATCAGTTTAATACTTTTTCATTCGAAGTATTTTGTATTTAATAGTTTATTTTTATGTTAATCGTTATTTTTTGTCTCTAATGATTTTTATACTTTCGCATACGAAGCGTTTGCTTTTTCGTCAGAAAAGAAACAGTTAGTTTTTTAATAATATGCTTATAAGTGCAATTTTCGTTTGCGTTTGCTTTTTCGTCGGAAAAACATTACAATGAACTGAATTTCTTATATATATTTGTTTTTATAAAAAGTTTTTTTTAATAAAAGTTATGTTCTTAAGATCAAATTGTTTCTAATATTATTCCTTATTTCCTTATAGGCTTTTCCCACTTAAAGCTGTTTTACACTATCTCACAAGCCGTTCGACTTCTGTAGAAAATGCAGCCTTGATCTAATGACCTTATGGAAAGTTTTAAAAAAGCAATAACAACACATTATATCAGGGTAGCATTTTGTTCAGAAGTAGAACAGCTTGTATACTAGTCTAAAAACAGCTTTACCAACATCTAACATCTATCATCAATTTGCGAGTTTTCCCATAAGAATTATACAGTGCTGAACGGCCAACATATTTCAGGAACATTATAAAATGTTCCTATCTAAATTTGTTCCACCCACCATCATTCGATAAATTTAGTGTCATTACTAAAAAGCGGCATACAATTGGAAGCAACATGGTGTAATAAGTGTACAGGTGGCAGCGTTACGTCTGCTACTTATTTTTTTGCTCTGGTAGTTTTGTGTATAATTACGTCAAACACGTGTACTTTTTTGACAAGCATAATCTAGTTTTTGATATATTTGTTGCCCTCATATGGCCACCTGTACATTAGCGCAAATTGATGGTAGATGTTAGATGTTGGAAGTGGAAAAAGCCTATTAGCAATAGCTGTTTGGTCACCGTTGTTCGTATTGCTATCAACAGACATTTCAATTTGATTTAGACCAGCATTACCCAAGCCCTATGCGCTTGGTGCTCATTTGTTTTTGTAAAAGCAATTAGCTTTATGCTGTGTGTTTTAATATACACATACAGCACTCAGCACTAGCAACACGAAATACACAAACAACTTTGTCTTATTAGTTTTTTTGTCGTTCTTCACTGTATACACGCAAGTGCAAAGCAACAATAAATAGATACATGAAATATTTTTTTTCTTAGTATGTGTTGGTTTTTACAACAAAAAAATATTGAATAAAGGCCGGGGCACATAGAATCCGTCATACGTCATCCGTTGCCTTTTTCAACTGACGTTAACGGAATGACGGATAATGTTGGCACAATGAGTACTTTGTTAACGGAGAGAAAATCAGCTGTTATTTATTTATTAATTTTAATTTCTTTAATTCTTTATTTTAATTCTTATTTCTTAATTCCTAATTCTTAATTTCTTTATTTTTTTATAACAAAGCACCAAAACTTTATACAATCGAATAAATTTTAATTTAAATTATTTTATTTTTGAGCGAAAAACAAACCCACAACAAAGAACAAATCAAACAATTGTTGTCAAAGTACTCAACGTACGTTAAAAGTTAAAAGTTGGCCAACTTTGTACTTTGCGTTGACGGAGAAGTACTGTATGTGATCAAGTTCATAAGAAAACATGTATTTTAACTTAGCTGTCAGTTGAAAAAGGCGACGTATAACGTATGACGGATTCTATGTGTCTCGGCCTTAAAAATTAGGTTTTCTATAAATGTATTGGTGTTTGCTCTTCCATAAGGAACTTTTAGGCACCCCTGATTTAGACTTTCTGTTTCAGCAATCTCGTGTGTTGGCAGTTGTACATTAAAATTAGCACAAATATTGTGCAGGGCACAGCAAACGTTCATTATTTGAACCACTCTTTCTGGTGCGTAATGCAACTCTCTGGCTGCTAACAAGCACCAAAATCTGCCTTTTAAGACTCCAAACACTCTCTCAATTATGGACCTTACTTTACAAAACTGTTTATTATAAAATGCCTCGGAAGAAAGAAAAAAATCTATTCGAATTATTTTAAGTTAATTGCTAATCAGCCAAAATCCCTACGCTCCTCTTTCGAAACGTTCTTTTAATTTTTGCTTTGCGTTAGAAAGGGCCGAAACATGTGAGTCATGGCTTGCATCACCGTATCGGCAATTAATAAATCTAATAATCAAAGTAAGATTTAATTAGCCAAATGCATACGTAAAAACTCACATACCACCATAGCGTTCGTACTGTGCTTTAATTTTCGGCTGAAGTATAAGTGCTCATTCCTGCCCGGTCGAATCATTTGAATATGGGTACCATCCACTGCTATAATCACCCCAGCAATGCCACATGTATGGAAAAATCCTCAAATGTTATGTGCTTGGGACAGAGTATTCGCTCAATCACCATGCAAACTTCTTGTAAGCAACACGACATAGATTGCTGCGATAATCCTAACAGATGGTCTTGTCCAATTTGGTGTTGGTATCCAAGCAATTTAAGAGCAGCGGCGTTCAACATGTTCATTTTCTTCATCAAACCATAACGCCACTGAATCCATCACTATTTATTTTATGTTATTTTACTTTTAACAAAAAACACGTACTGCACAAAAAAATTTTTTAACGTTTTTGTTTACAAGTTTTGACATTTCATTTTGTCATTCTTCGCTATTCTTAATTTTGTGGTGCCAGTGTTGCTTCTTTTTCAACTTATTTTGCGAAAGCGTTTGCGTAAGCGATACGGAGTTCCGAGTTGTACTCTTATCGCATTTACCTTACGCATCGAACTTGCTTTCGGGTCGTAAGAGAGTAAGCCCCTGTTCAAATTTGCGAAAAGTTTTGATTAACATTGGTTTTTTCATACGAAAAATATGACAAATAACCAATCATAACCAGCCCTTGAAAATATGCTGCAATTGTGTACGTTTGAAAAAAACCCAATGTGTTTGTTGTAAATTCCACACAAAAAAAGTGGTGCTCATATTATTTCGCATGAAGACTCAAAATGTTGTAGATATATTTCATATGTTTTTCACAAAATAAACTTCTGCAACAATTTTTCGTGAGCAATTTGTGTCCATTTTTTTATATGGACTTTTGACAGCACTTCGCACGAAATGATGAACAGAGTACCTTGCTTTACATAAATATTATTTCATGATGAACGACAATAATTTAAAGAAAAAGAATAATTTTTGGGTGCCAAATTAGTACTTTTTTATGTATATAAATTGATTTTTCCGGGGAATTCCCCGGAAAACCTCCTGCTTATAGCTCACTTTCAGTTAAAGTAAAGTTGTAATAGAGATAAACTGATTTTCCGTCCGACAAAATCGTGCTTTTAACTATTGCCAAGTTGTAATAATGGCCCTTAAACGCGTAAAAGTGACGGTATTATAAGAAAAAACTTGTGCTGATCTGAGTACCAACGAATGAAAATTCAAATTAGGATGTGTTCGCTAAATATGTTGTAACTTTGGGTGAATTCGGAAATGCAGTAAATTTGTGCAGCCGGTGTGCAAACTATTGCAGCAGTAATACAAATGCTGCCTTTGTTGCAATAATCTACGACAGCACTGTCAAGTGTTTGTGTAAAGAAAGTTTTGATGGAAAAAAGTATTGCTCAGTGTTTGTTTTCGAGCGCAGAACTTTGATTATTGCACAATTACTGAATTTACGAACGTACCCTTTCTTATTTTCCGATGTTACGCTCACTACATTTGGAACAAAAAAAAAATTTTTATGTGGGTCTAAAATAAATATTAAAAATTTTATTTTGCATTACTCTAGCGGCTTAGAATGATAAATTTTGAGTTAACGTAAAAATTAAATTTTTTCAAATATTAATTAATGCCTGTAACTCAACAAATTTTAAATGATCAACACTGTATATAACGATTATCTTGTCTGCGGAAAACACAGGGTCTATGGCGGAAATCGAACCCATGACATCTGGACTGACAGGCTAGCATCGCTACCACTCAGCCACAGGTGCACTCTGAAAGAGAAAAGACGTATGTATCTATGCAGCAGTGTAAATTTTGCACAATTCATATGAACAGTTTTCGGGATTTTTGGAATTGGCAAAACAATGCAGAAAAACACGTTTTTCTCGAATATCTAAAAGCGCTTCTAAAGAAAAAAGTTAATGCGATATTTTTGTTTAGCGACCCGAAATTAGCTTAGAAAATATCTCATTTTTGAGGTTATGACAAAGAGTTGAACATTTGTGAACCAGTGTAATTAAAGCTATACTTATTACCTTTTCTGCTTGTAGCCGCGATTTTCTCCTTGAGATCTCTAAAGTGTCCACCACTGGTGCTGCTTACACGCTTCACCCCTTCGCTAACATTTGTCGCCAGTTGTTTAGCAATAATATTGCTAACAGCGTTATAGTTTGAGAGTATGTTCTTATTCTGCAACTTTGCGATTCCTTTCGAAAATTTTTTACTATCAGAACTAAAACATTCGCTGTTGTTATCAATGCCGCCCTCAATAATGCTGCCACCATTATCACAGTCTGTGGCTGTAAAGAATGTTGTTTCATCACCTTGTATCGATGACGAACTACTTAAAAATGCTTTAGGAATTTGATTTTCCTGACTTACATCTACGAGGAGATCATCACCATCATTGTCTTTAAATGGGTTTGTATCATGGAAATTAAAATGATTTGTATCAGTTAACAAATCATCGTTAGTGTGATCGCGCTCATGGCTAATTGAACTACCGTCTATTCGACCCTCTAGAAGTTGTAACATTTTGGTTTCATCTAAAGATTGATGTGCCTTCGAAGATGCTCTACGCTGACGTCGTGTAACGTGGCGTGTAATATTATCATCTAAACTTTGATTAAGACGTTTTGCAACATGCAACTTAGAACTTAGGACATCTGATAAACCCAGATAATTTGTACTTGCACTAAAGGAAGAACTAATGGAGTTTAAAGAAGCCGAAGAACTTTGGCGTCTTAGAGCACAAACTTTGGTGTAGGCGTTTTCTCTTGGCTTTGCCATCAAATACGAAGTACTAATGGGCGTTGAACCAATTCCGCAAAAAATGCTTGAGGCCGTCGGAACACCAACAACGCCAGTTGCTAACGGAGTTTCCGATGTTGGTACAAATTCTTTTTCGTACAATTTCAATTCCTCACGATCACCAGTTGTCTCATATTTAAGAGAACTCCACTGTACTTCTAACATACGTAAGGCATCCTCAAATGGAAACTCACGTTTTAACTCCAACAACAGCCACCGATAACAAAAAAGTAAATCATCGGCTTGTTGAGCCTTTAGATAATCCCAAAACTGGGTATCATAATAACTTAATGCTTCTGTAAGATGGGCAAATTTCTGAGTCATAGCAATACCATCCAGCATGAAATTTCCACGCACTCGACTCATGATAGCACAGAAACATATGTAGGCTTGAGCTTCATCATTCATGGTTACTAGCAAAGGAGATGCAATATCGGACATGCCCTGACAATAACTGACGGATGGATGATTCAGAGCATAAGTGGTGAGTATATTGAAAAGTGCTGCTATATTTTGATTGTCATCACTGCCTGCGTAGAATGGATGTAACCGGTCCGTACGTAGAACATCTTTTTTAACCATACTTGTTACGTATGCTAGTTCGCCAACAACATATCCTGTGAAATTAAAAGTTAAATAAATTTTCAGTTAAAAATCTAACATCTCAGTTTGTTGCGTCGCTTAATTGAAATTTAAAAATCAAGGGCGATATGCATAACAAAAAATTGGCATGAAGTTAGCATGAGTTACGAAATTGAACTGGATCTTGCTAAGTTTTTCCATATAAGTACATATTTAGAAATTAGAAATCATCGCAGACTATAGCCATGAGTCTCGGCCACAATTATTCTCCAGTTCGATTTCGTCATTTATTCTAACTCCATGCCAAGTTTTCGTTATGCATACGGCCTATTTAGACTTCACTTAATTTCGTGCCGAAATTACTCACCAAGTTACAAATGTTCATACTGTTATAAATGACATTTGTCTTGATTTCAGTTGACACTTTGCACTTGATAGTTCTAGCATTTGCTATATTTTGCACGAAATTTACACTTTACTGACCCCAAAAATGTTCTTTTCTTTTATTTAAAATATTTTTAGGTCTGTGAAATAAATATTAAATTTAACGGTTCTCAACTTTTTTGTATGCACCTCACAGTTGTAAACATGTTATTCTAAATAAAAATTAAGTAAAGTGCGACTTTGGCTCGCCCACGAAGGGTTCCGTACGAATACACATACATATGTATATCCCTTTTTCTTTTTGCCCCTTTTGTCATTTTGGCAGTTTTTTCGTTGAGCTTTCTTGTTTAATTTTAGTTTTTTATTTTCTAAATATCTTTCGTTGTTTTTGGATTTTATTTTGTTTTGGCGCTTTTTAAATTTTCGTGATTTTTTTTTATTTTTTATTTTTTTGCGATTTTTCGTTTTTTGCAATTTTTGTTTTTTTGCCGATTTGTTTAGTTTTGGCGATTTTTTGGTTATGGCATTTTTTAACGATTTCACTATTTGACGATATTTTTAGTTTTAGCGATTTATTTTAGTTGTGGCAGTTTTTTCAGCTTTGGCGCTTTTTTTTGTTTTTGGGGATCTTTTCGGTTTTTTGTGGTTTTTTTTTGTTTTAGCGAAAAACAAATAAAATCAGAGTTTTGTTTACGGAATCACAGACTTTATCGGAAAGATGAGAATGGTTTGAAACTAGTCATCCCGAAACACATCGGATGGAAAATCGTTAAATATTCTCATGATGATATGGGTCATTTCGGACTTGAAAAGACCATTGAGCGAATTCAACAGAAATTTTGGTTCCCGAAGATTCGAAAATATACGAAGGACTATATTGCTAGCTGTATTCGATGTTGTTACAACAAAAACCGATCCGGTAAGTCCGAAGCTCGATTACATTACAGTGAGGTGCACCCAATTCCGTTCCAAACTGTGCACGTTGACCATCTTTGTCCTTTTACGAAAAGCCAAAGACGGTATTGTTACATTCTAGCCGTGTCGGACTCATTCAGCAAATATCTAATTGTAAAAGCTGTGCACAACACAAAAACAGCACCAGTGATCAACACTTTGAACGAAATGTCAACATATTTTGGTCTGCCAAAATGTATCGTTAGCGACAGAGGTACCGCTTTTACCTCAAAACAGTTTGAAGATTTTTGTAGTGAGAATTCGATTAAAACCGCAGTCAGTACTCCCAGAGCTAATGGTCAGGTCGAGCGTGCAAACCAGACTATTCTATCATACATCAGAACAACAATCGCAGATCCGAAAGATTGGGATCTTACATTACGCGAACTCCAATGGGCCGTAAACTCGCAAAGGAACTCAACATCAGGCTTCACACCAAACGAACTTGTATTTGATTTTCAACTACAGGATATATCAAATAACCATCTAGTCGCAGCCATTCATGATAATATTGTAGAAAATGCATTACCAATTGTCGACAAACGTAATCTTGCCGTAGAGAATATCCAAAGAGAAAGAAAGAAATTGGAGGAACGTTTTAATTCCAAACATGCAACACCATACCAACATGCCGAAAATGATATAGTTGTAATCGAAAATGAGGCTCCAGCTACAGGTGATTCCAGAAAACTTGAACCGAAATTCCGTGGTCCTTACATTATTTCCAAGGTACTGGGAAATGACCGTTATTTGATAGATGTTCCAGGGATTCAGATATCCAATATATATATATATATATATGTATATATATATATATATATATATATATATATATATATATATATATATATATATATATATATATATATATATATATATATAGATATATATATATAGATATATATATATATATATATATATATATATATATATATATATATATATATATATATATATATATATATATATATATATATATATATATATATATATATATATATATATATATATATATATATATATATATATATATATATATATATATATATATATATATATATATATATATATATATATATATATATATATATATATATATATATATATATATATATATATATATATATATATATATATATATATATATATATATATATATATATATATATATATATATATATATATATATATATATATATATATATATATATATATATATATATATATATATATATATATATATATATATATATATATATATATATATATATATATATATATATATATATATATATATATATATATATATATATATATATATATATATATATATATTATATATATATATATATATATATATATATATATATATATATATATATATATATATATATATATATATATATATATATATATATATATATATATATATATATATATATATATATATATATATATATATATATATATATATATATATATATATATATATATATATATATATATATATATATATATATATATATATATATATATATATATATCTATATATATATATATATATATATATATATATATATATTATATATATATATATATATATATATATATATATATATATATATATATATATTATATATATATATATATATATATATATATATATATATATATATATATATATATATATATATATATATATATATATATATATATATATATATATATATATATATATATATATATATATATATATATATATATATATATATATATATATATATATATATATATATATATATATATATATATATATATATATATATATATATATATATATATATATATATATATATATATATATATATATATATATATATATATATATATATATATATATATATATATATATATATATATATATATATATATATATATATATATATATATATATATATATATATATATATATATATATATATATATATATATATATATATATATATATATATATATATATATATATATATATATATATATATATATATATATATATATATATATATATATATATATATATATATATATATATATATATATATATATATATATATATATATATATATATATATATATATATATATATATATATATATATATATATATATATATATATATATATATATATATATATATATATATATATATATATATATATATATATATATATATATATATATATATATATATATATATATATATATATATATATATATATATATATATATATATATATATATATATATATATATATATATATATATATATATAAATCCTTTTACAAGGTAAAGTTTACATAAATAAAGAGAGATTTATTTTCAATTTTACTTCAAAATATTAAATCTTGTTTTATTTGTATATTTGTTCCTCATCGGATATAGGCCGAAATATTGTGGAGGGCCGGGCGTATATACGATGACGAACATAATTTTTTTTAATCAATTTCCTTATCAAACACTGAGAGAAAAGTACAAACCGAGACATAAATAATTTGTACTTAAACAGTTACGTAATCGTCCATATGCCATTCGTGCACGTCTTGAGTGGAACGCGTATTGTAAACATGCTGTCAGTTTACATTTCGCGACCTCATTGCTGTTTTGGGCCACCGACCATTTAAAAAAAATTGAGTTAGGTATGGGGTATATACATATATTTTGAATATCCTCTTTCAGAATCCGAAACCTGTTTCGCAAAATTGTTTCTGGTTTCTGAGATATCAAGCATTCATTGTTCTCGATATCAATTTTGATAAAAATTTTGTAAAAAAATTTTTTTAAATAAACAGAAATCAACTAATATACCTAGTCTCATCAATATTTACTTTTTATTATATGAAAATATATTTTCTAATAACATTTATACGCTTATTTTCAATAAACTGTAGGAAATTTCGGCCCCTATTATGATTCACAACTCAACTAGTTTGAGTTGCCAATGCTACGACCCAACTCAACCATTTTTTTTTGTATTATGATTGACAACTAATTTTAGTTGTCTTCGAAAAAAGTTTCGAAAAAAGGTTCTTATCTATACTCTCTGTTTTTTGAAACCATAGTAGCCATCACAAAATATTTTAAATATTTTTAGTTTTTAGCCTTACTATTTTTTCTTGAGATTTTATGTTTTATGGATATGGCAACAATATATAAAAAAAATTAAAATAAAAGTACCATTTTAAAAGTAATTAAAAGTAACACAATAGTCGAAATAAAAACCAAAACACAACTGATAAAAAACTGAGACAACTGCTTTGATGAAGTTGTATTCCATAATAAGAATTTGACAACTACGACTCAACTATCAATTTAGTTTTGAATCATAATAGGGGCCTTCATCTCAATAACAAGTTACTCAATACAGAGCAGCTAGTATACACATGCAGCACAAAAAACTACTTTTTGAAAATAAAAAAGTGGCTAATGCAGCACAAAACACAATTTTTTTCTTTCAGAAAAACATATTAACTTCTAACTGCATTCATGAAAGGTCACAAAAATTTACATTTCTCTTCCAAACATAAATATGTCGGAAGCAGAGGTGGAAATTAGGGTATTCATTTAATCGGGCTTCTTCTTTAATCGGTTAATCGCTTGATTAATTAATCGATGTATTGGGGAATTCGGTTACCTTTGGTATTAACCGGTTAACCGATTAATAAAGTTTTTTTCATAAACCAAGTAATTTCAACAAATAAAAATACAAAAATTATTTATTATTTTGAGTTTATTAGTAAAAAAACAAAGACAGCAATTTTTGAACTAAATCCAGCAAGAAAAAAACATAAGTACATACATATGTATTCATTAAAAAATTAAAATGTTTGTGAAATCATTATATCAGTTATTTCAATAGTTTAAGAAGATCTTCTAAAACAATCTTTAAGAAAAATAATTTGCTTCAAATGTTTAGGATTTAAGAGATTTTCTTCTTAAGTTTTGATAAAACTTGACTTCGAAAAATTCTTTCACTTATCGTAGATGTTGAAGAAATCGAAAGGGATCCATAATACCCCACGACAATTGGATCTACGCTCCGGAATGACCCGAGTCTCACTTGGCCAAAGATTGTCAACCCAACGACAGCTGTATCAAACGGAAGTTTTTTTTATCAGGAAAGGGAACAACAGCAGAGCTGTTACAACAATAACAGAATATCTAGAGTCTCACTCCTTTTCCTGGATTTCTGTAAACATATAAAATCTTGCATTATGCGATTAGAGACCTCTTTTAAATTTTTGACATTTAAACATTTTTAATTGTTTCGGTTAATTCTGTTAATACCTTTCTTGTATTACTATCGATAGTTTATTCTGTTGTAAGAACATCAGCTGACTCATACTGGCAGAGCTCAGCGACGAACATTCTGCAAACAGTTTACTTCCGAATTCCTCAGTTTCCGCTTTTGTGCTGTATATTAAAACCCTGTTGCTAGAAGGAAATATTCCTGACTGGAGGTATAAAACAAATTAATTCGTCTCTTCTTAAATCTAATCCTTAGATTTTCAATTAAATCGTTGGCAACGGTATTATTGGCTTTTATTAAATTATTAAACAAAAACTTAATAATTCCCTCAAGTTCAATTAGAGTAGCAGAGTATCTTCTGTTTTATAGCCACGTCCAAATATTTTAATGTTTTACTTAAGTTAAAATCACTGAACACACTTCTTTGTGTATATGAAAAACAATTTCTAAACACATACCTTTTGTATATGAAACGAAACCAATATTAAACACACGAAATATACGTTTTAATACTAAAAAATATGACAAAATTTGTTACGTCGGTTAATCGACTCGATTAACCATTTTAGGCCCAAATTCACAGTCATTAATTAACTAATGACAATAGTTTAGCCAATGATATTTTATTCACACTTCTTTGTTTGCCATTAGTTAAATCGCTAAATACCATTGGTTAACAATTAGTTAGATGCTTTGGAACATGGTATAATAAGTATACAGGTGGTAGCGTAACGTCAACAGATTATTTTTTGCTCTGGTAGTTTTGTACATAAGCCACATCCAGCACGTGTATTTTTTTACAAACATTATCTAGTTTTTGTTGTATTTGTTGAACCTGTATACTTAATACATCATGCTTTGGAAATTAATAATATTTGCTTCATTACCTTTGTGTGTTTAAAAATGCTTAAATTGCCGCTTTAAGATGTGAAGTATTATTTACTTGACGTCTACACGTAACATAATATATAAGATGAGATTGTCGAATTCAATCGCAGAGAGAATTATGTTACGTGTAGACTTCAAATTAGATTTATCTCAATGTTCTAAGAATTTTTATGAGAGCGTTGTTATAAGAATTCTTACACAGCGTCTTCACGAGACATTAACTTTGATATAACATAAGAGAAAACGTCGACAGAATAATAAAAACAAAATGTCGATTTTTCTCTTAATCTTGTACTAGGGGAACACGTAATTTTCCTTTTCCTATAAGATTTCATTTCATACAAATGCTCATCGAGTTAACATGCACTACTTTTGCATAATTAGTTATTTTGTTTTTAATTTTTCACACAAATTTTAATGTATAAATCAATTAAACACATTTATTCATTTATTTAACACAGAAATTTTATCAACAACATCGCTTTTCATTTATTTTAACAAACACTCACACATACACACTATTTTATTTTCATGTACATGTGTTTTTTGACAGTTCATCTCATAAGATTGTTGTTATAAGAATTCGTATAACAACGCTCTCATAAAAATTTTTATAACATTGAGATAACAGTAATTTGAAGTCTACAGGTAACATAATTCTCTCTGCGATTGAATTTGACAATCTCATCTTACATATTATGTTACGTGTAGACCTCAAGTAACATATAACAACAATCTTATGAGATGAACTGTCAAAAAACACATGTACATGAAAATGAAATGGTGTGCATGTGTGAGTGTTTATTACAAAAAATGAAAAGCGATGTTTTTGATAAAATGTCTGTTAAAAAGTTAATAAATGTGATTTATAAATTTAAATTTGTGTGAAAAGTTAAAAACAAAATAAAAGTAGTACATGTAACTCGATGAGCATTTGCAAAAATGAAATCTTATCGGAAAAGTGAAACTACGTCTTCCTAGGGATGTGACCTTGAGTCGGAAAAATCGATTACTCAATAATCGATTTTTTACGTAGAGATAAATAGATTTGTGAAAAATCGATTTAAAAATAATAATAATAGATTTTTCATACGAAAAATAATCGATTCATCACTTTTCTGTACATATATCTGTGGCAAATTTCTAATCTAAAATAGCTCACATTATGTCCGTTCGAGTACCAGAGTAGGAAAGTAAACTAAATGAAACGTTTGTTTTTGTTTTCGTTTTGTTTTGTATTTTTCAATATGCAAAACGAAAACAACGAGAATGATAGTCCAATTTAGTTTTGTATTGTTTGTGCTTGTGTACAGTAAATGTACGTTAACTTTAATGTACGCAGCTAGAAAAGCAAAGAATGAGAACAAAATTGAAAAGTTTTGAGAACATATTTGTTCATCATTGTAGAGAATGTGTTAGTTTATTACGCTAAATACAATGAACCAATCAACAAAATACATTTCTGCTTTTGTCTTTCTAGGGAAGTGAATAAATAATAGATTTTTATTTTCATCGATTATTTTTTTTTCATTGTTGATTTTTTGTAATCGATTTTATTAGAAGTAAACATCGATTTTTAATAAATCGATTATAAGAATTACCCATTTTTAGTAGATTTTTGTAAATAGTGCCATCTGTGGAATGGACAAAAAATGGATAAGTTTACTGTACAAGTAGATTAAAAAACAAATCAGCGCCATCTGTACGGAAAAGCGAATTTAGTACCAGGTAAACTCGTCATTAGAACAAGTACAACAATACAAAAACCTTTAAGAAATTTATAAAAGGTTTATAGGCACATGCATAACAAAAATTTATTTTAGGTTTAAGACTCACAATTTTTATTGAACGGTTTCACGCTAAAACTGTTTAATATAAAATTGCATTCATAAACACTACAATAGACATTGCGTGCTTTAAGGAATTTTAGGTTTCGATACTGGCAACGCCACCATGTCTTGTAGTTAGTGTTGCAATAAAAAGAATATGATTTCATTCGGATATTGAAATAAATGAATAGGTTTTTATTGTTTTCGTGAAGTTAAGTTTTTTTGAACTCTCTTTATAATATGTGTCGTTCATTGTAACAGTGAATTATCTCCTTGTAATTAAATTTCGAGAAAACGAGCCTTTTATAGTGAATATTTTTCAGTTTTACTTCCGCGAGTAAACAAGTAACACAATTTATGGGGTTTTGGTGCAAATATTGCAAAAAGATGTATTTATTAGATATATGTAGTTACCCCACTTTTACAATAATACAAGTTTTCTATGAAGTAAAATCAAAAATTTGAAAAAATTACTAAAGAATTCACACGACTCTTTACATCATATATGAAAAAGGTACTCGAATAACGAGCCTATTTTTATTTGGGTTTTATTTGGGTTGATTGTTTCTACATCACTAACATTTCTTTTTGCTTTTATGTGTTTTGATTGTTTTTTTTTTGCTAATTTTGCTGCGTATTTTGTTTAACTTAAATAATTTAGTGGCATATTCGATCAAATTAAAAAAAAAACATACTTAAACGCTTATAGCGAAGACTTCAAGCTGTAATTTAAAGTATATGATGTATGCCTGTGTGCTAAATTTGCAAAGATATTTGAAGTTAAAATTGATATTTCGATGATATGAATTTATTGAAGGTTTATAGCATAGGGTACATAGAGGCCAAACAGAAACTTCAAAAACCTAAGTGTGCTGTCAAAAACCTAAGTCTAAGGATGTATTAGTAGAACATTTTGTATTAGTATTGGTTTAAAATAAAAATTTCCCCACAGCACTGAAACCGCACTTGGTTGTAACGAAATGTATTCTAAAGTATTTATATTTTTTATACATGAATTTTTAGAAGTTTATGTAATTATTGTTGTATTAATTAATGAAAATATGAATATAGAATGCTTTTTAATACCTTCGGGATCAAAAAATATTGATTTGCTAAAATTTTTTTCAATTTTTCTATTTGGTACCAAAAATTTTTATCCCAAATAGGAACAAAGATACAATACTGTTCAATGAAAAATAGGGTTGACAACTTTGATAAATTTCAACACACAAATGTCAACAAAATTAGAAAAATATTTTGAAATTACAGCAAAAGGAAATATAAAATTTATATTAAAACAAATAAAAAAAATTAAATAAAACTAAAAAGTGTTTGTGCGTGGAAAAAAGTTACGATTTAGTGCATTTTCAAGTGGAAAAATGATAGTCGCTCAAGTGTGTTGAAATGCAATAACGGTGTCCTCTAATTTTTGTTGAATTCACAGTATCTATATGTGTAAAGAGAGTTGTCATTATTTTATTGACAGTGCGAGAGCTTGCTATCTACGTTTATCAATGGTTTCAAAGCGAATTCATACTAGGTGGCCGCAAGAGCCCAGCTGTTTACGTAAATGTTTACACATTTGGCCTGTCAGCAGTGTTAATGTCATAGAGTATATAGAGGCCAAACAGAAACTTCAAAAACCTAAGTGTGCTGTCAAAAACCTAAGAAGTTTTCAACAGCTAAAAAACGATTTTTATGGTCTCATTTTGATGTGTTGAAAATATATGCGGCTAAACGGAAAACTAAAAATTTTCATAAAAAATCACATGTGTTGACTAGAATCATTAAAATGCAATAGTGAATCTCTGGTACCAGTGTCTCCATATGGTCCCATAAGAACCACCTAGTCTATAGTAAGCCAGTTCCGAGGTAAGTAGTGGAATCTCAATGACAAGCACATGTTAAATGTCTATAGCACAGAACATTGTTTGGGTACAATTAGTCAGTAGTACTGGTGACAAAGTCAATAGTGAATCAGTACAATTTTGCTATCGGCATTTACTGCAGGGTATTGAGTAAACTGAAAAATTTACTCTCAAAAAATCGATTAAAAAAATAGATTTTTTTTAAATCGATTATTCACAAATGGAATTATTTCTACACGAAAAAAATCGATTATTGAGTGATCGATTTTTTCGACTCGAGGTCACATCCCTACGTCTTCTCCTAGTATGAGATTAGGAGAAAATTCGACATTTTGTTTTTAGTATTCTGCCGACGTTTTTTCTCATGTTATCTCCAAGTTAATTGATATTTGTTTATTGATATTTGATAGTTACCATTCTTTACCCATATTAAAATTATTAGCTAAACTAAACACTGTGAATATGAAGTTTTAGTTAAACAATAGTTATCATTTTAGTTTACTAATAATTAACAAATGAGTGTAAATTTGGGCCTTAATCGTTAATCGGAAATAGCCAATTTTAAATTAATCGGATAGTAATTAACCGGCTAGTCGATTAACGGTTAACCGAATGAGTACCCTAGTGAAAATACAAAAAAAAATTCTATCGGGCATAATTTGAGTAAGGTTCCTGTAAATCTTCTTTGTCGTTTTTCTCCATTCCGACTTTATGGTATATGGGCTAAGCCAGCAATGAGGTCGCGATTTGTAGAAGGCAAGCAATGCATGCCCCGTTTTCTTCACACTTCGTTTTCTGAATAATGTCATGCATTGCTTTACTGAATTGATTAATAGTCATTTTTACTGATCCAGCTTATGGCAACACTTTCGCACCCCATAACTCCACAAATAAACATCATAAAAAAATGCATACACATTTATACCTACTAGAATTATGGTTATGCCAAATATCAAGCAATTTCGGCAAAAAAATTTTGGATTGTCTGCTTCAAAAATAATGCACCAAATTTCAAAGTCAAAAACACTGCTTACCCTCTTTAATTGTCGCCTTCCAAATTTCTCGAAGTTTATAATATTGTTCGGACTTGCGTCGCATATAATCCATACGCTGACTGCCACTCATCACATTCGGATAAACGTTAAGAATATGCTTCCACACTACCCGGCGCAAACTGGGATCAATACCTCCAAAAAATATCACTTTTCGCAGTTCATCACAACGTTGAATTTGTCCCAAAGCATCAAGGAACATACGAAATTCATCGTCTGCTAATGGAGGTCTTGGTGGTAAAGATGCCATTGTCTCTTCGTTCAAATTTAATGCTTTTTGCACCATTGAAAATGTTTTCTCCATTTGATTCATAATCAGACCTGGTAATTTCGTTTGCATTTGTTGTACATACTTTTGGGAAACACCTAGTGACTGTTGTAGCGGATATATTAACTCCCGGGCTGTCGAACCAGTTGGAGTTGCACCGGCACTATTCGACAGAAACAACGTAGCCGAGGGACTACAAACCGAATCAGAATCCCATTCTTTAACCTCAGTGAATGGTTTAACATCAATTTGTAACATTAGACATGGCTCGGTAGCGGTCTGTATGGAAATGTTATGAATCCTTAGAAAAGCTGCATCTAAGTCCCAGTCGGACAAGACGGCCAAGAAAATTTCGTTACCTGCGGGGTCATATGCTTTATATTTAATGGAAAAGTCCGTCTTTATGTCGAACGCTTTAGCTAATAACGAGTACAAAACCTCCAGCGAAGTGATTTGAGGGTCTACGCTGAATTTACGCCATTCAGGTGGTAGATTGGGTTCACATTTCTGTTTCGAAATAATTGAAATAGAAAGAACACAATACGATAACCTTGATTTGCTACTAATGATATTTATGACAAGAGCTTTGATTTTTGTTACCTTCACTTTTACTCGAACTGCCTCTCTTGTATGGACAAAAATGTTGTTGGACATTGTACCGAGGCCAGACTGTAGACTACTTTCACTATGGTTTTTCTTCGAGTATTTATTTAAGTCGTTGCTGCTAGCTTTATTGCTTCATAGATATTGCAGCTCCATAAAAAATTTTAAGAACTATATTTCTGGAAGGTGCATTTTGATCATTTATCTTTTTTATTAAAAGTTATTTGAATTACTTTAGCAAAACACAAAAAGATTTTGCGAACAAAACACACAACACGATGGAACAGCTGAAAGCAGGGCTGTCATATTTTTTGTAACCAATTTCACCAAATTCATTTTAAAAATCACCAAAACTCGCCAAAATATATATTATGCAGCTTTTCTTATGAAAAAATACATACTTGGTAGCACAAAGTTTTTATTTGCAAATAACTCGTGCGTATAAACGTATTAATAATTTTGTTCAAACATTTGTCAGACTTTATACTTAAAAACATCAGAAAAATGTTAGGGCTCGTGAAGACGCTATGTTAATATGGGCCTATTCACATTTTACGTAACGCTATTTTCGGAGGTTTTATACCCCCCTCGTAATGCTTTTTTCAAAATTTTCAGTATCAAGTATATAATCCGTAACAAAACTTTAACCTCTCATGGAGCGTTAAATTATATGTGAATAGCCCCTATATATATATTTTATAATAAATTTGTTTTTACAAAATACTTTTTCTTTACAGAGTTTGTTATAAAATAATCTACGAAATAGCAAAAAATCGCCGAAAAAAGAAAAAATTGCCAAAAGTTAATTTTGTAAATTTTTTTCATTAAAGCTCAGAATCCATTAATAATGACATATGAAAAAGCTGCAACATTTTGCATATGCCCTTTTCCAAGGCCATTTGCACCGAATACTGAATTTCGCAGTACTATTTTGTGTTAATAAATAGCCTTAAAAATCGCCAAAACTATTTTGTGATAATAAATAGCAATAAAATCGAAAAACAAATTATTTATCGCCAGAAAAATCACCACGTCGTCAAATCCAAAATTTGGACGCAAGACAGGGTTAAAATCACCACGTTTGACGAGAAATCATTCTGCATGAAAGAAAAATTTTTGTTGCAAAATAGCCATAGTAAAATAATCAGGAAGGTAGCTCTGAAACGCCACCAGGGAACGAAGCCGACACTGATTTGTCGACGGCGGCGGCTGCTGACATATATAATCGGCGGCGGCTTAAAGTCGACTTGCGCCAAAGAAATCTCGGCAGCGGCTACAGACATATTAATTCGTCAGCGGCTAGTGTATTTCGGCTCAAAGTCGGGTAATGTCAACAAAATCTCTGACGTTATCATTAATGGCAGAAGCAGGCACATATTTTGCCGTTCAATTGAAAAAGGAGATTTTATTTTTAAACGTTCTTTTTTTGTTAAAAGCGGCTTAGCCAAAGCCGAATATTAGCCGTATAGGTCGGCGGCGGCTGCGACTCTTTAAAAATCACCGGCGGCGGCTGTTAGCCGACTCACAGCCGATCGGCTTCATTTCCTGAACGCCACTTGACTATTTTTTAATTTGCTTGTTTGGTGATACCAAGGTACGTTGAACAGGTATCACTACAAGCTCAGCTGTTCTAGTAAATTTGAGAATGTGTGCATCACACAGCCAATAGATTTTGACACATATCTGGTATTTTTCTATCAGCAACGGGTATGGGTTAGTAACTTTGAGGGAGCTTATGACTGTGTGCGATACACAGACAATAGATTTGATATATTTCTGGTATTTTTCTACCAACAAAATACGTGTGTTTTTGGTGTTGTTTTTTTTTTGTCGTCGGGTTGGTACCTGTATTGTTGTATCATGGGTGATACGAGCTGTCCAATTAGGGCAGCCAGATCTGCAGCTGGCGAAAAAAGTACATGGTGTAAATAAAACACATTCACACACATCCCTTAAGCAATATGCTAAAACTGATGCTCTGTCTGTCTATTAATTTCCAGCTTGTAAAAGCCTTTGGCAAGTTCAAAAGAGAATTGAAAAGATGTCTGCCCATCAATTTCAGCCTTGTAAAAGGGGTCTAAGAAAAAAAATTTTTCCATATACGGTCCATAAATGTGATAATCAGGGACAGGGACTTCATGCAATAAAAAAGGTATTTTAGGCACCTAAAATATGGCATAAAAAGCGCGAAATATACACTAAAAATAATAAAATATGCACTTATTTTTTAAATTTCATTCAAACTAAAACATAACATTTCAATTCACTCTCATTAGGTAAATATAAATATGAGGGTACAGAATAGTGATGTTACGAATATTCGTATTCGAATCGCCGAATATTCGCCTCTTTCATGATATTCGTATTCGCCAAATGCAAGCGAATATTTCACGAATATTTTGTGAAAACGTTCCAAAAAATAATAAATAAAAATTAAACAAAAAATATTAATTTTTACTAAAAAAAATTTGTCTATTAGGCACTCTGTTCAAATTTGCGAAAATTGTTGGTCAACATTAGTTTTTTCATACGAAAAATATGACAAGTAACCAATTATAATAGCCCTTGAAAGTATGCTGCAATTGTGTACGTTAAAATAAAAACCCAGTGTGTTTGTTCTAAATTCAACAAGAAAAAAGTGGTGCTTATATTATTTCACATGAAGACTCAAAATGTTGTAGATACGTACATTTCATATGTTTTTCACAAAATAAACAGAGTACTACTTCTGCAACAATTTTTCATGAGAAATTCGTGAAATTTTTTTGTATATGAACTTTTGACAGCACTTCGCACGAAATGATGAACACAGTACCATGCTTAACGCAAAACAATAATCTTCTTTTAGTAAAGAAAAAAGAAACAAAATATATTTCACAACGACATGGTATTTAAAAAGTAAAGTCCTCTTAAATTAACTTATTAATCATGTTAAAGTAATACTCAAAGCTCAACAGTTTTGATTCTACATTACTTAACAGCATTGAACTTGCAGACCCACATTGGCATCGCTCGTCACCCATTGATATTTTGTTGGGGGTTGATGAGGTCTGGAATATTCTGTCGATGGGAAAATTGAAAGATGATCAGGGAAAGATTTTTGCCGTTTCATAAATTTTTGGCTGGGTAATAACATCAGGGTTTTTATCATGTAAAAATCATGTACCCGCAACTTTACATACTTTAGTAGATATTGATCATTCAATTCGGGCTTTTTGGGAGATAGAAAATTGTCCTGATTATACCGACTAGGTAGACAGGGAATCGCTTATCGTAGAACAACATTTCAAAGAGACTTATAGTCGACATACTGATGGGAGATATATCGTTGAACTTCCATTTAGGGAACAAGATATTAAATTTGGTGATACGCTCGACGGTGTACTTTCACGTTTTCATGCAACTGAACGGAGGTTATACAGAAATCCTACACTTAGAACACAGTATATCAGATTTATGCAGGAATACCAGAGTTTAGGCCATATGAGAGAACTTTCTCCGAATGAAATTTATGTTGCAGATCATCGCGTATACTACTTACCACATCATCCAGTTATTGAGGCCAAACTTAGGGTAGTATTTGATGGATCGTTTTCACACTCCACAGGTGTTTCACTTAACGATAAGTTACACATTGGACCTGCAATTCAGCGCAATTTATTCGCCGTTTGTCTTAGATTTCGTTTACACAAATTTGTTTTATCTGCGGATATCATCAAGATGTTTCGTCAGATTTGGATGGCTGAAAAACACCGCAACTTTCAGGGAATTCTCTGGAGAGAAAACGCTTATGAACCAATCAAACATTTCCAACTATGCACAGTAACATATGGGACTGCTTCAGCACCATTCCTCTCAGTGAGAGTTTTACAACAATTGGCCGAAGATTACAAGGAATCTCATCCAAACGCATCAAGAATTTTACTTGAAGATTTTTACGTCGACGACGTACTAGCAGGTGCCACATCTGAGCAACAACTACTCAAATTTCATAACGAGCTTATTGATTTACTTGCACAAGCTGGACTTGAACTTAGCAAATGGGTATCCAATAGCAACAAAATCATACCAGCAAATCAAAATACACTGGGTTTTTTTGAGAGAAGATAACAATTCGACCAAAGTCCTTGGCATACATTGGTACTCCTATGAAGATCTAATTGGTTACAAAATATGTTTGGGAGTTACAAAAAACGCAACAAAGAGAACTATTCTATCTGATGTAGCTCGTATATTTGACCCTTTGGGATTAGTATCACCAGTGGTTATAAAGTTCAAGATTCTGTTCCAAGAATTGTGGCTTATGAATCTGGGCTGGGATGACCCTTTACCTTCACAATTAGCAGAAACATGGTTCAATTATAGGAAAGATTTAGCGAATCTTGACAAGCAAAAATTACCTCGGTTTATACCAAATGGAGATACAGAAATTACTTTACACGGGTTTAGTGACGCATCAACGAAAGCTTATTCCACTGTTATATATTGTCTTATGAAAGATGAAAATGGTATCACTCATGTATCATTAATGGCATCAAAAACTCGTGTAGCACCGCTTAAGCAGATCACATTACCCAGGTTGGAACTATGTGGAGCGTTGTTACTTACCCGTCTGATGAAATCACTTATATTATCATTGTTAAACAAGAACATTAACTTACATGCCTGGTGCGATTCAACTGTCGTATTATCGTGGTTGTCCGTACAGCCAATTAAACTCAAAACATTCGTAGGCAATCGTACTGCTGAAATATTGAACACTCTCCCTCGAAGCGCTTGGAAACACGTAGGAACAAAGGAAAATCCTGCAGACTGTGCTTCTCGAAGTTTGTTGGTAGACCAACTACTAGATCACGAACTGTGGTGGTTGGCCCCTACATTTTTGAAGAATCAAGAACAATTTGAAAATTATGAGATTACAGAAACAATTTCTAACAGGTTGCACGTAGAAGCAGAAATGAAAAGGGACGTCAACGCACTCATAACAACGCATCAATCAAGTCCAGGTCATCCATTGGCAATGGCACTGGAGAATTCGTCTACGTGGTGGAAATTCGTACGCATCACAGCTTACGTAAATCGTTTCATAAACTTAGCTGTACACAAGATCAAGAACCCAGACAAGATATTGACATATAATGAGCTAACTCAGGCAAAACTAGTCTGCTTGAAAATGGCTCAAGACTGCTTTTCGATCGAAAAAACTAGATTGACACGCGGAGCGGATATAAGTAAAACATCACAGTTAGTTAAACTTTCACCGTACATTGAAGACGCTGGAATCCTCAGGGTGGGCGGTCGCATACGTCATTCAGAACTGACAGACGCGGCTCAGCATCCAATATTACTTCCCAAAAAACATAAGGTTTCTCGTCTGATTCTTGAGGAACAACATATTAGCAATCTTCATCCTGGTGTCTCTTCATTATTCGTCAGCAGTACTGGGTCATAGGAGCTAGAAATCTTATTAGACAAATCACGCACATATGCTTGAAATGTTTCAAACAATCTCAACATTCAACACGCCAACGCATGGCAGATCTTCCTGCATTTAGAGTTCGTAAGGCGTTCCCATTCCAACATGCTGGTTGCGATTATGCTTGCCCATTTACGCTGAAAAATCATAAAGGGCGTAACGCTAAGGTATCAAAGGGTTATTTATGCCTGTTTGTTTGCATGGTCACTTCGGCCATTCACTTAGAATTGGCAACAGATCTAGCAACAGACTGCTTTCTTGCAGCACTCCGTCGGTTTATGGCTCGCCGTGGAAAATGTTCAACAATATATAGCGACAACGGCAGGAACTTTGTTGGAGCTAAGCGTATTTTGAACGAGATGTACCAGCATCTACAAGCTGATCAACATAATAGATTAATAGAAACAACATTGGCAAATGAGGCAATAGAATGGGTTTTTACTCCACCGTACTCGCCGCACTTTGGTGGCATCTGGGAATCTGGCATCCGCTCAGTAAAGCAGCATTCACACCGTGTTATTGTAACCAGCGTGCTCACCTTTGAACAGATGCATACACTCTTAGCTCAGGTGGAAGCTGTCGTAAACTCTAGACCATTGGGATACGCTTCAGACACGGAAAGCACATACCTCTCGCCTTCTCATCTTTTAATTGGCACACCGACAACGATGGTTCCTGAAGGCAATCTTACCGGTATCAACTCTAACAAACTCGACTATTGGCAGAACGTACAGTGAATGTACCAAGGCTTTTGGAAACGGTGGAGTCAATAATATTTAACGTCATTACAGCATCGTCCTAAGAGGTGTACAACTCAACCCAATATACAAATTGATGACATGGTTCTAGTGAAGGAGGATAAACTGCCTCCCGCAATGTGGATCCTTGGCCGTGTTATTCAGACTTCCCGGAGATGATGGTTTAATCCGGGTTATCAAGTCTTGCCGTGGTACACTGACTAGAAACATCACCAGGGTGGTCAAACTTCCCATGTGCTGAAGACTCCTTTCAGGGTAGGCCGGGATGTTGGTGAACGTTCACTGGAATGCAACGCTGTATCTATTTATTTTACATGCAACACTGTTTTATTATTTCTTTTGTATTCTTTTCTTTGCTTACTGGTCACAGTCCATTTTTTTAGTTTGAATGAAGCACACACAATAAATAAAAATTAAATAAAAAGAAATAAATTGCAAGTGATTAAAGGCCAGGTTACACATGCAAATGCAAGTTCGAAAAACTCAATACACTCAAACTTTTCTACTAACACACTTTTGGTTCAGCTATGAGAAAGACAGAGAAACGAATACAAATTGCTTTTTCGTTGATAATACGTACACAGAACTTGCATGCAAGTACTTACATGTCTAAACGCAGGGTTATTCAAAAACAATAATGTTAAATACCTATAGTATTGTGACAGTTTTTCTCAATTTATTGTTATTGACGCAAAGGGTAGATTTTGTTTCAATTAAATTTGAAGTGGTACTAACTATTTAGATAGAATATTCGTATTCGAATTCGGCGAATATTGTTTCAGATATTCGTATTCGCGATTATTAAAAATTGATATTCGTAGCATCACTAGTACAGAATGTAAAACTACAATATATATAGAAATTAAAAATTGTTCTTATTTATTTACATTTAAAAATAACATTTGATTTATATTTTTAACTGTAGAGTTAATCTATTTGGTCTTAAAAAGCTTTTATACATTGAAAAAGACCTTTCAACCAGAGTACGAAAAAACGCAGCGCAGCGCCGCCCTTTTTGCGCCATACGCAAAGAGCGAAGTAAATTTATTATTGCGCTTGCGCTGCGACTATATTTTTGCGCTGCGCATAAAAAGGTGCAAGCGCAAAAAAGAAGCAATTTCCATTGCGCTTTTTTTGCGCAAGGCAATTTACAGTGGTGTAAAATGTTAGTAAAGGAAATAATATATTTTTCCATAAAGAATAAATAAGTAAGGAAGAACAATATAATACTACTAATCGAAATACTGTTATGTAATGTTTTTATTGTTATCTATTGGGTATGTTAACACATATTGTTAACACATATAATACTTTAATTGTAGAATTGTCTTTGGTTTTTGCTTATTAGTAAAAGCAGCAAAAGTTCATTCAACTTAAAGTTGTAATTTAATACAACTTTTCGTTGCCAGGCAAAGTCGTTCAACTCAATATATAATTATTTAATTGTAGAATTATCTTTGGTTTTCGCTTATTAATAAAAAATATTAAAATTAATTCAACCCAACCTATTTTCCATACACGCATTTTTCTAATTTCATTGAACTCCGAATGACTGCTGACACACGTTTGCCAATTCAACTTATTTTTGTATTACCATTTTAATTTTATATTTAAGCAATTAAATTTTAATTAAACACCGTCAGAACAAAATTGACAATAAAACAAAGATCTTATTTTATTGTTTGATTACGATAAAGGGTCACTGTTCAAGCACAGGCTAAACAGACGCGACAAAAGAGAGGGAAGATATTGCATTTTTACTTAAACGAAAGCCGAGTGCAAAACGGAATAAAAATTTTTATTGTTTGCAATTAAAACGAATTGTTTATTTCATAAATAAATGGATAAATTTATTATTTTATACACGAAAAAATTACAATTCCACATTTCATACACATTATTTAAAATTTTTATATATTTTGCAGCTTGCTTCTACAATTTTCAACCACTTTTGCTACCGAACCAACAACGGATGCACAAACACACGCACAGGCAAACAGAACACTTCATTTACACTTTAATTAATAATTAAACTTTCAAATATCACTTAAACACACTTTAAATGCTTTATTTAATTTTTCACATTATAAAGCAGTAATTTTTTGCAGTTTTATGCTATTTAAACACTTTTTCACTGTGCGCTAAAACTTTTATTTTGTTTACTTCTACATCTTCAAATCACTATATTACCTAGTTTATACGCAGAGCTTATTTGCAAATAAAAACGTAAAATGCTGCCAAGTCCTTTTTTATTGTAACTTATTAAATCACTGATTATTCATCTATTTGTGAATATATTTATCTATTTATTATTTTTTATTAACAAACATATGTAAAGGAGGCAACACAAACTTCTTATTTGCAAATAGCGCGTTAATCAGTAATTGTTTTCGTGAGTTATTAATTTACAATAAAAATACATACATACTTGGTAGTACTACGTTTTTATTTGCAAATAGCTCGTGCGTATAAACGTACTATATGTCTCTCTTTTCTACAATAGCCTAGTGGGTAAAAAGCTGAGTTTTTCATTTTTGATCACTCATTTTCTTCGTCTCTGTCTTACTTTGTGGTTCAAGTGCCGGCGGCTCAATTTTATTAACAAATCAAAACACTACAGGAGTCACGGTTCAAGTACCGGCGGCTCACAATTGTGTCAATACTAACAAGTATTAACATTTGGTGACCCCGACGTGATCTTTTGATTGTCAATTGCTGACCCAATAGTCCTGTAAGTTGGCACAGGATCGATTCGGAAGCACACAGGGTCTTCATTCACCAAACGCAAACATTTGGTGAGCCCAACAGTCCTGTAACTTGGCACAGGATCAATTTAGAAACACGCAAAATCTTCATTCACCAAACGCAAACATTTGGTGAGCCCAACATTCCTGTAACTTGGCACAGGATCAATTCAGAAGCACGCAAAATCTTCATTCACCAAACGCAAACATTTGGTGAGCCCAACAGTCCTGTAATTTGGCACAGGATCAATTCAGAAGCACACAAAATCTTCATTCACCAAACGCAAACATTTGGTGAGCACAACAGTCCTGTAACTTAGTACAGGATCAATTAAGAGGCACGTAACACCGAATGCAAACATTTGGTTACCACGATCTTTAATTGTCATATTACGAAAAATCATATTACGAAAAATGGAATTTGAAGAGTTGGTGCGCAAACAGCTCCAATTGGGAAGTCAAATTGAGACAATCGCAAGGAATTTTGCAAAGGATCCAGGGATCGCAAAACTCCTAAATACTTTGCCATAAGACTGGATACACTGGCAGAACTAGCGGAGCAGTTCCAGAAAAATGATGAGATTATTTCAGCAATGGAGGACAAGCCCCTCGATAACAACTACCAGGTGGAAGACTATTACAACAACGCAAATAGTAGTCAAACATACCAAATTGTTCGAGCTATGCAGCCGTTGGAACCACATACGTCCAGAGAACATCAACGGCAAATGTTCAACCAGCCCCAGATATCACCCGAAATGCGGAAAATCCTTCGGAATCAGCGAGCCTTAATGAAAGCAATAACCCGAAATGTAGAAGAAGTAATGGCAGAACGACATCAGGATCATCATCCATCTTATTACACTATTAAAGCAAGTATCATCGAAAAATACATGGTAGACCTAGCAAACAACAACTCAGCTTTATGGGCATTAACAGACGATGATCAATTAGAAGATTACAATATTCAAACATCAGGTCGAAGAAGGGGCAGAAGTAGCTATGATTGAGCTTCAAAAACACATGCATTCGGATCCACCCCTCCCTCCTCAACGGGCAACAGCAACAGGGGACATCGATGTAATTCTCCCAAAAATAAAATTTCCAATTTTCGATGGAAATTACCAACGATGGATGGAATACAAGGATATCTTTTCCGAGCTTGTCCACAACACACCCATAAGCGAAACAAAGAAAATGCACTACCTTACAACATCGCTACAAGGAGAACCCAAAATTTAATCAAACACTTACCTGCAGTAGGAACCAATTATGCTACTGCCTGGTCACTTATCAGCAGTAGATACGATAACACAAGGCTTCTAGTATCCACTTTACTGAACAAGCTACTTTCACAGTCATCCATCAAAAAGGAGTCTGCATCATCATTGAAATCGCTCCACGATGTTACAAAAGAGTGCATTCAGGGTCTTGAAGCACAAGGAATACCAGTTCAACATTGGGATGTCATTCTAGTTCACATTTTGTTACATGATCTAGATGAAGAAACCCAAACTGCTTTCGAGCAAAGCTTACCGGATAATAGGTGGCTGATCGGAATTGATGAGCTGCTGAAGTTTTTGGAGCGAAGATTCCAGTCTTTGGAGACCCGAGGAAAAACTGATAGAACAAGAACACGAACCTGCGCTTCGGTGACAGCGCCAGAAACACGTGAAAAATGTAAAATATGCAAAGGAGAGTCGCATAAAACTTTCGCTTGTAGAAAATTCATCAATGCTGAATTGAACCAAAGGTGGAAATGGGTAAAAGACTTGCACCTGTGTGTAAACTATCTGAAACCAGGGCATCGGGCAAATGAGTGCAAATCGCGGCATTGCAGTAAACGCTTGAGAATGCATAATACTTTACTACACAGTCCCAAATCTAATACACTAATCAGCAAAAATACTTCTCTAGAAAAATCAGTGCCTCAGCAGCCAACTTCTTCACAGGTAGAATTACCGTGCAATCAAGCAGCTACCAAAATAAGCTTACTAACGAATCACACGAACAAGGATCCTTATTATGTGTTACTAGGAACTGCCTGCATACAACTTACATCTGAAACTGGTAAAAATTTCGTATGCCGAGCCATCTTGGACTCTGGGTCACAAGTGAACTTAATAACGGACCGTCTGTGGAAAAGGTTAGGCGGCAGGTCAAGACAAAAGTGCCTGAATGTGGAAGGCATTGGATTCAACAAAACAAAGATGCGCCATCAAACAAGCATTCAGTTCCAATCAACGTTGAACGATTATGTAGCAGAGGTAGATGTTCACATTCTACCACAAATTGTTTCCGATCAGCCAGTTCACATCCTTACCATAGAAAGTTGGGGAATTCCACAGAATATTCGCTTGGCTGACCCAGAATTCAATATACCAGGACGAATCGATTGCTTATTGGGAGTAGAAATCATTTTTGAACTGCTCATAAATGGACAAATTAGATTGGCAGACAACCTCCCAGTACTACAAAACACCGTCCTTGGTTGGGTTGCAGCTGGTAAAGTTGACACATCAATTTCCAGAAATTTATTCTGTGGAATATGTACCACAAAAGAATTAGAAGCAGCAGTTTCTCAATTTTGGGAAGTTGAGGAAATACCAGACAATCAAATAACACTCACAGAAGATGAACTACATTGTGAAACACACTTTGTACAGTCAACAACCAGAGCGGAAGATGGCAGATTTATCATTAAACTCCCATTAAACAACAATCCAACATTGCTGGCAGAATCTAAAGGTGTATCTTACAAAAGGTTCAATTCAATTGAAAGACTTTTAAAAGGCAATCCTACGCTTAAGGATCAATATGTTTCATTTATGAGAGAGTATGAATCCCTAGGTCACATGACAAAAATTGATTTTGAAAAAATTAGACCTCCCTACTACTTTATACCACATCATTGTGTACTCCGTCCAGAAAGTGCGTCAACCAAATTAAGGCTCGTCTTTGATGCATCAGAACACAACTCATCGGGGCTTTCTCTGAATGGCATGGTCCAAATGTTCAAAGTGAACTTTTTTCAATATTGCTGCGTTTTAGAATGCACAAGTATGCGTTCAAAACTGATATTGAAAAAAATTTACCGCCAGAAATGGGTCAATCAGGAAGATCGAAATCTACAACTAATTCTGTGGCGAGAAGATAAGGAACAACCAATAAACGTATACCAATTAAATAAGGTTACATATGGCACTAGAGCTGCACCATATTTAGCAACGCGCTGTCTAGTAAAGCTAGCAGATGACTATCAAAGACAATACACATATGGAGCATCATCCCTTCGAAGAGACTTTTATGTTGATGGCCTAATAGAAGCCGATACAATCCCTGAAGCTCTAATAATTCAGCAACAATTAATAACCATTTTAGGCGAAGCTGGAATGAAACTCAAGAAATGGTGGTCAAAGCACAAGACCTTACTAAATGAGATCGCAGCAGAAGATCAAGAAGTTAATCTGAACTTCGGTTCAAAAGAAATCCAATCCACCAAAACTTTAGGGATTTTATGGCTTCCAAAATACGATGTATTTAGCATAAAAGTCAACATTCAAGCACATAAACATGCAAAAAAACGTACTATGCGTTCCGACTTGGCTCATATATATGATCCTCTAGGTCTAATTGGCCCAGTATTAGTAACTGGAAAAATTCAACTGCAAAAAACATGGAAAACAAAGCTTGAGTGGGACGAGAACCTACCCTCGGATATAGAATGAGAATGGGCATCTTATAAAGAAGATCTAGTTACTTTGGACAACATAACGTTCCCGAGATATATATTTTGCAATCAAGATGGAAATATTGAAATACATGCTTTTGCGGATGCGTCAGAAAGAGCTTATGATGCTGCAGTATACATGCGAACAGTAAAAAGAGACAAAACTGTAATGGTCAATCTTTTATGTTCAAAATCACGCGTAGCTCCCATAAAATTGCAAACAATACGCAGCTTTCGCCCCTGGAACTAGACGCAGCACTTAAGATAATTGTGCGTCCGATTTCGATCACATTAAAAAGCCACTCATAAGAGACAAATTTGTACCCAAAACAAATCCCTACAGCTCATTAACTCCGTTTCTAGATGAAGAAGGAATAATTAGAGTGGGCGGACGACTAAGTTCCTCAACACAGCAGTTCGATGCCACTCATCAGATGATGCTACCTAGTAATGATCCGCTTGTGAAACTTCTCGTAGAAAAAATACACAAGGAACATTACCACTGCGGTCTTCAGGCATTGCTTGCACAAATCAGACAGCGATTTTGGCCCATTAAGGGAAAAGCCTTGTAAGAGCAGTCGTCCAACGATGCGAACGATGCACAAAAGCAACACCAAACATGTATACTCCAATAATGGGAAACCTTCCAAAACCATCGAGTACAACCAGCTCGACCATTCCTGAATTCGGGAGTAGATTACTGCGGCCCATTCCTTGTACATTTTAAAACCAGGGGAAAGCGACCTCAAAGGGCATATCTTGCAGTTTTTTGCTGTTTTGTCACTAAAGCAGTGCACTTAGAACTTGTCACTGAATTGACAGCCGAAGCTTTCATTGGAGCATTGAAAAGGTTTATAGCAAGACAAGGCCACTGTAAAACCTTGTACTGTGATAACGCAACTAATTTTGTTGGTGCCCGAAATAAACTGAACGAATGAAATGATGCCATTCATTCAAAACCAGCACAAGAATCAATAATTGAGACATGTAGCACAAAGGGGATTGTTTTTCAGTTCAAAGCAATACTTAATTTAATTATTTGTATTCCTATACAACAAGACTTAAAGTCTTATAGTTATAGTACAGGATTAGCATGATTGACCAGATATGTGTAATACAAATTAGAGAATAGCATAAAAATATCTATGAAATATAAATATGTAATAATATAAAAACAATAAGAATATATAAAAATAATAATATAATAATAACAATATAAAAAATAAAATAAATAAAAATTTTACCGAGAAAAAAATAATAAAAAAAACAAAAAATTTATAACAAGGGGAAGTAGACATTGGTATAATAAGCATTTATGAACAAATGCAAATAAACATATACGGCCATGTTCTGAAAACCATTTCGATTTGAAATCGCAAAATTACCAAAATGAAAAACAGTGTTCTTTTAATCGGACAATTTAGTGCATTCGAAGTTAAGTTCGAATAAAATGTCTGAAACATTTAAAACATAAAAATAAATTAAAAAGTTGCAATAAATGACCGTTTTGGTTGAATTTTTTCCTGAAACTTTGCGGTTTCAAAACGAAATGGTTTACAGAACATGACCGATAGTGATACAAGTGAATAAATTATATATTTTTAGCTTTGGCTATAGAAATTGAAAATCGAAAAATTGTATTGATGAAGGTAGCGAGTTCCAAAGACGAACACTATGAATTAAAAACTGCCACTCATATACCAGCTTTTTAAAACGTATTTGAATCAGGTTATCTTGACTGGGTAAAAGTTAGACGATTAAATAAGTAAGTAGGCTCATTAGTAAAAATAACCTTGTGTAAAAGTATTAATGATCTTATTTTCAAGAGATCGCAAAAATGAACTCCATAAAGTTTACTCTCATAGGGTGTTATGTGGGAAAGACGCCTCAAATTGAAAACGTATCTCAAAATGGCATTGTATGCAGAGTTTAATTTTCGCGTGCTTATGTGATCACAACTTGCAAAAACTTCGCTGCCATATATTAAGGTAGACATAAGATAAGTTTTGGCAAGCAGCAGACGTATGTTGGTAGGTGTTATATGCTGTGTTTTCCACACTGAACGTAGCATCGACAAAATTCTCCCTGTAGCGGTGTTTACATGATCGGACCAAGTAAGTGAAGAGTTAAAAATAATGCCTAAATTTTTTACTTTTTTTACAATTTCAATGCGATGGTTACTTAGTATAATGTTGGGTACAGTAGTTGTTTGTATAGATATTCTAGAAATAATTAAGCATTTACACTTAGAAGGATTTAGGCAGATACCATTAGCAGTAGCCTAAGCACCAATTCTAGACAGGTCAGAATTTAATTTGGATACACATTCATTTAGTTTGTCGAGACTGCTACATAGAAATAGTTGCACATCATCTGCATACATATGAATCTTACAATATGATAGCTGTTTTTGGTAAATCATTTATAAATATTGTAAAAAGTAGAGGCCCTAAAATGGAACCTTGTGGAACACCTTTAGATACGGGCAAAGGCTTAGATTTTTTATTGTTTACAGACGCATATTGATAGCGATTTTCTAGGTAAGATGAAATGAGACCAGTTGCAGATGATGTAAAGTTGAATAGAGTTGAATAGATACGAAGCATACTATATTCAACCATGTCAAACGCCTTAGAGTGATCCAAAAGTACTAAGAAAGCAACATTTCAATTATCAATATGGCCACGAATTTCTTCTGCTACTTCAACAAGAGCAGTGGTGCAACTGTGCTTGGGCCGAAAACCAGATTGCATGTTAGTAGATGATTTGAATGTAAAAAATTACCAATTTCTTGTGTAAAAGCCTTTCAAATGCTTTAGATAGATATGAAAGAATAGCTATAGGACGATACTCTTTATTGCTTTTAGGAATGGGTACCACTTTGGCTCATTTCCAGTTTTTAGGGAAGGTACTTTTGGTTATGATTGTGTTAAAAATGTGTGTAATTTGAGGTAGAAAAACTGGAAGAACAACTTTTATAAATTTAGAATGGATATTATCGGGGCCAACGGCGTTTGATTTAACATTATGACAAGCTACAAAAACATCATCTACGGAAACACAACTAAATGAGAATGGAGATCCCGATGCGGCCGATGGTAAACTAGTATTATGTGTATAATAATTAGGTGAAAAACTTTAGTAAATAACTCGTTTAGTAAATCAACATTCAAGTCAGAAGAACTTGCATTGTTAGATTTACTAATGCCAATATCGCGAATAATTTTCCATTTCTTTTTGGTATCCATAGCAGATGAAAATAAACCGGAGTAGTAGGAAGATTTTGAACTCTTAATAAGTTTGTTAACCTCTTTTCTAGCATTAACAAACTGCTCATGCAAATCATCAGTTTTGAAACGTTTCCAACATTTAAAAGCATAATCACGTTGCCTAATTTTAGATTTAATTTGCTCGTTAAACCAGGGCTTGGCTTTGTTATTAAACAAAGCAGTTTTCAAAGGTACCGATTTTTCCAATATATCGACAAGATTTTTCTCAAGAAAATTTACCTGATTATCAACATCGGGCATGAAATAAATCGAATTTGAATCGATTCTACACAATTCGTTCATAATTACGTTATATTCCATCCTTTTGAAATCGTAATATGTAGTCACTTCATTCATATATTGTGTTTTGAATTCGAAACATAAAAATATTAGGTCATGTTTAGAAAAACAAGGTGCTGATATATGGTTGTAAAGTAGAATTTTGTGTTTATTATTAACGAAAAAAAGGTCAATTAGCGATTGACTTGTAGCAGTGAAGTGCGTTGGAGTTTGTGTGTTTGCAGGACACTTGCCAATTGATTCCATGGACGCAATTAGATGTGTTTCGCGTAAAAGATTAGAGTTGAAATCACCACATAACAGAACGTTTTCATGATTTATAGTAATATTTTCAAGTTTTTGATGAAAATCTCCAATATCTATCCGATTATTGGGTCTATAAATACATCCAATAAGTAGTTTCCTCCCTAATGATACAACTTCTACAAATATGTATATCGCACACCTAGTTCAAAAGTGACTCAACTCAAAATTTTAATTTTTCAGAAATCGAAAAAGAACTGTTTTTGACCTAAATAAAAATAGTTAAAAACAAAAACTTTGGACCATTTAGTAGAAAATCCATACAGATTATGATATAAAAAGTTTTTTTTTTTTAATATTTATACACTAGATAGTGAACATATTTTGGATGTGTCAATTTTGATGATGTATTATTTGCACAAGTTATGGAGTTATTTTAAGTTATGCCACTTTAGCTGAATTCTTTTCAAGCTGCGACACTTTTGCTAAATTTAAAAATTAAAAAAATCGAAGTAAAACTTTAAAATATCAAATTAATTTATTTATTCGAAAATACATGTAAACTTAAATTATAAAATTCTAGAACTTTAAATATAAAGAAATTAAACATGAACATATAAACTTAAATTATATACTTTATATTATATTTATATACAAAATTAATAATTTTATTCTAAAATACATAAGGAACTAAAAACGTATACTTCAAGAACTTTTAATATGCAAAAAACCAGGGGCCTAACCGTCGCTTTAGATATCTTGCTGATTTGATCGAGTTTTTTAGTTTGAGATTACGGCATTCGCTCTTGAACAATATAAACACATTGTTCGATATCGAATGTCATAATCTCAAACTAAGAAAACGCGATCGAATCAGCTCGATATCGAAAGCGACGATTAGACCCCAGATTTATTAAAAAATATGTATATAAGTATAACTAAAAGCACTTCAAAAACTTTAAACATAAAGCAAAATAATACGACAATTTGATTCATATTATATTAATTAACAACGTGCTTATAACTAGAACGCTTCATAATATTGATTTGGAATGACATTCTTTTTGATTAAGTCCATAAGGTCTTTTTTTTCTTTCGGGTAAAGTAAAAATGCTGGAATACGCTTTTGTTAAACTGAAAAAAGAACATTTAAATATTACTAACAATGTAATTTAAGGTAAAACTGCATCCAGAAATAAAAATAACAATATACCTGATTAAGTCCCCAGATTTTAAAGATTTTGTAGTCATATTTCGCACCTTAACTTCGTTGAAACTTGAGTCTTTGTAAGATGTTTTGTAATAAAAGGACTCGGGGCTGTTTTTTTCAACTCGAAGAATTAGAATGTCCTTCCATAAGAATTTTTCTTTTTGAACGTTAGTCGTAAAATTGTGACCCCATTCCATCGTAAAAGTCGTTGTGGGATAGTTGATGTAACTTATACGGTCGTTCAGTTTTCTTAGCAGTTGCTATTAAGCTAATATACTGATCTGGTATGTAAATGGGAATGCAAGTAACATGCCATTTAATCTGTTTTTCGACTACACTCTGCACGTTATCTCCTTCGTTTTGCGAGTGTCCTGTTATTAAAAACATATGGGTTATGCTTTTTATATGATATTTTTGAACTGCATAGCAATACATGGAAATCAGGTATTTGTTTTTTTTGTTGACCACCACAGTTATCTGAATAAAGAATAAACTCCACGTCTTCGGGATTGCTGGTCTTTTGCATTTCACTTTCAATATACCGCAGGACACAGCTTCCGATTTCAAATGATCCTCGATTTCCTTCTATCTCGCTCCAAAAAAAAAACATTCAACGTTTCTTCCGTATAGGTCAATTATGGTAAAATTGTAGCAGTTAATTTTGTTTTTATAATAAAAACTAGACGTCAAGCCTTTTGGCAATTGCAGTACTGCTTGTAGATCGTACACAGCTACGTGAGATTTCTTTTTGTCCTCTTCTTTCTCTTTTCGTGACAGTTCCTTCTCTTCCTGGTGTGATGAGTAAGCTTCATACAATTCTAACTTTTGCTGGTCATTTGCATTTTTGTATGTTTCGCAAAAGTCGCACTGATCCTTTTTAGGTTTAAAACATGAAATATAAAACTCAGTATTAAATATTTGATTAAACATAGCCGAATGTGCAAAAAGTAAATTATCGTTCATTCGAAGCTCCTTGTAGTCGCGATATAAGTCTGCAATACATTTACTGCCTTCAATAAACTCGCGTGAAGATTGGTTTCGCAACTAATGTGGGTATGGCCTTTATAAACTTCCTAACGCTATCTTTAATTTCTGGGTCTACTGTGGGATGATTATTATGTTTTCCTCTCAAATCGGGGTTCGACAAAGCCATTCGAGTTCTTTTTCGATAAGGTTGTGCGTATATATCGATCACTTATTCCAAGAGTAGACACGAAAAAAGCTTGCAACTCTTATTTTAATAACGTTCACCGTAAAATAAAATGCGTTGTTATGATTGCGGTAGTTTCCTGTACATGAGTATCGGTATTTTGGTAGTATAACATTAGCAGCTATATATTCTCTTTGCCTTTGCAAATCACCTAAGTTCCATAATTATCAAATAATTGTTGTCGGTCTGTTTCACTTATTTGATCGGTACATCGCAATCGGCATGTTTCTCCGCAGGGTTGTCCCATTTTTTTCTTTCTTCAAATGATCTTCTTGGTTTTGCTTGTGATACATAGGATTTTCCGGAATTTCTTAGCAATTTCGCCTTCTTAGCACTCCAATTACGTGGCTTACGACCTCTTTTTTTACCCTTATTATTTATGATACCATCTAGCTCTTCATCATCTATTGTGCTACTTGAATTTGAAGACCTAGATGAAAAATCTTCACAATTTAAATAATATTCATCACCAGAGCTTGCTTGAAATGGGTCTTCAATGCTATTAGCAGATTGGTTGGATGGACAGTAACTGCTTGTTGTAAGTCTTGCAATCCGCATCTTACATTTCGCGGTAAGAACAGATGAATAAGTTTCATCTTGAGACATGACCTTTTTTAACAACGAACAATCTTCTAAAGTGACCTAAGTCAAAAATCTCTTTTTTTAAAGCAACAAAATTATTAAATTGCTTCAAAATGAAGTTTTATTGTATTTGATAATTTATTGCCAAGCTTTACAATAGCAAAACCGTTAAGTTTCTAAAACTGAAATACAGAAATTAAATTAAAATGTTTTTTCCTTAAAAGCGTCCTAACTCAAAAACTTAATTTTTTTTCATCTAAAGCGTCACAACAAAAAATAATAGAAATGAATCGTACTTACCTCAATGAGCTAAACTGACACAAGTCTAATTAGTATAAACTCCAATAAAGATTTATTTTATCAAAAGTGTCACAATTCGAATTCAGACTATTTAGCACATAGCAGTAGGGATCTACTACCATTACATTTTCTGACACAACTAAAAATAAGTAATTTTTATGAATTGCAACTTTATACCAATTCAAACATAAAGAAATACATAACTGTTTTTTAGCAACAGTTAACAACAATAAAATACACTAATATTTTTCTTCTAGATAAACAAGTGTATTGTGCATAGTTTAAGCATATAAACCCGAAAAATGAAAATTTTGAGTTTAGTCACTTTTGAACTAGGTGTGCGATATGTTCAATTTTTTCGTTTGGCTCAGATTGTAAAAGAAATTTACTTGTTATCCCTTTTTAATAAATATAGCAACACCACCAGCATGGGTACGTCTGTCACAACGATACATTTTAAAACCTCGCAATTCAAATAAGTTATCAAGGTCGCTTTCATTGAACCATGTTTCCGACACACACATATTACATCCACACCTGAGTTCTCAAAGATATATCTGAATTCATCGAACTTATTATTCAAGCTCTGTGCATTTATATGACAGATATTAATACCGGATTTTTGTTTACATATAATTCGAATTAGATTGAAGGTAGCGTCATTGGGACTCACTAATAAATTATCGTAATTTAAAATCATAATATCTGACATTAATCACGCATAAGCAACGCAGGCAGAAAAAAATATCAATTAATTTTATTTTTAAAATATGGCATAATATATAAAAAGAAACATTATTGTTAAAAAAAATAAAAGAATATATGAAATACAACAAAAATATGAAATAAAATGAAAAAACAAAGTTGTGTTAAGATTACATTTCATAACAATTAATAAATATCTAATTCTGATCAGAGTTGCTTCTTTCAGGAAAAAACTTATAGAGTAGCTCAAGACTCTGGATCAAGACGAACAGGATCTGTATTTCCATCTAGCCTCACATGTACCAAACCTCGGAGCGTATATGCAGCTTTTAAAAGCCCCTGCTTTTTTAATCGAATTGCATATGCCTAAATTTTATGGTTTGTGGTGGTAAGACTCTCATTAACACAAAACGAACGATTGTTACCTAGACCAAAATCGCACATCTTAAGCTCAGTTCGGTTAATCTTACGATAATTAGCTAAGCATTTTAATATAAAATTTTTGTCGTATGGGCACGATAGTTTGACTATGACAACAGGATCCGGTGAGAATCTACGATCGTTATTTGTCTGTCTTTGTAGACGATAAGCCGAACTTATGGTAGGTGTTTGAATATTTAAAACATTGCAAATTGACAAAAACATGTTATACAGGTCTTCATCTTTTCTATAGGGAAGTCCGTTTAATCGCAGTTCTGACGCAACGACCGACTTTTCATGTCGCTATAGCTGTGTTTTTAAATTTTTAACTTCACTTTTAAGGGTGATCATTTCGTCCGCGACTGTTTCAAGTTTAGTAACTCGTACATTTATATCAGATATGTCTCTCTTCAGTTCATCAAATTTCTTATTAAACAACAATTCTATACGAGCTTCCATACTGGCTTCACTTTCTTGAAACATTGTTTTTATTTCAGAAATCACATTATCATATCTCTTATCAGTTTTTTTATCAAAAATTGTTAAATGGGGAATCAGTTATAGATAATCTAGGGGTTTTAGTTACATTACCAATAATAAGAGATGTTTGTGTTGACTCTCTACTTCTTCTTGGCGCATTAACAAGATTTTGTATATTATCGCTGTTTACATAATTTTCATACGTGTCAGACTGGTTTTCGATGCTATGATTTCCAATGTTGTTGTTGTGATGGGTGTTGTTGTAGTTCATATTAAAGTAGTATATTTAATTATATCACTATTTATGTATGTAGCTCACCACAAAAAAAGATATTCTCTTGAAGTTTTCAGTTTTGTTTAGACTTTAATATTTTTGTATTTTTTTGTTTATAGTTTTGTTTTTGTTTTGACTATTGCACTGTAATTGCACTGTAATTTAGTTTTTAGTTGTTTATTTAAATTTATGATTTATTTATGTAGACAAATAGGTATTATACCAATTTCAAAGACGAGTAATTAAAGATAAACTTTGGTTTACTTTACAGCATTTGGTTTATAAACAAATAACAATTAAATTGCAACAATTTCCACAATAAATCACGGAGCTGAGAAAAATATACGTCCGACCTCTTCGGCAACCAGTTATATTTATGTTCATTCCACCGACATCACCACATTTCGGGGGATTGTGGGAGGTAGCAGTGAAATCTGCAAAACACATGCTAATGAAAAATGTATCAACGGCATCACTCACATATGAAGAGCTCGAAACTGTGATGGTCGAAATTGAAGCTATTTTAAACTCTCGTCCTCTCATTCTAAATTCATCTAACGCTAATGATCTGAATGCCATATCTCCGGGTCATTTTCTAATTGGTGAGCCGTTAACATCGAGCGATGACGTACAGTCAAGGATTCCTAAATGTGGCTTACAAAATAGATGGCAACTTGTGTCACAAGTTAAACATAATTTTTGGGAACGATGGAGTAAAGAATACCTTAACGAGCTACAACAGTGATATAAATGGAAAGGCCCAATTAGTAAAATTGAACCAAACACCATGGTAATAATTAAGGAGGACAATCTTCCAGTGCTACAATTGCCCCTGGGACGCATTAGTAAAGTTTACAAAGGTGATGATGGCTTAGTAAGGGTATGTGACGTAATGACACAAAAGGGAATCTTCAAATGCCCCATCCACTGGTTAGCTCCTCTATTTCCTGAAACTAGCGAAGAGTAAAACTCAACCGAATGAAATATCAAACTCCCCATCGTTACCTCTAACAAACAGAAGCAAAGCACCTAGATCATTTACCGCCGAAGAAGACTTTATTCTTTCTACCAATAGTTCTTGGAAACCAAATAAACATAATGAAGTTCAACAATAAACCTGGCATTCACTTTGAACAGATAGGCCTTGTAAAGCTCAAGTCAGCCACCTGGAAGATGATTGTGTACCTTGACCTTGAGCCATATCAACATCAAATATACATTTTAAGTGAGGCAACAACGATACTCCAAACTCTATGCAACAGTACGTTAAACAACGCGACCTGCAACACGTTGTGGGACTACTATGATCATGCAGGCAAATTTCAACCTATTCACCATAAAAAGAAAGAAAAGGAGCAATTGATATAGTTGGAAATATAGCCAACTCACTATTTGGCGTATTAGATTCGAACTATGAAACACGCATGTGAAACACAATTAAGGAGCTAAAAAAAACGATGAATTCTTAGACAGGCTTCTAAAGAATCAAACATCGTTAATTGACTCCACCATCACCATTATCAAGAAAAATCAACTAGACGTACAGGTTCACTTCGACGAAATTGGCAACCAACTCCATAATGTGATGGTCGAACAACGAATACTCATGCTTTCAGTGCAGATGCTTAGTCACCAGCAATATACAACAGATACACTCCTCAATCATGGACGTTCTAGTCGATAGCCATCATGACAAAATTAACCCCCTGTTACTTACCCCTCCACAACTCAACGAAGAAATCAAGAAGATAAGGGCCAATTTGCCAGCACACCTGCAGTTGCCAATCCATCAAAATAACTTACTGTACGTATACAAGCTTATCAAGGTCAACGGAATCATTGCAGAGGACCACGTTATCTTCAGCATCGAGCTACCCCTTACCGATCCACGAGAGTTCCAGTTATTGCAAATTGCTCCAATCATAGCAACCATAAATAAAACACTTACATCCGTAGAAACATCAACCAAATTTCTCTTCATCAGTTTGCATCGCGATGAATTCTTTCCAATATCACAACATGAGGTCGACGCTTGTTGGAGTTTGGGTGACAACGAACTAATCTGTCCGAACATACCAGCACCATATCAAGCAACACGTCATCCAATGATCAATAAATGTGAAATTGATTTGATGAATGATCAACCCAACCCAAGATGCGGGTTCTATAAGCTTGAAGATAGCACTATCTGGCAGCACCTATATCATCTGAACCAATATATATTTTCTACAACAGATACCATCAAAGTGAATGCAGTGTGCGGCAATGACATTATACACATCATGCTAGAAGATAGCGGTTTAGTTACTCTGCACCCCGATTGTGTTATAAAAGACGACTTCATAACCATACAAGGTCGTCAACAAATTGCCACGTCTCTACAAACATCGGCTACCAGCCTTACTCCTATACTCGGTTGGACCAAACAATACGCCAATATGAAATTCAGCGCAAAACAATTCAACCCAACCAGAGATGAGCTCGAACTGGTTCAACACGGGATCATACTCGGCTACGCAGCAATTGCATTGGTATTAGCAACAGCCGTCATTGTGACCTACAAATGGAAAAGGTTGAAGAACAGCTTTAAACCAGCTCAAATTTCTCAACACCAAAGCACTGAATGTTAACAATAGTAAAACATTTTATTTTTTATTAGATTCTTTAAATGTGATGAATTAGCAAATTTAACCAGCATGATGAGTTCGAATCAGCCAGTCTGTGGGGGCAGTATGTTAACACATATTGTTAACACATATAATAACTTAATTGTAGAATTGTCTTTGGTTTTTGCTTATTAGTAAAAACAGCAAAAATTCATTCATTTCGTTGGTGCTTTACCAACTCATCAGTAGACTTTAAACACAATTTTGAACAGTTACAAACCCTTTATCTTATGTACAAACTTTTAAAAACCATTTGAAAATTTACAAATATATAAATGATATATATATATATATATATATATATATATATATATATATATATATATATATATATATATAAAATATATATATATATATATATATATATATATATATATATATATATATATATATATATATATATATATATAATATATATATATCTATATATATATATATATATATACATATAGATATATATATATATACATATATATATATATATATATATATATATATATATATATATATATATATATATATATATATATATATATATATATATATATATATATATATATATATATATATATATATATATATATATATATATATATATATATATATATATATATAAATATATATATATATATATATATATATATATATATATATATATATATATATATATATATATATATATATATATATATATATATATATATATATATATATATATATATATATATATATATATATATATATATATATATATAAATATATATATATATATATATATATATATATATATATATATATATATATATATATATATATATATATATATATATATATATATATATATATATATATATATATATATATATATATATATATATATATATATATATATATATATATATATATATATATATATAATGGGTCCGTAATGTAACGTTTTTTTTTCAACTAGTACTTATTTCGTGAATGGTAATACTTAGCTCATGTCTGATTTGTCTGATTAGTTTTATTCTTCCGCTAAACGAATATGGTTGTGTATACGCTTGAACAACGCTGGGAAATATTGCGACATTACTTTAAAAATAATTGTAATGTTGCAGAATGTGTGCGAAAATTGCGTACGGATTTTGGAAGAAGAGAAGCACCGTCAGCTCCGTATGTTCGTTATCTCGTGAAAAAAGTGAAAGAAACTGGCATCCAAAGCCAAAAACAGTGCGTACACCCGAGAATATTGCTGCTGTGGCAGAAGGTGTGCGTGAAGCGCCATCAACATCAATTCACCGTCGTTCTCAACAATTGAACATTTCGGAGACATTACTGAGACGAATAAAGACCTTGGTATGACGCCATACAAAGTCCAATTGGTTCAGGAGTTGAAGCCAACTGGCCATCCAATGCGTTTTCGCTTCGCTAAGTGGGCCTGCGATCGACTTACAGAAGATGCCGATTTTGCCAACAAAAAATCATCTTTTCAGATGAAGCTCATTTTGATCTTGGCGGGTATGTAAACAAGCAAAATTGTCGCATTTGGGGCATAGAAAACCCGCACGCATACATTGAAAAGCCGACGCACCCAAAACGAGTCACTGTTTGGTGTGGATTTTGAATAATAAAAATTACATTAAAAATGTCATGAGTGTTAAAAATAGTATTTTTTTCTTAATATGTGTGTGTATATATTTTTTACAAGTGCCAATATATGATAATAATAGAGCCATTTTAAGTTTGAAGAATCAGGTGCGTAATCGTCGCTTTTGATATCGAGTACACTATCGTATCGAATAAAATTTCGACACGTATCGAATGGATGGATTACCGCATTCGATAGCTATCATATTGAAATGTTTAAAAAGTGTACCAAGTTTATTTTATACCGGTTGTAAAAATTTGTAATACATTAAAGAAAAATGTGTGTTTCTAGCAGCTAGTACAACAACCAAGTCGATTGGCCAACTGTAATAAGCCTTATAGGTAATGTTCCATGTTTTTTTGCAAAACAAACACAATAAAAAAAATATTGTATTCGATCGCTCTAGTGCTATCGAGTGGAATTTAAACAGCAGCTACTCGATTATCGTATGCCGTAATCCCAAAAGGAAAAATTTCGATCAATTCATGAAATATTTTATCGTTTAAATATAATCAAACAAAATTTTATTTTATGAAGAATTAAATTATTTAAAATCATATGCGAACATTTCACGAACTAATTTAACTAATTTACGCAGTTTTTTTAACTTCTGTTAGCAAATTCTTCAAGCAAAACATAAAATGTTTACATCAGCACGGGTAGAACTGAACTAACATGCACTTGAAGTCATATTAGGAGATATGGTAGTCTCCAAAAAGTAGCATGTTGCTTCGGTTCCACCCGCCCTTATGTGGAAAATTTATCTTCTCTAAGCCTGCGTTTTTTTACCAAAGCAGGCTCTAAAAATAGAAAAAAAGTTTTTGGATATAAAATTTAAAAATTAATTTAAACTTATTCAAAAGTCAAAACAATAGGGGTCCGGTCCGCAAGCAAACAGAAAAGCTATAAGGGGTCCGCGAGCCAACAAGCTGTGGGAGCCCCTGGTCTGCAGGATATGTGGTCATAATTTGAGCCAAATGAAATGTAAAATATACTCACTCAACAAAAGTGTATTTCTTAAAACTGTTTCTCTTCGATTATTTTAATATATTTTTGTATTTTTACCTTATTTCGCCATGTAAATAAAACTACCGAGTTTTGGTACTCTGGGGGAACAAAATATAAAAACAGTGTCCGACTGTAAAAATTTTCTATATGGAGAATTTAAATTCTTTATGATGAATTCAAGTCGTCTTAACAAATACTTATCAAAAAATTATTCAAACAAAAATGCTAAAATATGTAAATACTTCTCATGTTTGTTTTAATTTTTTATTATAAATCTAATAAAGTACTATTTGTGATTAACTTTTGATTAAGCAAATTAAATATATACAATTTAATTTTTATTTTGTTTCATTATTTATTACCAAATGACTAATATTTATTTGAGGTGTTTGCAAATTTTTATTTTGTTACAAAATTAATTATATGTATGTTATATATAATACAGAAAATAAGTATAGTGAGCAAAAAACATATACATATTTTACGGAAATAAATCGATCTCAAGTTAAAGAAAGGGATATAAAATTAAGTTCTATTTTTTATATGTACTTCAAAGTAAGTTCAGGGTCCAAAAATCAAGTGTACACTTAAAATATAAAAACCGAACTATTATTGCCCTTCTCCAGTTCTAAGTTAACGGAAGTTAACGGCTAGCAGAATGGAAATTTCTTAATTATTTTAGGATAGTTTTTGCAAGCCCCAAAGCTTTGCAATTGGGTCTTCTTATTTTTCCTAAGGTTTCCGATAAGCATATCAATTTAACATTATGTTATATTTACTTCTTATCGTTGAAGACGTCATATACTTATTTAACCGTTATTAAACAAAAATTCATCGCTTAAATTCAGTTTCATAGGAGACAGTTCCAAGACGTTTTGTTATCCTCATGCGCGTCTCCGCAAATGTCTAGTTTTCCACTATTTTCCAGGGACCGTAACTGTTATGACTTTTTTCAAAATAGTCAAATAATAATAGTTATTTTTTGACGAATATGTTTTCGCTCAAAAAATAAAAGTTATTTTTTGACTATTATTTTTTTGGTCAAAAATAAAAGTTAAAATTTGACTGATATTTTTTTGATCAAAGATAAAAGTTAAAATTTGACTTATATTTTTTTGGTCAAAAATAAAAGTTAAAATGTGACTGATATTTTATTGTTGAACAATAAAATATTTAACCAATTGGCCAACTACAACAGAATTATCGTATAAAACATCGGACAGCGTGACTGATATTTTTTAGTAAACATAAAAGTTAAAATTTGACCGATATTTTTTTGGTCAAAAATAAAAGTTAAAATTTGACCGATATTTTTTCGTTCAAAAATAAAAGTTAAAATTTGACAGATATTTTTTTGGTCAAAAATAAAAGTTAAAATTTCAAAAAAGAGCAAGTAATATTTGGAGCTAATAATCTCACATGGTGAAAAACCTACTAATCAACATCGATTTAACTTGTAAGTGAATATAAGGAGCATCAATAGCTCTTATATACAATTTATTAAATAAATTGGTTCAATAGTTGATGCTTCTGCTCACTAATATCAAGCATAACAAGTGGTTAAAATAAACAAGGAATGCTAGGGTAGCGACTTCTAAATCCGTTTGAATTTCAACTTTTATTTTTGGCCAAAAAAATATCGGTCAAAATATAACTTTTATTTTTGACCAAAAAAATATCAGTCAAATTTTAACTTTTTACCTAAAAAAATATCGGTCAAATTTTAACTTTTATTTTTGAATAAAATAATATTAGTCACATTTTAACTTTTATTTATGACCAAAAAAATATCGGTCAAATTTTAACTTTTATTTTTGACCAAAAAATATCGGTAAAATTTTAACTTCTATTTTTGACCGAAAAAGTATGAGTCAAAAAATAACAGTTATATTTTGACTTTTTTGAAAAAAGTAACAAAATAAAAGTATTTTTATAGTTTTATTCCTTACCTCACGACCATCACAATGCTATACTCAAATATCGTATAAACAAATTATTTCTGTCTGACTTTTTGAACTGATATTTTGATAATAACAGTTATTTTCGGTCCCAGCTATTTTCTATTAATATCCAAAATTGCTTGTTACACGCCAACGATTTCTTGACCAATGAGAGATCGTCTTAACTACTTTAATAAAATATGTATATGTGTGTAGAAATTGTTTTTTGCTCACGGTGTGTTAACAAATATTTTGTAGAAATTATATGTAGTATATTTTATTTAAAATTTATAAAAATCAATTCATTAAAAAAAAGACAAAAACTCGAATATAAAGAAAAAAATTGATGCAAGACATTTGTGAAAAGCTAACTTTGTTGACTTGTTTTTGCACCAAATACATGAATACCTTAAATATATTGTACTATGAAAAGTTGAAAAGTTAATTTTTAAATAAAGTTTTCAAGAGATAGCTTTTTACTATATTATTAAAATTCTATATTTCAAGTATGATTGTTTAAATTATACGATGTTTTCTAATATTTAGATGCCCCTTAACGCAAAAATGTTGTTTTGATTTCGTTCTAGTGTAATCCACTTATAACTTTTGAACCGCTTTACCTAAGGCGACCATACGTCATCTATTTTGGAGGACAATCATTTATTTAAACTCGCTGTCATCTATCCGTCATCTTTTTCATAATTAGTCATCTTTTGTCATCTTTAATTTTAAAAACATTATCAATATTTGTTTTTATTCAGTTTACTGATCGAGCTCTCGCTTTGGAAAAAATGGTAACACTAATTTCTTTTCATAGGTTTTATGTGTAAGGGTTGTGACATTGCACAGTGGCTTGTGGCAAAAACAATGAAAATAGTTCAGTATCTTCGTAACTGCTGAAGCCAGTGGCATGAAATTTTAATGGTTATAGCTGAGGTGTTGTCCGTCTTAAGTTTGAAGAGTTTGGCGTGGTGACTCCTTCGAGAGAGGCTCCAGGGCTTCCCAAAATTGATAACCTCGGGTATGTCAAACTTAAAAAAATCGCCAAAATTACATTTCTTGTCCGATTACCAAACCCTTTCCCATTTTGGAATTTGCTATCAAAGGCCTACATTTGCTTCACTTACGGTTTGAATTTCTTTCCGACAGTTCAAAAGTTACACAGCGTCTTCACGAGACATTAACTTTGATATAACATGAGAGAAAACGTCGGCAGAATAATAAAAACAAAATGTCGATTTTTCTCTTATTCTTATACTAGGGGTAGACGTAATTTTATTTTTCCTATCAGATTTCATATTATGCAAATGCTCATCGAGTTAAAATGCACTACTTTTGTGTAATTAGATATTTTATTTTTAATTTTTCACACAAATTTTAATTTATAAATCAATTAAACACATTTATTCATTTATTTAACACAGAAATTTTATCAAAAACATCGCTTTTCATTTATTTTAATAAACACTCACACATACACACTATTTTATTTTCATGTACATGTGTTTTTTGACAGTTCATCTCATAAGATTGTTGTTATAAGAATTCTTATAACAACGCTCTCATAAAAATTTTTTATAACATTGAGATAACACTAATTTAAAGTCTACACGTAACATAATTCTCTCTGCGATTGAATTTGACAATCTCATCTTACGTGTAGACCTCAAGTTACAGGCCTTGCAAAAAAAAATCCAAATTTGGCGTTCTTATTCTGGTATTTTTTAAACTGTAAAGTTGTCTTAAGTCGCAAAATTATACCAAAAATTGAATAAAAACCTGCACAATTCTACAAAAGTTTTCCAATTTACCGAATCAATTTATCTTAATGGAGTGAGAAATGGCAGCAGTTTCAATTTAACACTTTTTGTAAACATTTAATATTTTTAACATTTTTTGTAAATTTTTTTGTCAAAAAGTTATTATCAGTATTTTGAGTATAAAAAATAAGTTTATTTAAAGACCATGAATTGGATAGAGGACACCAAAACCAAGCTAAAAAGCTAAGCTCTATCTATAATAGTTCGCCCACAGTAACCCCAAAAATATGATCATTTTTAAAAATATTTTTCATGTTTGCATGAGTGGTACAAAAATTGCAAAGCTGCAATCTTAACTTCTCAGACGGGATCTTAAAGCTATATTTGATAGCAACTTTCCACATGTGGCGATAATGGCCCCCGCGACTAGTATAGTCAGGAGAGGAAAAATACCGAAAAAAGTCAGATTTTCATATGACTTTGTTATTACTAAAACAAACTTACTTCGAATTGTATTTGGTCCAAGCTTCTTACTGTTTTTTATTAGTAACTATACCATCTTAAAACGCTGAAAATTTCATAGCGGTATCTCAATTAGTTTTTAAGATATTGCGGGTCAAAGATTAAAAAAATTAACGAAAAGCCTTAAATTTTACTAAGTTATTGATATTTTTCCTTAGGTGACCACAAAATTTGCGAAACTCTAAAAACAAATAAAAGAATCTTAATCTACAGGTTTCTATATTTAAAATTATATAAAATGTTCCAAACAAAAGTTTTGCGACTTAAGACAACTTCGCAGTTTAAAAAATACCAGAATAAGATCGCCAAATTTGCAAACATTTTTTTTGCAAGGACTGTAACTTTTGAACTATCGGAGAGAAACTCAAACCGTAAGTGAAGCAAATGTAGGCCTTTGACAGCAGATTCCAAAATGGGAAAGGGTTTGGAAATCGGACAAGAAATGTTATTTTGGTGATTTTTTTAAGGTTTGACATACCCGAGGTTATTAATTTTGGGAACCCCTGGAGCCTCTCGAAGGAGCCAGCACCCCAAACTCTTCAAACTTAAGACGGACAACACCTCAGCTATAACCACGTAAAAATTTCATGATTTTAGCAGTTACGAAGATACTGAATTATTTCCATTTTTATTTGCCACAAACCACTGTGCATTGCAAACAATTTCTTGAGATTTTTTTCTGAAGAAGTTTGGCTGAACAATTTCAAAACACAGCAAGTCAAAACTTTTCGTAACCGACTTTTTTATATTTTTATATGCTTAACTTTTTTTCATACAGTATTTGCGTAACTTGAGGTCTACACGTAACATAATATGTAAGACGAGATTGTAAAATTCAATCGCAGAGAGAATTATGTTACATGTAGACTTCAAATTTGTGTTATCTCAATGTTATAAAAATTTTTATGAGAGCGTTGTTATAAGAATTCTTACTTGAGGTCTACACGTAACATAATATGTAAGATGAGATTGCCAAATTCAATCGCAGAGAGAATTATGTTACGTGTAGACTTCAAATTAATGTTATCTCAGTGTTATAGGAATTTTTATGAGAGCGTTGTTATAAGAGTTCTTAAAAATAAAATAGTTCTTAAAATTAAAATAAATGAAAAGCGATGTTTTTGATAAAATTTCTGTGTTAAATAAATGAATAAATGTGTTTAGTTGATTTATAAATTTAAATTTGTGTGAAAAATTAAAAATAAAAACTAATTCTGCAAATGTGGTACATGTTAACTCGATGATCATTTGCATAAAATGAAATCTTATAGGAAAAGGAAAATTACGTCTTCCCCTAGTATAAGATTAAGTGAAAAATCTGTTTTTATTATTCTGCGACGTTTTCTCTCATATTATATTTAAGTTAATGTCTCATGAAGACGCTGTGTAAGTAAAATTAAAACTTTATATATTTCTTCTATAAAAAAGTGTTTTATTCGTTTCCTGAACAGTTTTGTTTTTTGCTGTTATAGGGCATTTACGCTGTCTCGAAATCTAGTACTTACGAGATTTCGAGCGAAATCTAGTTTTTGTTTACTAGAGTTTGCATATAAAACGAAATCTACTTTGTAAGTAGATTTGGACGAACTCTACTCAAAATCTAGTACTCTTATTTTCTTTTTACTACCCTGTACAACATTTTCATATAAACGGTGAGTGATTTCACTCTATATATATATATATATATATATATATATATATATATATATATATATATATATATATATATATATATATATATATATATATATATATATAACATGAAAATTTTCTGTGTGAAATATATTCGGTAAATTTTTCTAAATTTTAAAACGGCATGAAATACCGCAAATTTGATCTTGGTCCATTTGTAGATTCGAGATATTTCATTGTGAAAATATTTAAAAATTTTCAAGGGGTTTTGAATTTGATATTAACGGGAAGTTTCAGGAATGACCGGTAATGTCAACCAATTTTTTTTTATCAATATCAGTGTCAGGTTCTAACAATTGCTTGATTTCGTGCCGAAATTACTCACCAGTGCAGTCTGAATGGGCTATAATAGCAGCCAAATTAAGCTTTTCTTGATTTCGGCTGAAACGAACTTAAAATTAAGTAATATCTCATATATACTGTGGGGAATGAACAAATTTGTTGAGACTTGTGTTATTAAAAATATCAAAATTTATTGTATAAACATATAAAAGGATTGTAAAGTAAGGAAAATAATGTGTTGTTGCCATAAAAGGGTGAATTTCAGTAAAACTTATGAAATGGAAGGCGTGGAAAATGCAAAATGTCCACCGAAAGGAAGTGAAACGCCGTTTATCAGTAGTATGAACACTTTTCATTTGGTAAGTAATTTTGGAACGAAATCAAGTAATTTTGTTGCAGTTTATTCAATATTTTATAAATATTAATTTTAGTTTAGTGAAATGGAACAAGAAACATTCAGTAATTACGTATATACACTGTTTCAAATATGTATTGAAAAATAGTTCAGAAAAGGTCTATGTATTAGAGGGCTGCAAAGTGTACTCAAATGTATGCGTAGAATGTATTCGTATGAATTCCGTGTGTGCGTAGATGTATGTTCTTATATATATACTTATGTATACATGCATGTATATGTGTGTATATACATAGCCACGACCAAATATACTTATATACATACATATATACACACGTTTATACAACAAAACACATATGCATACACACAAATATACATACGAGTACTTTCGAGTATATTCGTGCAGCCCTCTACTATGTATGTACATATGTATGTACTGTGTATACTATTGAAATTAAGTTTACTTTTCTATAAGAAATTTCCTTAATAGGATAGATGATAAATAATTTAATGTCTTAATTTTTCTATGTGTATGCATGTAGATAATTTAATCAATCATACTTGTCTTCATATTTCGATATTAAATTTATTTTAGTGTTTTGGATCTTTGTTATAGTCAACGTATACTCGCACAACTTCACCAGAATATTTACGTTGCGATGGCATGAAATAGAAATCGGGTGTATCAGCACCTCCATTCGAAACTAAGCGTGGATCTTCACGCGATCTATCACGATGTTGGCGACGCTCATCGTTGACTGATTGCCTTTGGGCACTGCGATCGCGGCGATCTTGAGTATAATAACCTGAAGGTTGCATATTTGCTTGTTGCTGATGTTGGCGCGGCAACGAATAAGCACGATCCGCATAAGAATTTCGTGAAGGCTGCTGATAATCTTGTTGCGGCTCGCAGCGCTCACTACGTTCAGAACGTTCATTACGATCGTAACGATCATAATGATTGATATCGTTGTTTGCTGCCGCAAAAGCTTTACCATTGCGTTGCTGTGAACGACCATTGGAACGATATTCTTGCATATTAGTAGTAGCATTACCGTTGGTCTGCGTAGCTGGATTGCCGCTGCCTCCATTTGCTGCGTTATCATAATACATTTGTGATTTGCTTGTGGGTGAATGGGACATTTGTAAGGTTGTTTGCTGACTACTTGATGATGACCGTTGATTGCGCAATTTATCTTTATGTGAAGTTCCAGTAACCGCTGCTATTGGTTTTTCTTCTGTCTCTCCATAAGGATCAAAAGCATAATTAGTACTCGATGAGTAATCTTTCCATGGAGAATTTTGTATAAGATTTTCCTGAAAATTTACAGTATTTCTGATTAGTTTAAACATTTTCAATAAATAAATTATATAAATTCTTAACCAGTCAGCATTTTTTGTACAAATAGAATTTTTAAAAGCGAGCTAAAATATTTTCTCATAAATATTGCAATATGCATATCGCTCCTTTATTGCAACATAGTCATATCTAGACAACATAGTCATATCTAACGTTTCCAAAATGTTAGCAAGTCCATGGACGGTATTAGCTTTTTAGAGTGGATTTTTTAATACGACATTCGATTTTTAATTTAATATCTGTACTTACTCTTTGAGTTGAGTTTTTACATTTTCTTGCTAGCTTAAGAGGCCGATGTTGGTGGTTTAATTCTAAACTAGCAAAAAAAAAATCAACTTATAGAGTTAATACATATACATATTAAATTTAATTTAATCTCTAATCTCGTATTCAAAACCCTACTCTTACGCATTATCACAGTTTTGCACAATCAATCTTCTAATAATACGAACACTTATAATGTGAGCTGTCAATATTGTAGAATATTGATAGTACAAAACTTTAAAAATGAGAGAACGAAACGCATTTTTGCCCTTCTAAAAAATTGTCTAAAACTTTGTCTTCAGTAACTTAAAAATTTTGGTTTTTCGAAGTATGACTACGTTGCAATTAAGCAGCAATATACATATGGATGTAAATTACCCAATGATAAGGGCAGATTTTACAATGGATAATCAACACGTTTTCTCTACGTAAGATAAAATTGATTTCATTACAGTCACACATACAGAAGCATTTTATATTTTATAAATGTTATAAAAGAAATCGGTGAATAAAAGATAGACGGTAGTGAAGAGTTAGAAGACAGTTAAGACCAGTAATAAAGTGAATTAGCAAATATGGATGAAATTTTTTAGAGTAAAGTGTTTTGTTAGACTAAACTAATTTTAAAAGGGTGGAGAATATTATTTTGACAAATAAAATATGCTGATATTCCTAATTTTAATGAAAGGAGGGGACAGGAAGTTCTTGCTCTTAAAAATATAGTTTTAACCGACTTAAAGATGTATGAAGAAAAACAAATGAAATATGTACACAAAAAAAAAAGATTTATAAATAGAATTAATTTTTTAGTAAACACAATTAAAACTTTCACTGGAAATTAGCATATAACGATTTTTGTAAATGCAAACACGGTATTTGTAATTTCAGAAAATATTTTCAACTCATTTATTTTCAATTAAATTTACCGTTTTTCTGGCAATTTTATTTCCAATATTTCGAACAAACTTGTTTGTCTACATTTGTTGCGCTTTGCAAACAAAAATGTTAAAAAAAACATTTTTTTGTTTGATTACAAAGCTATTTCAATTAAAGTTATTGTTATATTAACAATGTGAATTTTTGAATTTCCTTGCAAATTTCGATTGTTATAATTGTTATATTAACTATTTTTTATACACAATCATAACGCTTGAAACGACTTTTTGCTTGTGTGCGAAAAACACTAAATGTCTTTGGGCGGAATCGAACCGGCGACCTCTCTACGAATAGACTAACGTACTTAGCTCTCAGCTACAGAGCAATTCGTTATTAAATATGCTTAAAGTAATACACACAAAACTTGATTTCTTATGTTTCTTCTAGATGTGCGCGTTCCGTTATGATATACATAATTTAAAAAATTATTTTGTTGAGTAATTGAATTGATTAAAAAAATTTAAATTTGTTATATAAATAAACAGTGATGATTGTTAATTTTTTCACAAGTTTCCCCAAAAACTTTAGTTGACATTTTTAATCAAAAAAAATATTAAGAAATCAATGAGCTTTTGCGCCTTGCATAACAAAACATTTGGTTAGTTCAGTTTATTGAAAAAATTCTGTGTAAAGCTTAGTACTCTGTTCAAATTTGCGAAAAATGTTGATCAACATTGGTTTTTTCGTACGAAAAATATGAGAAGTAGTAGCCAATCATAATTAGCGCTTGAAAGTACGCTGCAATTGTGTACGTTTAAAAAAACCCAATGTGTTTGTTGTAAATTCCACACGAAAAAAGTGGTATTATTTCGCATGAAGACTCAAAATGTTATAGATATATTTCATACGTTTTTCACAAAATAAACAGAGTACTACTTGCTTCTGCAACAATTTTTCGTGAGCAGTTCCTGTAAATTTTTTTTATATGGACTTTTCACAGCACTTCGCACGTAATGATGAACAGAATACCATGCTTTAGTCGTATAAACAACTTAATTGGTTACATTAACTAAATATATTTTTGAATTTAAATGAAACATTTACAATTCAAATTGTTAGTTGCACTTGGATGATATTTTTTTCTGTGAATGTACTCATTTTAATTTAGCTATCAGAGAATGACATAAGTATCGTTTTAAGTACTCTTTGAGTATGGGCTGCCAAACAACTATGTATATACATATATATGCGTACAATAAAAATAAAAACAATACTAATACGCAAAAATACTTATCAAGATTAAACCGAATACGTATAAATATAAGCATACAGATCAGTGATGGAAAATACAGATTATACTTTTTTTGTAGAGAATTTAATTTTCTTTTTTCAGAAATTAATTTTTACATGAATTACAAAATTCGAAAGCTTAAAAATCAAATTGTAAAATCATACCAAGGTTGGGGGCATGGTTATAAGAAAACGGTTCATCTGACAAAAATTTCACAAGGACCTTTTTCATAGAGCATTTAATTTGCTTCAAGATATGTATGTTTAGGTTGATGGCTTGGGAGTCAAAAGTCACAAACTTGCATAGACAAAAAAAATTTTAAATTGCGATGATAGACCTCTTAATATTAATATAAAGCGCTCAAATTTTAACAATAATTCTTTTTTTTCATCCCAAATAATATTTTCAATATACTTAAAAAAAAAACAAAAGTAAATTTTTTTGGCCCGCTCTAATATACATACATATGAAAATGGCTCACACCAGGGATGGGAAACTATATTTTCATTTCAGTATCAAATATATTTTTAAACAACTTTTTCGACCCGAGAAGAAACTAAATTTTTGTTTTTTAGAATTTTTGTTGAAAAGAGCAAATATACCATATATTTGATTCGGCTCAAATTATGTATGTGGTCATACATAATTTCGACCAAACGTATTTTAATGCACTTTGATGTAATGAACACAGGTTTCATATTACGATAGCTATGATAAATTTTAAAAGTTTTGAACACGGTAACACCGAAACAAAGCGTTAGATAAAAAAATTACATATAGGTAAGTATTACTAGGAATTATGAACTCATATAAATGTACATATATATTTTTTTAATTTTTATCCGGAGGGTTGGGGGTGGTCCTATGTGTATGAAAATGCGGTGTAGCCCTTTCTACTCTGCCATTTGTCTCAAAAACGGTTGATCCTACAAAATATAACTGTATAAAAAATTTGTAGGAAATTGTATTCTCTATAGCTTTTATTAAAAAAAACTCCGATTTTTGCGGCCATTGACTTCTGATATTTTGTAATCAGTACGTAATCAGATTACGTGAGACTTTGCAGACTTATTATACAAGGCCAAGATAAAATTATCTGACATGTGATGGAAATCGATCGATTTCAAATCACGCGAATTTATAAAAACATTTCGAGGCTCAGACCATTTATTCGAACTTAAATTCGGTTTTAGTGTATCGTGTGATATACAGAACACCTATTTGGCTATTATTAGATTTGTAACATCACGCGATTTTAAATAAACAATTTCAGTTTCTTATCTCAAGTTTAAAGACTTAAGCGAAGATCCTGCTATAGTAGCAACGTACCGATTTTCGCCAGCGCAATAAAGTCATATCTATTAAAGCCAAACGGCCTTGTTTCTAAAATAATTGCGCAATAATTTAAAATGGCCTTATTACCAGTGCCGAGCAATTACGGACTTATTTCTTTGTAAGGCTGAGGTCACACGGGCATTTTGAAAACGCACGTTTCTGAATTTTTGATCTTAATTTGTGGTTTTTGGGCATTACATGCTGTTATAAAATATTATATCAGTTATTGTTATAAGAATGAGAGAGGCGAATGTAGTCCTCAAAACCAGCTTATAAGGCTTATAAATCTCAAAGTGCGTTGTGAGAACGCAAGTGTTGTCTCAGTCTCAGTTGATATAAAAGATCATACGGGGTTTTTACGGATGGATTTATTGCGGGCGCCGATGAAAATCGGTACACTGCGCCGATAGTAGGATCTTAGCTTTAGCAATTTTTACTTTATTTGATCGGGCTATATTGAATTTGAGGCATTCAGGCATGTTCAATTGTATTAAAAATTAGAAAATGTGGAATAAGCTAATGAATTTATATACAGCAGTGATATTATTTGGAGAGTAGTCAAGTGAGTCAGTGGAATAACATGGTATTTTTTAGGTGTCATGCAATAACGTTCATGGAAATAATGTCCGTGGACATTTTTTCACATAAAAAAGGCAAAATGTACATGGGCATTATTTCCATTTCGAAAAGAATATAATATCCGGTGTACTGGATTCGCAGACAAATATGTTTTTTTCCTAGCCTGCCTTCGGCCGGTCTTAAGGATCGTCTGAGTATGTCGAATAGTGGCTTCGCTGAGTAAAGATTTTTTGCTATCTATGCAACGTGGAAATAACGTATATGGTCATTATTTCCACGGACGTTATTGCAAGCCACCACTTTTTAATATCAAATGGTATAGAAAAGTACGATCCTATCAACTTTTCCATCACTAGCTCACACACATGTTTTTAATTTTGTTCTATCTAATGTCATTTTGCTAGTGATGACACTAAAATGATCGAAATATGTAATATGAAATTAAATGAGATGGGAACATCTTTGAAAGATGAAGAAAGATGTACATATTTAGCCCTGTACCAAGGCGAATTGATACCAGGTGGCCCTATTAGTAAAAATGAGCATCACCTGACTTTACCAAAGTGTCAAACTCTATGTAAAAAAAACTAAACAACAAATTTTTATGTATGCATTTAACATGACAGGTTGGTAAAGTCCAGTTGTTGTTGCACTAATAAGGCCACTTGGTATTAATACGCTTTGGCCTGTACAATTCTTATGGGATGATGATACCGTCTTGGCGAATTGACGAAAGATATGGGCAAAGCGAATTAATATCAAGTGGCGTTATCATTAAAATAACACACATACAAAGTAGGTGTAGGACTATTTTTATTGGTGCTTTGACAGTTCGGGTTAAAGTTTTTCTCTTTTCTTATATAGAGTTTGACTGATGGGGTGTAATCAGCTGATGATCATCTGTGATGATAAGGCTACCTGGTACTGAATTCGCCTTGGATGTCGGTAGATGAAAAAAGCCTATTAACTTAAAATGTCTGTCTGGTAAATTTTTGCGTAATGTGTATTTGTTGCCGTTATGCGGCCACCTGTATACTTATTTCACCTTGCACAATACAAACAGATATTTTTGCATAATTTTTGCACCTACAACGCCATTTTGAAACAATTTTTTAAAGTCGGTCAGACTTTTGTAAAATTTTCCTGTGAATGAATCGTGCTATCGTGTAGGATAGTGAATCAGGGCCTTTATTAATCAGTTCCACACTGAAATATAAGACTTATCGTTTGTGTGCGGAACAATAAAAATAAAAAAGGACTTTTTTCACTTTAATGGTACTTTTTCAGGAATTGGAAATATGAAACTTCAGGTGCATATTTTTAATTATCAAACAAAGGAACCATTCTTGGTATATTAATACATTTTTTAATCTTTAATTAAACAAAATATGCATCTACTAGATGTAACAATGAATTTTATACCAGTAGTAAATTGTTTTCTAATAACTTCTGTTTGAAAAGATTTTGTTTTCTTCGAATAAAATATTAACAGCCTTATGCAAAAAAAATTAACACATGTTGGTAAGCCAATGTTAAGCGAAATTCCTTAAAGTTTCATGCAAAAACGCTTGTTAGCTTAACACACGTCATGTAAACCGATGTTAAAAACAAATAATTTAAAGCAGCTACCCACCTACTTTAAAGCGATGTTAAAATATTTTATTGTTTTGACGAATAAAGTTCTTGTGAAAAAATTTAATGAAAACATTTTAAATTGTGTGGATTTATGATATAAAAAATGGATACTTTAAATTTAGTGAACAGAATTGGTAAAACTAATTTTTTTTAGCACGAAGAAAATTTCATAATATGTTGATTCTACAAAGACGTTAATACTTTGTATTACCATGTAAAGATAGCTTTAATAAATGTTTTCACAGTATTGAAGTTTTATTTATCACCTCCGCCGCGACAGGATTCCTCACACTGGAATAGTTTGGCACAAATTCTGCTTACTCATCATTGACTGGGGGTTTCCTTTCTTTCTGCACTTAACTGATGTGTTTATTTAATTATAGTTATCACAATATTTATCACTGGTTTTTCACTAAATTTTACTTTTAACAATTACAATGTTTACAAAATTGCTTACTGTCTGTTTCTATTTCATAAGTTTCATAGCAAAGCAGCTGGCTTATACATACTTTTCTCTTGGGGGTTACTCTGTAATTCGAAACAAAAGAAATGCTTTCGCATTACAATGTAAATAACATACAAATGCGAACAGTTTTCCTTTCGTGTCAAAAGTGTCAAACAATTCTTTTCAAAAATTTCAATTGGTTTTCAGATATTTTAGTGTATTACATTTCGTTATCGTTTTGTATGTTTACCACGGGCATCAATCACTGCTTGCAATCTGATTGACATTGATAATATCAGTTTCAGAATGTCGTAAACCAGCGGTATTCGTACCCATTCCTCTTTAATAAATCTAATTAACTCATTTTTATTCTTTGGGCTTCTTTTTGCCACCATTTTCTTTTTGCCACCATTTTCTTTTTGCCACACATTCTCTATTGGATTCAGATCCGAGCTTTGGGCAGGTGTATCAATTACCTTATTGCAGTTATAAAGTAGCCAAGACAGACGTAAATTCGACTTATGTTTAGGATTGTTGTCCTGGTAGAGTTTGTATTTTAGTTTTTCAGTATTTTCTGGGTCAAAAACTCCAAAATTCTGGCACTTTTTGTTAATTCCCCTTTCAATATGCTTATATATAAAACAACTGTAAAACAGCTGTATATACAAAACAGCTCAACTGTATAATTATGATTACACAAATTAATATAATTTTTATATACATTTTCTAATAAGACCAGTTTTAAGGATTCTTATTAAGTCACGCTGAAACTGATCTATTTAACACCAAGCCTTGAAATACATTGATCACGCCATTCATAAATTTGTGTTAAGATTTATCTTTTTATCTCAAACACAGTAATTACGGGATAATCCATCGCGTCATAATCACAAATCCTTTTGTCCAGCAAGTGTGCATGTTTTATTTCATTTCTGTAAATGGATTTTAGTTTTTACCATTTTTATGCAAAACAGTTCAAAACAAAGTCACAAATAGCTACATAGAAATTATCATGTGATGGTCTTATTAACAGTGTGGCCATATCTAAAAATATTTTGTAGCTAAATTGGATCAAAAATAATGCTAAAAAAAACTTAAAATTCTAAAAAAAATTACGCTAAAATTTAAAAGTTCTTTTTTAACTAGGATTTCTTTCTAACGCGTTTATTTTTCATATTTTACTCCTATTTTCTGGCAAATATTTGATTTTATTCGAGTAAAACAATAATAGAAATGGTTTATCAGGCCTGTTCTGTATTCCATGCGAAAAACAAATTTCGGAGCTATCAAAGCATTGTTGTTATTTAATGTTTGCATTTGTATGACATTTCCGAACATTTTCATTACGCAGGGAATACTGAACAGGCCTGCACATAACAGAATTATATTGGGTAATTTTCAACACATAAATTCAAGTTTACATTTGTTTGCATATTTTACTTTCGTGAAATTCGGAGTATATAATCTATTCTTAGTATCTTTTGGAGCACGAATCAGTATAGTACTATTTTGTAACCATTTAAATTTCTCTATCTCGACCATTTTCGTAAAAAATTATTCATTATATTCATAGGTTTCCTCTTCGCAAATATATATCTAATACAAAAGCGTATTTTTCTGTTGTAATGAATGAAAAAATATCCTTTATTCCTAAGTGCTCTCAAAATTTTCAAAATGATATGTGATTATCTGTAAAAGTTATAGACGTTTTGTAATGATAACTAAAGCATTATTTGATATGAATAACTAATAAACAGCTATAAATATTGATCCTTTTAAAATAAAAATTTTTAAATAACAGACTCTAAATTTAAACGGTGATATTTTCAATGATTTTGTTCAATTCTCTTTTAAAGATGCAATTCAATGCGACAGTTATACAATTCAAAAATGATAACGTTTGAAATGTGTAGAAAAATTACATTAAATTGAAGTAATGACGTTTTCCTATCCCGTTTGCCCATCTACAGAATCTGGAAGTGCATATGTAATAAAAGTTTTCTTCATCGATCTGTAGATGGGGCATTTATAAGTGAACAAATGTATAAAAAATACAAACGAATTGATAGCATCCTCCGTTTTTTAAAGCAAAACAACAATAAATTTTGCAAAAGTTTATTGTTCTTTGTATTTTACTTGTAGATTTGTAACTTTTAGTATTGAGAAATGTGTCACAGGACTCAATAGTTGAGTTCTGGTTTATACAATCATATAAACTATATTTTTGCCATTTCAATTGAGTATTTTTTATGACATTTTCATATAATCTAATATTTATTCTAAAAAAATTCTAGAAAATGCCAAATAAATAAAAAAAATTCTAAAAATAATGCTAACTGGCAAATAGAAAATTTGCAGCTAAATCAAAATAAAAAATGTTAAATTTAGCTGCAAAACTGCTAATTAATTGCACTGCGTGACAGGATTTTTTTTGGCAGACGCCACTATTTATAAATTAATCTAGAGACAAAACATAGTCAAACTGCGTACTTGATTTCTCGTTTCCTCATCTTTAGTCCTTTTTAAAGGACTTAACATTTTTCATGAGTGCTTGTTTTAAATAATTTTTTTTAATATTAGTATCTAATATTTTTTAGCAAACTTGGTACCAAGTAAAAGGGAAGGATCTGTGGAATGTTATAAAAATATTTGTTTCAGTTCCCCTGAACAAAAGTATTAAAAAAAAAGGTTTTCATTCAAACTTTTTTTTTCAAAATTATATGTTGCAGCCTTAAATTAACTCTATAAGACTTCGAAATCATATGATTTATCTCTCTTAAGCCTACAGTACACGGAATGTAGAAATCCAATGCGCATGTGGCTCTGACGTAATTTTGACGTCATCATGAAACTACATTTGCTACATGCCGTGTACTTCCACTTTTTGGGACACTCACATGAAGTAAACATTCGTATGTGTACCACATGTAGCTATCAAGACGCATACGCCCATGTGTATTTTTCACATGCCGTGTACTACCTTGTTACATGTGAATTGTGACACGTGCAATATTTTTTACATGCGCATGTAGCTGTCACAAATATGTAACAGCAAGAATTTTTGTCAGAACATGTTCTAACCGTATGTAACCATTGAAAGCGTTGCCAGTTGGGTGTTTCCTAGCAAATTATGTAGGAATTTTTTCGTTTGGTTGGTTTGTGTATATGTTTATGCATATTTATTATTAGAAGTTTCAATGCAGTTAGTAAAAACTCACGAATTAAATCTGTAAAGAGGTTTCTATAAAACTAATTATTTGTAGAATAATTGATAAAAGTTGTAATTAAGACTGAGGCCACACGGTCGTTTTTAAAACGCGGCGTATCTGCTTGTTATATTAAATTTGAATTTTCAAAAAATTGAAAGCTTTCACATTTAATATAAAAATGAAGTTTAAAAAAACTTAAGCACGCTTTAATACAAACGGAACTAAAAAATAGAAAGTAATTTGTAAGTATGAAGAGTTTCAGCAATCCCAATAATCAATTATGACTAATTAATTTTTAGTAAAATTAAAATAAAAATTTAGTTATGTATTAACAAAATAGTTCACTTATAGTAAAAAATCGTGGGGCGCTTTATGTTAAATGTTAGTACATAACTTAATTTTTATTTTAATCTTACTCGTATTAAAAATTAATTAGTCATAATTGATTATTGGGATTACTGGAACACAGCCTCTTAATACTTACATATTACTTTTTATTCTTTAGTTCCGTTTGTTATTAAAGCGTGTTTTTAAGTTTTTTTAAACTATAATCTATTTTCTTAATTTTTAGTCGCAATACGATGCCAAAAGTAATTATAATCAAAAGCCTCGACTTTTAGCATATCTTATGTTTATTATACAATAGTTTATTTTAATACGGGCTGCTGTCAAGCTTGGTTTAATTGCCTGTTAAATAGAATACTCTATTTTTTCACAAGTCACCTTTTGTGTGGTTTTTACAGATAAATAAATACGTTTTACCAAAGCCTATAAGACAATATGATATTGTATTGCATTCAATAAACACAAATATCTTTATTACATTTTACAACGTAACTACATTTATCCGTTGATAACACTAGTTCACAAAACAAATGCACCTCAAAAATTAGATGTTTTTTTTAGCTAAATTGGGGCTGCATAGATATGTTTTTCCTCTTTCAGTTCATATTTATACTGTGTTGATCAGACAAAAGTTCACTGAATTACAAGCCTTTATATATGAAAAAAAAATTTATTTTTCGTGTTTTCTTCAAAATTCACCATTTTGAAATGCTCTCTTAAAGCAAACAAAAATTTTAAATTTTTGTTTCGATCCATATCTTAAATTTAGAAAGTAATAATTTTGTAATAATTTTAATAAATTTTTATAAAAGTTAGTTTGTATATATTGATAGATTTTCAACGACTTCGGTATTTTTTGAGGAAACTTTGGTATGAAGTTTTTTTTGAGTGGCAACACTGATAGTCATAAACAGCTGTGTTTGTTTTGATTCTTATTAAATAAATTTGTCTTGCTATTCCATTTAATTTGTGCATTTAATTTGTGATTTAATTCGTCCCTTTATTATATTAATTTACTAAAATATGAGTGAAAATAATGTTGTATTGTCGACGACGATGACTCCAACGGTGCGCCTTCTCAATTAAAGTCTCGTCGACAAAAAAATTCAGCATATGGACCGACGATGAAATCAATTATTGTTTACAACTCGAATAGAAGAATACAAATGCCGTGTACTTGAAATCCTCATAAACATATGGCTTTTGCACATGCTAATATATAAAACGCGTCCATCTGCTGCATGCCGTGTACTAGTAACATACATGTAACCATTCAGATGTTTACACATGTATTGCTTCTGCAAATGTGTCCGCTTCGCCCACATATGTTACATTTGAGTTTTGGGACAAAAATACATGCCGTGTACTATCAAAATTTTACAGCATGTATCCACTACTACTTGTATAAAAAATGCAACCAATATGCTGAAATTTCTCGTGACGTCAGACCCACATACGCATGTGGATTTTTACATTCCGTGTACTGTAGCCTTTAAGCTAAGTAGTCTGTTCAAATCTGCGAAAAATGTTGTTCAACATTAGGTTTTTCATACGAAAAATATGACAAGTAACCAATTATAATATCCCTTGAAAGTATGCTGCAATTGTGTACGTTTAAAAAAAGACCCAATTTGTTTGTTGTAAACTCCACACAAAAAGTGGTGCTTATATTATTTCCCATGAATACTCAAAATGTTGTAGATACGTTTCATATGTTTATCACAAAATAAACAGAGTACTACTTCTGCAACAATTTTTCATGAGAAATTCCTGACAATTTTTTTATATGAACTTTTGACAGCAGTTCGCATGAAATGATGAACACAGTAGTAGTTGAAAAGCTGTTACTGTTTTTTCCGCGGCAAAATTAATTTCTACAAAAATTTCATGTAGAAGATTAATTTATAAAAAATACATTAATTTTGAACCGAGAGCGATAAAATCGTAAAATGGGTGTGCACTTTTGTTTTAAGTTTGTTTTAAATTAATATATATTTTTATATATTTTGTAAAACAATCAAATAAAGATTTTGAATGAAATATTTGAAAAATTGTTTCCAAGGACATAATTTAAATTTTTGTTCAATTGATCTACAACTATTCTTCCATATCCTTTGCAGAAAAACCACTATGTATCAATTATTCTAGAGACTAAACATAGTTAAACTGCGTGCTTGGTTTTTCATTTCCTCATGTCTTATACTTTTTAAGGGACTTAACATTTCATGAGAATGCTTATCTCAATTTCTGTTTTCATATTAATATGTAATTTTTTTAGTATTACCAAATAAAGGGATGCCTCTGTAGAATTTTATACAAATATTTCCTTCATTTGCCTTGAACAAGGAAATGTATCTTCAAAAAATCCTTCTATATCCTTAAAAATTTTCATCAAAAAGCATTTTTAAAAATATATGTTGTAGACTTAATGAGCTATATGAGACTTAAAAATTATGTGATTTTGTCTCTCTTATACAATCTAACAAATTATTTTACAACTACGTTGTGCTAAAAAAATTTTACATATTATTATTGAAAAAGTATTAAAATAAGCATCCTCAAAATATGTAAAGTCCTTAACCCATTTCGCTCCGCTGTTCGATTTTTCGAACAGTAAAAATTACATTTTTTAAAAAATTTTTTATATATGAAAAAGGTGGAATTTCTTGTAAATTCATGTATGAATGTTAAGTCTCATCTTCCAGCAATTAAAAAACTATATCTAACCACACCCGCCCCCTCGATGCTAGGGGCGAATTTCTGCAACCTATATTTTTAGACACTTTTTAAATTAATTTTTAAGAATAAAAAAATAAAATTTAAAGAATAATCATGAGAAATTATTGCCTATATAAGTAACTATTTCACAAAATATAAGAAACATGATTTACATGCACATGGGTGTCTTCACAAATGTGTAAAATCGACTGTTCGAAATTTCCATGAAAGAGCTGGAGGAAATAATAGCCAATTGGAGTGATGGTGACGCGGATATCAATTGTATAAATATACTTCCTCCTGATCGAGTCGATGAATGTTCAGATGAAGAGACAATCAATGATGATGAAATAGCCCTAAGCGTAGATCCAAATCCATTGAACGAGGTTGCCGGTTTTGTTGAACTTGAAACTGAAAGAAATGAAAATGAAGATGGTGGCTATCCTAAATTTGAAGAAGAGGCGCGACCTTCAACATCGAAGATGCCTCGATTTGAATACTAGCCTCTCAGTTCTTTTGGAAAACCGAAATGGTCAAAAGGAAACCAAAAGGAATATAATTTTGACATTATATATATATATATATATATATATATATATATATATATATATATATATATATATATATATATATATATATATATATATATATATATATATATATATATATATATATATATATATATATATATATATATATATATATATATATATATATATATATATATATATATATATATATATATATATATATATATATATATATATATATATATATATATATATATATATATATATATATATATATATATATATATATATATATATATATATATATATATATATATATATATATATATATATATATATATATATATATATATATATATATATATATATATATATATATATATATATATATATATATATATATATATATATATATATATATATATATATATATATATATATATATATATATATATATATATATATATTAACATTAAATAAACTTTAAAATGCACACACATTTTACGTTTTTATCGCCCTCGGCTCAAAATTAATGGTTGTTTTTTATAAATGGTTTTGCTTGCAGTTGGGTCCAATATTTTTGTTTAAATCGGTGTGAAGATGGGTGTGGGAAAATTACCTTCCTTAACAACAAATTTTCGCTCGGTTAAGTAGCTTTCTATAAGTTTAAGGGTGTTTGCGGGTGGTTTTTTCTTTAGTTTATGTATTGAACCTTCGTGCCATACTTTATCAAATGCCTGAGAAACATCGATGAAGAGCGCAGAACAATATTTATTTTCCTCGTAGGTTTTTCTAGCCACATTGACCTATGTGTTTGTTCAATCGTGCTTCGTTGTCTCCTTAAACCGAATTGGTGGTCTTGAATGCATTCAGTATGGGTGTTAGCTTACTCATAAGTAGCTTTTCAAATAGTTTTAACATGTTAGACAATAGGCCTACAGGATTCCACCTTCGTATGATCTTTGTCTGGCTTAGGTATAGGGTTGCCAGATTGAAGTAATACACAAGCTTGACATTTAATTAAAATCAGCTTGATTTTTAAAAAAGAACTTGACACATTAAAATGCGTAAAACAAACCAAAACAGGCCAAAAACAAAATACTTTCTAAAGCAGAGAACGTTTTCTTGTACGAAAAATAAAAGCTAAATCCTTCTTATGCGGTCCAAAGCTTTCTTCTATGGCTGAAAGTGGATTTAGTAAGAAAGCTTATCGGCAATAAGAAACTTACTTCACAAAGTTGGTTTAAATTATAGATGACCTAGACAAAACCCGCTTATTAGTAAGTGTAATCAAACCGTACTACTAAAATTTACAAAAGAATACGAAAATAATTATTTTTCTTGTTAGAGAAAAAGCCTATAGTATGGAAAGTACATTCGAGTAATTTGAAATCGACAGCAAACCATGGAGGTGGTTCAGTGATGGTCTGCGGCTTATTTGCTGCAGCAGGACCAGGTTATTTACATTTTATTGACACTGTTATATATAAAAATGTTTATTCAGATATTTTAAAAGCAAAGTTGCCGCAAACTGTGTATAAACTTGCTCTCAACAACGGGTAATTACCCTAAATACAAGGCCCACACAGTAAGATCATGGCTGCTACATAATATGCCACAATAATATGCTACATAATATGAAAGATTTATGGTGATATTTCAATAAAAAAAAGACCAAGAGCACATGTTTTCCAGCAAATCTGAGAAAAACAGGGTCATATTAGAAGAATATGAAAAATACTAGATGGTTACTATTAAAAATTAGTCGCATCTATTCCCAAGCAGTTATGTAAAACAAGAGACTAAAAAATTAAGTCTCTTGTTTGGTATTTATACACTGATATATTTTTTCATAAAAATTTTCAAGTTATTTTTCTTAGCTATGTATAAATATTATTAAATCAAAAATATCATTTCAGCTTGACAAATCGTATTTGAGCTTGTAACTTGACAACACCTAAAATATCTTGACAAACAAGCTCATTTAAGCCCGTCTGGCAAGCCTACTTAAGTATCATAGTAATCATGGTAGAATAATATAACATATAGCCGCATAACTAATACAAATGTACATTTGGGATAGAAAATGTCAAACATTAATTGAGATTGTATGTGTGTGTTTGTAAAACAGAAGCAGTAAACATACGTGTGGCATTGTGTGTGCAACGTAGTTATTTCACATATACATAACATTTGACAGTTCGTACCATGAAAAAAGCATATAAAAAAATAATCAGCTGGCGTTCCAGGGCTACCTTGTATATTATTCTACCATGATAGTAATCAGCGAAACCTTCCATTCTGTGGGATAGCATTTGAGGCGCGAAATAACGTTGAAAATAAATAGAGTTATCCTTTTTGCAGTATAGGGTAGCTCTAAGAGCATTTCATTGCGTAATATCTTTTTTCGACCCGGCGATGCACGGGCTTTAAACATATTGAGAAGAAATCCTTAATGCGTTATTTATCGTCTATCTGGTCTAGCAATATGGATGAAATAACTCTGCTAAAAAAACGACTTCAATGCAAAGATCCCATTGAACAAATTGCAAAACGGACGCAATTTTGCGTTAGGTCAAATAGTGTGTACTTCTACTAATTATGTGTTCGTCCGCAATTGTTTATACAGTAAAATTCGCTTAAAGTCCACTGCCTCATTTGCACCCTTTTTGTGGACTATAAGGCGAATTAGACTATATCTTGATTTTTATATAAGCCAATTGGTGGCTTATATGCGAATCCCCATATAATTATTTATATTAAAAAAGAAAAATAAAACTAACGTTAAAAAACTACTTCCTGATTTACTCAATTCAAAAATATTGCAATTAAGATTGCTAAAATAAAAACAATTTTTACTTCAATATGAGTAATATTTTCATAAAATTATGCTTACAAAATATATTATATTTGACTTTTGCATTTTGGATTATATCTTCCATAACTTGCATATATTTAAGATATTTTAAACCAAATCTTGGTGGCGTATAAGCGAAAATGGACTATAGGAGTAATGGACTAAATAAAAAATATTTTGCAGGTATTTTACTTATAGATGACAGAAAAACTAACATTTTGGAATATATCGCTAATTCTACTATAGGCGGTGTGGCTTATAAACGAATTATACTGTAGTACCAAACCTATCACGTCCTTTCAAATAAAAAAATTATGAAATCGGCCAAGAAAAGGCGGAGTTATGCTATAATCAATATAACGGGCTACCACTTTTTCCGCCCCATTTCCACTTCTATGGGACCAAACTTCAAGCAAACACTTTTAATCAAAAAAATTATTTAAAATTAGGTTTAAAAATTACAGAGTTAATCATGCGTGAGCAAACTTCCCCACCGATTTTCGAAAAAAAAATATATACATAAGTATATTCAACCGTTAAAAAATTCCAAATCGGTTCACAAATGACAGAGTTAAGAATGGGAGAGCAAATTTCCCCATCGATTTTGGAAAAATATTACAGAATAAGACTGGAGGCAAACCCTTTCGAACAAACAAAATTTTGAAAATCAAGTCATATATGACAGCGTTAATCATGGTGGGAACAAATTTTCCAACCGATTTTGGAAAAAAAAAATTGTGGGACCCTTTTTAACCAAGAAAGATTTTTGAAAATCGGTTCACATCTGACAGAGTTAAGCAAACAAAATTATTGGACTAAGCCGCAAGTAACCCCTTTCAAACCAAAAAAGAATTTTAAAAATCGCTTGACGAATGATAGATGTGCGTGGGTGACCACACTGCCCCCATCCCCCTTTACCCTTTTTCGAAAAAAAATTATGTGATCAAACTGCAAGCAAAACTTTTTAATCAAAAAAGAATTTTGAAAATCGGTTCCAAAATAGCAGAGTTAAGGAATGGGGGGCGGCGATTTCACCAGCGATTTTGAAAAAAATTATGGAACCTAACTGCAAACCCTTTCAAACCAAAAAAATAATTTTAAAAATCGGTTGATACATGAAAGAATTATGCCTGGGGGACCAAACTTCCCCCATCCCCCTCACACCCTTTCGAAAAAAATTATGTGACGAAACTGCATGCAAAACCTTTCAAGCAAAAAAGGAATTTTGAAAATCATTTCACAAATGACAGAGTTAAGGAAAGTGGTGTGAGGCACTTTTCCCCACCCATTTGGAAAAAAAAATTATGGAACCTAACTGCAAGCAAACATTTTCAAACTAAAGAAGAATTTTAAAAATCGGTTGAAAAATGACAGAGTTATGCGTGAGAGACCAAATCCCCCACACCCATCTTCACACCGATTTAAACAAAAATATTGGACCCAACTGCAAGCAAAACCATTTATAAAAAACAACCATTAATTTTGAGCCGAGGGCGATAAAAACGTAAAATGTGTGTGCATTTTAAAGTTTATTTAATGTTAATATATATATATATATATATATATATATATATATATATATATATATATATATATATATATATATATATATATATATATATATATATATATATATATATATATATATATATATATATATATATATATATATATATATATATATATATATATATATATATATATATATATATATATATATATATATATATATATATATATATATATATATATATATATATATATATATATATATATATATATATATATATATATATATATATATATATATATATATATATATATATATATATATATATATATATATATATATATATATATATATATATATATATATATATATATATATATATATATATATATATATATATATATATATATATATATATATTAACATTAAATAAACTTTAAAATGCACACACATTTTACGTTTTTATCGCCCTCGGCTCAAAATTAATGGTTGTTTTTTATAAATGGTTTTGCTTGCAGTTGGGTCCAATATTTTTGTTTAAGTCGGTGTGAAGATGGGTGTGGGGGATTTGGTCTCTCACGCATAACTCTGTCATTTTTCAACCGATTTTTAAAATTCTTCTTTAGTTTGAAAATGTTTGCTTGCAGTTAGGTTCCATAATTTTTTTTTTCCAAATGGGTGGGGAAAAGTGCCTCACACCACTTTCCTTAACTCTGTCATTTGTGAAATGATTTTCAAAATTCCTTTTTTGCTTGAAAGGTTTTGCATGCAGTTTCGTCACATAATTTTTTTCGAAAGGGTGTGAGAGGGATGGGGGAAGTTTGGTCCCCCAGGCATAATTCTTTCATGTATCAACCGATTTTTAAAATTATTTTTTTGGTTTGAAAGGGTTTGCAGTTAGGTTCCATAATTTTTTTCAAAATCGCTGGTGAAATCGCCGCCCCCCATTCCTTAACTCTGCTATTTTGGAACCGATTTTCAAAATTCTTTTTTGATTAAAAAGTTTTGCTTGCAGTTTGATCACATAATTTTTTTTCGAAAAAGGGTAAAGGGGGATGGGGGCAGTGTGGTCACCCACGCACATCTATCATTCGTCAAGCGATTTTTAAAATTCTTTTTTGGTTTGAAAGGGGTTACTTGCGGCTTAGTCCAATAATTTTGTTTGCTTAACTCTGTCAGATGTGAACCGATTTTCAAAAATCTTTCTTGGTTAAAAAGGGTCCCACAATTTTTTTTCCAAAATCGGTTGGAAAATTTGTTCCCACCATGATTAACGCTGTCATATATGACTTGATTTTCAAAATTTTGTTTGTTCGAAAGGGTTTGCCTCCAGTCTTATTCTGTAATATTTTTCCAAAATCGATGGGGAAATTTGCTCTCCCATTCTTAACTCTGTCATTTGTGAACCGATTTGGAATTTTTTTAAGGGTTGAATATACTTATGTATATATTTTTTTTTCGAAAATCGGTGGGGAAGTTTGCTCACGCATGATTAACTCTGTAATTTTTAAACCTAATTTTAAATAATTTTTTTGATTAAAAGTGTTTGCTTGAAGTTTGGTCCCATAGAAGTGGAAATGGGGCGGAAAAAGTGGTAGCCCGTTATATTGATTATAGCATAACTCCGCCTTTTCTTGACCGATTTCATAATTTTTTTATTTGAAAGGACGTGATAGGTTTGGTACTACAGTATAATTTGTTTATGAGCCACACCGCCTATAGTAGAATTAGCGATATATTCCAAAATGTTAGTTTTTCTGTCATCTATAAGTAAAATACCTGCAAAATATTTTTTATTTAGTCCATTACTCCTATAGTCCATTTTCGCTTATACGCCACCAAGATTTGGTTTAAAATATCTTAAATATATGCAAGTTATGGAAGATATAATCCAAAATGCAAAAGTCAAAAATAATATATTTTGTAAGCATAATTTTATGAAAATATTACTCATATTGAAGTAAAAATTGTTTTTATTTTAGCAATCTTAATTGCAATATTTTTGAATTGAGTAAATCAGGAAGTAATTTTTTAACGTTAGTTTTATTTTTCTTTTTTAATATAAATAATTATATGGGGATTCGCATATAAGCCACCAATTGGCTTATATAAAAATCAAGATATAGTCTAATTCGCCTTATAGTCCACAAAAAGGGTGCAAATGAGGCAGTGGACTTTAAGCGAATTTTACTGTATAAACAATTGCGGACGAACACATAATTAGTAGAAGTACACACTATTTGACCTAACGCAAAATTGCGTCCGTTTTGCAATTTGTTCAATGGGATCTTTGCATTGAAGTCGTTTTTTTAGCAGAGTTATTTCATCCATATTGCTAGACCAGATAGACGATAAATAACGCATTAAGGATTTCTTCTCAATATGTTTAAAGCCCGTGCATCGCCGGGTCGAAAAAAGATATTACGCAATGAAATGCTCTTAGAGCTACCCTATACTGCAAAAAGGATAACTCTATTTATTTTCAACGTTATTTCGCGCCTCAAATGCTATCCCACAGAATGGAAGGTTTCGCTGATTACTATCATGGTAGAATAATATACAAGGTAGCCCTGGAACGCCAGCTGATTATTTTTTTATATGCTTTTTTCATGGTACGAACTGTCAAATGTTATGTATATGTGAAATAACTACGTTGCACACACAATGCCACACGTATGTTTACTGCTTCTGTTTTACAAACACACACATACAATCTCAATTAATGTTTGACATTTTCTATCCCAAATGTACATTTGTATTAGTTATGCGGCTATATGTTATATTATTCTACCATGATTACTATGATACTTAAGTAGGCTTGCCAGACGGGCTTAAATGAGCTTGTTTGTCAAGATATTTTAGGTGTTGTCAAGTTAAAAGCTCAAATACGATTTGTCAAGCTGAAATGATATTTTTGATTTAATAATATTTATACATAGCTAAGAAAAATAACTTGAAAATTTTTATGAAAAAATATATCAGTGTATAAATACCAAACAAGAGACTTAATTTTTTAGTCTCTTGTTTTACATAACTGCTTGGGAATAGATGCGACTAATTTTTAATAGTAACCATCTAGTATTTTTCATATTCTTCTAATATGACCCTGTTTTTCTCAGATTTGCTGGAAAACATGTGCTCTTGGTCTTTTTTTTATTGAAATATCACCATAAATCTTTCATATTATGTAGCATATTATTGTGGCATATTATGTAGCAGCCATGATCTTACTGTGTGGGCCTTGTATTTAGGGTAATTACCCGTTGTTGAGAGCAAGTTTATACACAGTTTGCGGCAACTTTGCTTTTAAAATATCTGAATAAACATTTTTATATATAACAGTGTCAATAAAATGTAAATAACCTGGTCCTGCTGCAGCAAATAAGCCGCAGACCATCACTGAACCACCTCCATGGTTTGCTGTCGATTTCAAATTACTCGAATGTACTTTCCATACTATAGGCTTTTTCTCTAACAAGAAAAATAATTATTTTCGTATTCTTTTGTAAATTTTAGTAGTACGGTTTGATTACACTTACTAATAAGCGGGTTTTGTCTAGGTCATCTATAATTTAAACCAACTTTGTGAAGTAAGTTTCTTATTGCCGATAAGCTTTCTTACTAAATCCACTTTCAGCCATAGAAGAAAGCTTTGGACCGCATAAGAAGGATTTAGCTTTTATTTTTCGTACAAGAAAACGTTCTCTGCTTTAGAAAGTATTTTGTTTTTGGCCTGTTTTGGTTTGTTTTACGCATTTTAATGTGTCAAGTTCTTTTTTAAAAATCAAGCTGATTTTAATTAAATGTCAAGCTTGTGTATTACTTAAATCTGGCAACCCTATACCTAAGCCAGACAAAGATCATACGAAGGTGGAATCCTGTAGGCCTATTGTCTAACATGTTAAAACTATTTGAAAAGCTACTTATGAGTAAGCTAACACCCATACTGAATGCATTCAAGACCACCAATTCGGTTTAAGGAGACAACGCAGCACGATTGAACAAACACATAGGTCAATGTGGCTAGAAAAACCTACGAGGAAAATAAATATTGTTCTGCGCTCTTCATCGATGTTTCTCAGGCATTTGATAAAGTATGGCACGAAGGTTCAATACATAAACTAAAGAAAAAACCACCCGCAAACACCCTTAAACTTATAGAAAGCTACTTAACCGAGCGAAAATTTGTTGTTAAGGAAGGTAATTTTCTAATCCCTCCGCAACCGACTGAATCCGGAGTTGCTCAAGGCAGCATCATCGGTCCTGTATTGTATCTGATAGATGCCTCTGACTTGCCGGTAATAGGCTTTTCACACTCAACAACATCTAACATCAATTTGCGAATTTTCCCATAAGAATTATACACTGCTGAACGGCCAACATATTTAAAAATCATTATAAAATGTTCTTATCTCAATTTGTTCCACCCGCCATCATTCGATAAATTGACACTACGTCTTGACGAGCAAATTTTTTGTTATAGCAATGAGCAAAATGTCGGCAGAGCTGTTAACAAAAATTTGTTAAGGTCTTTGTTGTGGAGAGTACGTACAATGTTTTTGTTAGGCCTGGTTATATTTTTTTAAGGTGGTGCGGCAGAGATAGCAAATTTGTTTTGTTTGCTGTCTCTTTTTTTTCGTATTGAAAACAAGGCTTGTTGTTAAGACATCGTTGTTATAACAATTGTTTTAACAACTATGTCATAACAATGACAAAACAGTAAGAACAGCGGTCCAGACGTGACAAATTCTTGTGCTAACAATTGTTATAACAAATAATTTGCTCGTCAAGACGCTATGTTAGTGTCATCACTAAAAAGCGGCATAATAAAGTGTACAGGTGGCAAAGTTACGTCTGCTACTTATATTTTCTCTGGTAGTTTTGTGTATAATTACGTCTTATCTAGTGTATAATTACGCATAATCTAGTTTTTGTTGTATTTGTTGCCCTCATATGGCCACATGTACATTAGCGCAAATTGATGGTAGATGTTGTTGAGTGTGAAAAGTCTATAAGTACCCTGCAAAAATTGCCACTAGTCCATACATGCGTGTAAGGATAATCCGTAATGGACCAGGACTAGTCCCAAACTACCCCAAACATCTGCATTAAAAACATCCTTTTGGTTGGTATTGTGTTTCGCAAATATGTAATGAGTCTCTAGAAGTGGCTTCTTCCACTCGAATATCATATGTGGAAGTTAACGGGCATCTCCGTCATCCTCAAAGATTTTGGAGCGTTTGGCAGATGGATATCGTCATATAAATTGCAAAAGTGCCTATCATCAATTTTTAAAAATTTTCAGAAGATAAAAACCTTAATAAAAACTATTGTGAATATGTTATTTCAACATAGTATCATTAATTCAGACTTTATTAATGATACTACCCAGAAAAAAATATCATTTTTATATTCCCAATAGTTTCCTTTTTATTAAGTTACCTATCTTTCCTGAAACATTTTTAAAAATTATGATAGGCCGCCGCTTTTGCATTTTACATGGCGATATATTTTCTGGTGCTTACCGTTTGCCAAAGATCGCTATGTGTAATTAGTGGTCCAATAGATTTAATTTCGTCGCAATTTATTCCAATCCTTTCTTAAAATTATTGGGAGTTCTGCTCCTATGAAATCCTTTTGTTTGGCTTAGTTTACTTTCAAGCCACTGAATTAATTTCTCAAATTGTTTGTTGGTTGTTATTTTTTCTATTTTAAATACTTTTTCAAGTAAATAACCGTGATAGCTAAAAATTTCTACCGAGTCGTTGCCAAAAATTGTGTCGACAAAAACAGACCTAATTTAATACAATGTTGTCTTAAAGTCGCCTATTAAAATGCGAAGCAGCTGTCAATTGTTATCGAAATCCGTCAATATTGACAACGGCAATGCCAATATTGCACCGTCGACGTCACTTGTGGCGACGTTGACATAAAAAATAAACTTTTAATTACAAACATTCATTATAACCACAAATAAACGTTTGTGGAATCAGGGCTACCATATTGCTGGTAATTGATGACATTTTATGAAATAACATTCTTGGCAACACTACATTTCGTGCTAAAACACGAACATTTGTTTGAAAGTGGTACATAGCTGCATTACATAGGACCATGTTGTAACTAGTCCATATCAGCTAAAATGGACCATGTAGACCAATAATTTTTGCAGGTTAGCAACATACGCATATCAACATTCGCTGATGATACAACTTTTCTAAGTGTTCACAAAAGCTATCAAGAAGCTTCCCGCAGACTGCAAGGGTATATACCCCAGTGGAAAAATTGCTAAAACAATCGCGGATAAAAATTAACGAACAAAAATTTATACACATTACTTTTACATTGTGCAGAGAAACCTGTCCACCTATACAAATAAATAACTAAACTATACCTCAACACACTGAAGTAAAATATCCCGGTGTTCATCTTGATCGTCGTCTAACATGGAAGTCACACATAAGTGCAAAGTTGACCCAAATGAAATTAAAAGCAGGTCAAATGAATTGGCTCATCGGAAGGAAATCTGCTCTAAGCCTAGATTGTAAACTTCTTCGATACAACTCCATTCTAAAGCCAATCGGGTCCTGCTGTATCCAGTTATGGGGCACTGCCTCGGTATCAAATGTAGAAAAATTCAAAGGCGATAAAATAAAATACGTACGATTACAGTAGCCCCATGGTATGTCAGAAACAAGCGACTTCATAAAGATTTAGATGTGCCGCTGGTTAAGACAGTGTTGTCTAAACACGTGACAAGATACATAAAAAACTTGAGTTGTACCCAAATTCCCTAGCCCGAAATGTCATTAACTTTAGAGGACACACTCGGCTGAGAAGGACGGACACTCTTGCTCTCAGCCGAACACGAGAGACGTAGACAAGCTAAAAACCAACAACTGAAACAAATATTTTTGTCTGGCATTGGCTGGACTTAAAAATTAAAATTTTAGAGGTAAGATTTGATTAATTATTGTTAGTTCAATTTTATTGAAGATACAATAAATAAATATAACCGATAAAAAAAATAAAAATTTATATAAAGTAACTCGGTATGAAACAAAATATTACTTAGCCACGCACAATTTATCAATTGAAGTTTTCAAAATTAAATAATTTATAATTCGTAATGAAAATAGGTTTTATTTTATGTAACCAAGTAAATGTGTAAGAATTTGATTATCATTTGCAACCTGTTGAAGTTGGTTCACTAAAATAGGACAAAACTTTTTCATTCCAATTTTTTAATTTACAACTCCCCCATTTCATTTATATCCCATGAATAATTGAAAATTTTATTTTAGAGTTAAGGTGAGTTAAATGGTTGTAGGTATATATGTACACGCAGAGAAAAGATATGCCTAAGGCATGGTTGCGTCGACATTGTCATGTTTCCCGATACAGCTTATGGTTGTGGCAAATAAGTTATTGTTTTAAATAATTGTGAACCTTAATCAGTTTACGACAAAAAAAAACTTATTTTACATTTAATGATGACATTATTAGCATTCATATTGTTTGCAACATGGTGGAATTTATTGGTAAAAAAAATCTCTCATGCTATATTTGAAAATTCAATAACAGTATGGCTTTATAACAATAAAATATGGTTCCTGTCCATACTATTTTAAAACAGTTTGTTTGCAATGGCTACGAAAGAGACATTGCTCTCTACTTCCAAAAAATTTTATGTTCTTTTTTTGGTTGAATGTTTTTTTATGTTTTTTGCTTTACTTGAGAGCTGTAGGTTTGTTTTTGTGTGTCACTTGAAAACATAAAAAATAAGAAAGCATAAACTTAAAATAACAAAAACGGATAAAAGTTACCAAGTAATATTCCGGCATGTTCTGAAAGCCATTTCTTTTTGAAATTGCGAAATTTCATAAACGAAAAACAGTGTTATTTTAATCGAACAATTTAGTGCATTTGTAGCTTAGTTTAGATAAATTATCTGAAACACATGAGACATAAAAATGAACTAAAAGCTGCGATAAGTGAGTTTTTTGGTTGAATTCTTTCCTGAAAGTTTCCGTTTTCAAAACGAAATGGTTTCCAGAGCATGCCCGATTGCAAATAAAACATGTGTCAACAAAGATGTATGTATGTATCATCTATGTGAAAATAGATAATAATTTTTATTTCAGATTCAAAACATGTTATTTTACATTTCATTTCAAAAAAAAAAAAAAAAAATATATATATATATATATATATATATATATATATATATATATATATATATATATATATATATATATATATATATATATATATATATATATATATATATATATATATATATATATATATATATATATATATATATATATATGTATATATATATATATATATATATATATATATATATATATATATATATATATATATATATATATATATATATATATATATATATATATATATATATATATATATATATATATATATATATATATATATATATATATATATATATATATATATATATATGTATATATATATTTAGCTGCTGTCAGTTTTAAATCAAATGGTTCTTTAGAGCCATGCTATTTATATATACAAATATAATATGATTGGCTTAAATCATATAATTCAATCATAGTATGTTGCTGTTTACGATTGCCTCAACCATGTTTTTTCTTTGCGTGTGCGTATTAATTAAATTATTTAATACAACACGTTTTAAAAAAGAAGGCATGGATTTAAATTTTTATTTTTATGGGAATAAATTGGGAAATGAACGGAAATTTGTATACAAATCGACAATGAACGGTGTCAAATTGACAACGAATGGTGTAAAATTGACAACGGCATGGTGTCAAATTGACAACGGTATGATGTCAACTTGACAACACCACGGTGTCATTTCAGCACCGATATAGTGTCAAATTGACAACGATATGGTGTCAATTTGACACCATATCGTCTGGCTAGCGGTAGCCCTTGCGTTCACCTTTACGTCCAGTAATTATATACATATGTATGTGAATTCATAACTGTTAGACATTTTGGCTGTTGTTAACAAATTGTAATTGTAATATTTTTTTTGTTTAAATATACATTTTGCAAAGAAATTTATCTTGCCTAAAACTTTAATATGATATTATTTAAGTACTAAGATATCTAAATTTTATTTGAGACATTAATTTCGTTGTTATACAATAGCCAGACTGATTTAAAGTTAGATACTTATGCCTTAATTCACAAAAAAAATTTTGATTAATAGGAGACTTATTAAACAAATTTTTGTATGAAAATTGTTTTATTAGTCTGTTATAAGTCAGAATTTTTTTTGTGATTTAAGGCATTATAAAATTGATATCCAAGCAATTAAAAACACGCAATTTTGAGCAAATTTGCCCTTACTGTCCATACTTGATCCAACGCTCATTTAACACTTTGGCAAAAAAATGCGTACACATAACCGGTTTAAGAAGTGGCAATTAATATTTAACCCCAGCTTTTGGATATTAGAACATATGAGCTTAAGTCAAAATTTTACTTTAAGAAAGGTCGTATTAGGAAGGGCAAATGTAATACTAAAATAGGAAATGCTATATCTTCCAGAAGAAATTGTTTTATACATATTAATCTTCATCTCACCCTCAAAAAAAGTTCCGTGTTTTTCCCCTGTGTTTGGTTTTCCACATGTACGATATTTCTATGTATTTTGCAGTTGCAGCATAATTTGTCGATAGTCAAAACCATGATTTAACATTACACATTTTACACAAAAATTTCGGTTATGAGTACCCATACCAGGGGCCGAATTACCGCATTCGTTATCGAGTTCGTATCGAATAAAATTTCGTCACTCATTCTTAAGTTAGTTTTGCCTGAAATTTTTACATGAAACTTTTTTGATATATATTTACGAAAGTGTTAAAAAAAAGTTCGAAAATGTTCATACCGTGGACACAATTTCAAAGATATTTTGTTTTCGCTCTACTGAAACAATCAGTTTTAAGACTTACCTCTTTATTCAAGAAAACCACAGATTCGTTTATAGAATATGGAGTTTGACATTAGTATACTCCATCAGCATGGTTATTGACAATTATGTATAAGCTGTTCTCTTAAGACCACCTGTTATACTCGTATATTCGCTTTAAATACATAAGTGCAAAAATCCACTCACAAAATAACCGCCTAAAGCCTGGCACTATGTTCAAATTAGTGAAAAATGTTGCGCAACATTGATTATTTCATGCGAAAAACTTGACATGTACGTTTGTTATAAACTTCATGTATTGCCAATACATTTTATATGTTTTCATCAAGAAAAACAGAGTACTACTTATGCAAAATTTTTTCATGAACAATTCATGCCACTTTTTTTAAATATTTTGACAGCATTTCACGTGAAATGTTGAACACAATACCATGCTTAACAGCCTCACTTAAATCAGAGCGTTCATCGTCGCGTCAGCAACAGGGTACGTATTTTCCGTAAATTCAAAGTAAGTTTTTCGTCTTACAATATACGGTAAATACGTAACCTCCTGCCAACACAACGCTCTGATTTAAGTTGACTCAAGAATGATATTCCATCATTCTTGGGCTGAGCTGTATGTAAGTAGACTTGAGAGAGAATTAAATTAAGAGTCAAAGTAGAGATAAATGAATTTTGAATTGGTAATGTTCCATGTGGTGGACGATATAAATCGATGTTTTAAAAACACTCGGTGTAAAGTATCGATATATCGAAAGACTCCGATGTTTTTTTTAGTCATCAACATCGAATAAATATCGGAATCGGAAGAGTAATAAATCTGAAGATATGTTGTCTGATGAACTTTCAGGAATCCTGTCGAAAGACTGTAACTAGCAATTTCCAAAACTAAGTACATAAAATCGCCCTTATATTAGGGATCTAACCGATGCCGATATATCGGCGATGCATCAGATTTTCCGATACATCGTCGATACGACGATACTTTTAAAATTTTCAGGAGTTTTTTTTTAGCAAGTTATTTATTTTTGTTAATTTGACCATGAACTAAATTCATTTCGATATTTTTTAAATCATATTAATATCAATTTTAAAAATTAATAATATTTTGCGCGGTTATTTTGTAAACAATACAATTTGTTTTTTGTTAATTTTACCATGAATTCAAATTCAATTCGTTGACTTATTGTAATTACTATAAAATACGCTTTATATGAATATAGAAAGATGGGTAGGTTTTGAAGCAAATTTTTGCAAAAAAAAAACGCAACATTTAAAAAAATCTGAAAAAAAAACAAAAAATTACATATTTCTTTTGACGATATTTATTTACATGAAGTATAAGTCAAAACAAAATCTTTTAAATATGCACGGAAAGCTTAAGTCCTCTTCTATTCGACACTGTTTAAAAATTGAAAATCGGTGCAGAAACAACGCAGTGAAGATTGTTTTTGTCCGTGAAGTCCGAAAAAATAGGGTGAATTCGTAAATGCAGTAAATTTGCGCAACCGGTGTGCAAACTTTTGCAATTGTAATAAAAATGCAGCAATCTGTAGCAGTACTGTCAAATGTTTACGTAAAGAAACTTTTGAGGAAAATATTATTTTCAAATAATAGTTTTCGGATGCAGAACTTTGATTATTGCGCAATTACTGAATTTACGAATGTACCCATAGCTTTTTTTATCGATAACTTACGATTTTGAGGGTGTATTGAAAATTTTTAAAATGGCGAAATGATCTACTCAACTAGACCTACAAGCCCCACTAAGGGATCTACCTAAATAATAGCGTTGTGGCGTCGTGTTCGTATTTACTATACATTTCAACAGCTAATTTTTAATTTCAATGTACGGTAAATACATACTAGGGTATCCATTTTAATTGATTTTTCAATTGTTCGATTAATCAATTAATCTAAATTGAGGTTTTTAAAAACTTTTATTTCGTTCGAGTTATTCGAGTAAGCTTTACTGCTAAAAATTATTCGGGTTAATCGGAAATTTTTTCAATTACTCGGTTTTTTATAAATTATTGTGGACAAAAATAAAACAAATCAAGTTTTTTTCCCCGTTTTTATATATTTTAATAATAAAAACAAGATAATAAACAATATTTCTACATAAATTAGATCATAAACTGTTCATTTAAAATTGTTCTTTTTTTACTATTCAAATGTTTCAATGCGGAATAAAAACAGTCGGAATTGGCATAGCATTGTTGTTATAAAATTAACTTGCAACAACAAAACTTTTATAATTCCGAACATTTTCATATCACATGGAGAACAGATCAGGATAATTGATTAAATAATCAAACAAAATCAATACATGTAATCCTAAAAATAATAATTCTTTTTATTAATTTCATAGATATTTTTTCGATTGAGCATTTCTCACTAATCGTTGGCGCTGGAGAAATTGAGAAAAGTGAATTAAAATACATTTCCAATTTATCGGATCAATTCTTTGTTTTTAATAGACCACACAGTAATATTTTATATGATAAAAATAATTTTTTTCCTCTTTGATTTAGTGAATGTTTTTTAAATTTTCATTGAATTTCGTCAGTAGATTACATTCGATATTTGAATATGAGAAATCTATTTATTGCTCTCGAAATATCTTCTTTATTTAAAATAATTTTTGTTTGATGGTTATATTTCCGAATTTTTTACAAGATATGTATTTGAAGTGGGTTGCTTTCTCCCTGTTATTGTTAATGCATTATTTACTTAATTCTTTGATCATGTGGTCTATTAGTATGAAATAACGTTCATGCAATTCGAAAGTTACGTTAAATTCATATATGTAATTTAAAAAATTTTGCCAGTTTTTATTAAGAAATCTGCAAAAACTCGTTAAAAAAAGAACATTTTCATACAATTTTTTAGTCGAGTTGTTCGATTAATCGACTTAAATTACTCGAATATATTTTTACTCATTGAAATTTTTTGTTTGATCGAACATTATTTGACTTCAATTATTCGATTAATCGAGCAAACATTATTCGAGTGAATACCCTGAATATCCTGCTGACGTCGCGTTGGCTTAACGCTCTTATTTGGGGAGCTTAGTATGTCCTTTTTCACGAGTAAAAAAACATGTTTGTAACAGCGTATAATTAAGCTATTAAGATATTTAGAACAATATTAGTTTATAAATGTCCTTTAAAAAATCGATTTTTTAGAAAGCATGGCGAGTATTTTTTTAAATTATAAAAGAATTACAAATTTTTACTTGCTTTTCTACTAATTATCTAAATATAGTTCCTAAAAAATTACTTCCAATTTTTTATACTGGGTTAATATTAATTTTAAATATTAATAATCTCTTACATTGTAATTTTGTATAATAAAAAAATTGCACTTCTTGAGGTTTGTTAATCTAAACTTGAACTCAATTTCAATATTCGTATCGGTATCGGAGTCGGTATCGGCGATATTTATTTTTAAATATCGGTGTCGGATCGGCAAAACGGCGTATCGTTATGTCCCTGCTTTAAATATCTGACGATGGTGGGAACATCGGTACCGTATGAACGACTATTTTCGCAAAGCGGCATAGGTGATGACTCAACAAAGAAACTGATTGAGTGGCAAACTTTTTTACAAAGTATTCATAAAGGTAGCTTTAGACTATAATACAAGTATTAATACTTTTGATAGCCGATAGCCCAAGTAGCTAGCGCTATATACTTATGTATACATATAAGTCATACTTATATAAGGTTAATATCATTTAAATAAATAAATAATACTTTTGAGAAACGTAAAATTTCGGCATCGAAAACATCGATCTTTTTTTCAATGTCCATCACTATTCCATGCTTTTTTGCAAAACAAACATAATAAAAGGTGCCTATTATGAGCAACATTAGATTTTCGATTGTTGTCGAATAAACTGATCGAACGATTTTTCATTTGGTGTTATGGGGCACATTCGATAAAAATAGCGCTATGTGAATTTCACTTATTTGGATTGTGCACAATAGTTATTGATGGGAAAAGTGCATATACCCAATTGGTAAATAAATACTCGGTAAAATTAGTAAATTGGGTAAATACTCTGGTATATACCCAAAAGCTTTTAATAAATTTTGTTGAAAAATTTAATAAACGAACACATTGCGCGGCAAATTTTATGATTAAAACTCGCTCAAGCTACTAGGAGCGTTAGCCCCTCGGTAAAAATTGCGAAAATTACGGAAATTCGCAATAACTTGCTTATGTATGAAAGATTACAATGTTGCGATTATTTAAAATGCAAGAAAACCAAAACCTTTGAAGCGAAAGAGATGACATATTAAAAAATCAGCCGTGACTAAATTCTTGTTTTGAATACGTCGCATGTTGGGAAAAACATAGTAAAAACGCTCGCATCGCCTATTTTTCTTGATAGCGCCTTTGTTATAAGCGATAGGTTCATAGATTTTGGATATGTTTCATATAAATTTTCAGAGAATAATGTGGTGAAAAAATGTTTAATGTAATACTATTGGACGTTAGTACCCTACACTCGGAAGTCAAGACTTTTAAACAATTACACCACATGAAAAATTAAGATCTAATATATCTTAGTTTTTTACAATTAGTTAGCCTAAAAAATAGAAAATAAAGATATACGTGTATCACCGATTTTTTTAAATTTTAGATGTGAACCATTTATTTGGTGCACTGAGCAAGAAAATCCTCATAAGCCATTTTCGTTCTATGTAAATGTACTATAAGTTCTATTAATTAAAAATTTTGTCTTTCGCAACAGAATTGTTAAGAAAGTAATCTGATGCATAAATTTTTTAATTTTTGTGCCCTACACTGATAGCTTAAAACTGGTAGGAAAGATGTTTTTAAAGTTATACATAGTACTAATATGGGTACTTTGAACAAAATGTAATAAATTGTTTCTACTACTGATTTTAAATTAGTTATACTAGCATAGATATGAATTATATGAACGTAAACTATTTATTATTGGATCAGAAATCTGTTAAAAATATCGACATATATGCCTTGAAATCCTTATTGCAATGCTCCTTCGCTTTTCTGTCTGAAAGAAGTAACTAACTTTAGACACAAATATATTATATTGGAACTAAACACTGTAGTCTGAAATATCATTAAAAGTTTTTGATGAAATATAAAGGCAAAATTCTATACTTTTTCATGTCCAGTTCAGTTTGTGCTAGTTGGTGACATTTAGTACCATCCATATTTTTTAGTAAGAATCCCAGCGGTTCCCTTAGCGAATTGATCAAATGTTTCGGCGTCTATATCCCGGGATATATTTAGTTATATATTTAACTAATTATAAGTGAAGGAAATTTATTTTTTGCTCCTGTTTTTACTTATTTAAAAAAAGGAATTGAACGAAATTTTCAAGAAGTATTAAACTTATTAAAACTTACATATGTCTGCACAAAATTTCATTTACAATGATTTTTCTCTCCGCCATGATAATTTTTTTGTTTCAGGATATATGAGACGGACACGAATCCTTGCAAAACTAATTTTTGGTGTGATTTATATTAAATATTTGTATAGTTAAACATTTAACTCATTACAAGGGAAGGAAATTTACTTTTGCTCCTTTTTAGTTTTTTGAAAAAGGACATTTTTGAGGAAGGCGTATCCTTGCACTAAATTGAACGAAGTGTTGACGAATCATCAAATATATTAAAATTTATGTCTGTAAAAAACTGCATTTACAGTTATTTTTCTCTCCGCTATAGCAATTTTTTATTTCAGGATATATCGGAAGGACACGAAACAACAACTTTTCTGTAGATCTAATAAATAAAATAAAATCTAATAAATAAAATAAAATAATAAAATAAATATAAAATTTTCAAGCAACATTGTACTAGAGCGGAATCTAGTAGATTTCAATTTAAATCTTTTTTAAAATCTATACCGTTTACACCAAACGTTTTTGGATTTTTTTTAAATTTCACTGCCAAACTACATAGAAAAATTAAGCTTCAAAACCAAAATAGCTAGAGGATAAACCTAATAGCAACTACACAAACCTAATGCGGTTTTTTTTTTTTGGACAATATGAAAAAATCAGCGTTGTAGTTCCCACACACCACAAGATTTTGACAAAATCCAGTAATACTACATTTACACCAGAGCGAAATCTAGTAGATTTCAATTGAAATCTATTTTTTAATCTATACCGTTTACACCATATATTTTTTTTAAATTTTTTTAAATTTCACTGTCAAGCTACATAGAAAAATTAAGCTTCAAAACCAAAATAGGTAGAGGATAAACCTAATAGGAAATACGCAAACCTTATGCGGTTTATTTTTTAGTACAATATGAAAAAATCAGAGTTGTAGTTCTCATGCACAACAAGATTTTGAAAAAATCCAGTAAGAAACTACATTTTATTTTGTATGGGAAATCTAATCAAATAAACTAGATTTTGCCAAAAATCTCGTTTGAACTAGATTTCATGCCGATGTTAACTATTATTAGCTTATTTTAATGCTTTATTCGTCCTTTCAGCTCATGGCAACTAAAACAAAAATTTACAAGGTTTTGGAGCAACTGAAAACGGCTTCTTATGTAATTTCACCCGCTGAATCCGAATCTGCATTCAGTTAATTTTTTTGATTCTAGGTAACATAAATGGATAACTGGTTGTCCTATTCATTTGTCTCTAAAAACCTAATTCAACAACATTATTATTTTTATGTCACACGAATATTGTTTCTTAATCTGCTGATTAGGTTTAGAGATATCGTGGAAAAATTTTTTAAAGATAATATTGTAGTCGAGTTTTGGTTTTTTGTTTTAATTGAATAGGACAACCAGTTCTTCAGTTATATTAACATTTCTTGTAACTGTAACTTAATTACCACATTTTTTTGTTCGTCTCTAATTTTCTGCATATTTAATTGGGAAACATCATAAGCTGCGGATCAATTTTGATGAAATATGGCTTGTTTTGTTTGAAATATAGTTTTCTATAAGCTCTAGAAAAGTACTTAAATTTTTATTTTTTTTAATTATTTATGATACAATTTTGATTAAAAAATATTTCGACAAGTTACACGACATCTCTAAAACTTATCAGCAGATTAAAAAACAATATTGGTGTGGCTTAGAGATAATATTGTTGTTCCATTAACTTTTTTTTAATAAATAAGACAACCCGTTATCCAGTTATGTTAACTTTTGCTGTGCAACTGCTTTATTTTTGAAAAATGCGTATATCTCGAAAATTAGAAGCAAAAAAAAAAAACAATAAATAAACTGCATGCAGATTTGGATTCAGCGGCTGAAATTATATTAGAAACCGTTTTCAGTTGCTCCTTTCCAAAACCTTGTAAATTTGTGTTTTATTTGCCATGAGCCGAAATGATGAATGAAGCAATTAAATAAGCTAATGCTGATTGAAAATTTTATATTTATTTTATTAATTCTTAGATCTACAGAAAAGTTGTAAGGAAATAATATGTTGCAAACTTCACAAGCAATATTTTCCTCCTATAAAACATTTTTGTGAAATTAATATTTTGGAAGTTACGAGGCAAGAAAGCAAAATTTTTGGAATTTTCCCCAAAATTTGAGCGTGATGGCGCCTCGCATTACCCCCAACCGATTGACCTGAAAATTTGGCAGAAATCGAATTTTTTCAAACAAAGGGTCACTCTAAAAAGCATACCTTGTGCTAGCAATTCTTTATTGTCAGTACATTGCCAGCACATTGCACATTGGTTAGTAAAAAAAAGGAAATAATTCAGTATCTTCGTAACTGCTGAAGCAAGTGACATGAAATTTTACATGGTTATAGCTGAGAAGTTGTCCGTCATAAGTTTGAAGAGTTTGGGGTTCTGGCTCCTTCGGGAGAGGCTCCAGGGGTTCCCAAAATTGGTAACCTCGGGTATGTCAAACTTTAAAAAAATCTTCAAAATTACATTTCTTGTCCAATTCCGAAACCCTTTCCTATTTTTGAATCTGCTATCAAAGGCCTACATTTGCCTCACTTACGGTTTGAATTTCTCTCCGATAGTTCAAAAGTTACAAACTATGCAAAAAAAATTTTTGCAAATTTGGCGATCTTATTCTGCTATTTTTTAAACCGTGAAGTTGTCTTAAGTCGCAAAATTATACCAAAAATATATATAATATATATAATAATAATATAATAATAATCTGCACAATTCAACAAAAATTTTCCGATTTACCGAATCAGTTTATCTTAATGGAGTGAGAAATGGCAGCAGTTTTAATTTTACACTTAAAAAAAGTTGATTTTTTGTAAATATTTTGTCAAAAAGTTACTATCAGTATTTTGATTATAAATAATTCTTGCAAAAAAAACCGACTACAAAATAGGCGTGGCACCGCGACCCCATATTTTATCAGCATGTACTTTTAAGAGAACTAATCGTGTGTGCGAAGTCTCATAAGAATCGGATAAGTAGAAGTAGTTGAAATGAATATTTACTTTTCACGGGCGTGGCACTGTCCACTTTTCCAACCACATTGTTGTATATTAACGATAACTAAACATGTATGCAAAGTTTCATAAGAATCGGCTAAGTAGAAGTAGTTAAAATGCTTATTTAATTTTCATGTGAGTGGCCACTTTTCTAAACATAATGTTATATTGTAACGATAACTAAAGGTGTATGCAAAGTTTCATATGAATCGGTTTAGCAGAAGTTGTTGAAAAATAATATTTACTTTGCATGGGCGTGGCACCGCCCACTTCTTTGATCCTGATATAATATTTAAACAGACGCTTAATGTGTGTGCAAAGTTTCATAAGAATCGGTTGAGTAGAACTAGATGAAAACGAATGTGTATTTACTTTGCAAGGGTGTGACTCCGCCCACTTTTCAATGGGACCAATCTGGAAGTACATCCTTTTGAATAGAGAAAAAAAATCTGAAATCGGTTCATTAATGGCGGAGTTTTGAGGGAACATACATAAAAAAATATACATGCCGAATTGATAAAAAAGGTCTCTACCTTCAAAATTATATAAAATGTTCCAAACAAAAGTCTAATACTTTTTCTGTTATAGCGCGTACAATGTACACACTAGTGAATGGTAAACGAAGCAGGAAATCGATTTTCGACTTTTCGATCAACCATTTTCCATTCCGATTAATTAGCCGATTAATCGTAGGTAAAAATCGATTATTTTGTAGTCGATTTTTATTTATTTGTATTTTTTTTTAATTAGACTAAATTTGCACGATGAAATATTTCATGAAATTTTTGTCATTTAACTTTATTTGCTAATAGAATGCACTGAAAAACAAGATGGGTTGAAAAAGTGGTAGGAAATAAAATTTCATGTGGTTTTCTTCACCCCATTAGCTTTTCCGCCCTTAAACCAGCAGCTAAGAAAAGTTTCATGAAGAAAATTTCATGAAATAAGTTAAGTACATATTACTTTTTTTTCTTTTATTTCTAATACTAAATTTACGCGATAAAATATTTGTTGAAACTTTTTTGTTTGCTTCTTAATTGCAAGCGTTCAACAGAAATGAAGTAAAAAAAATTTACCAAAGCCATCTAAAAATGGGTTTTTATTTAGTTTTTCCTTTTTCTTGTAAATACCTAAAACTCGATATTGAACCATAGAAATGTGCATGGTTAACAAAACCTTTCTTTCTAAACTTCACTGATTGCTCGTTTTTCTAATTTCGATTAATCGGAGCCAAAAGTCGATTTCAGTATAAAGTTGACAACTAAAAATCGATTTAAAAAAAATCGTTTTTTGGCATTGAAAATCGGTTTTCGACTACAATCGAAATCGACTTACCATTCACTAGTACACACTTAATTTGCTGGTTTCCAGTAGAAATATAAAACTAGAGTTTGTTAAACGCGGCGTGGCGAATGATTGATATTAATTCAGTTAAGAAAAAAATCTAAAAAAATTAATTTTTGTTGGATTGGTATTGAAAATAGTGTAAAAATATGAATTTGGTCTTGATAACAAACAACGTGATAACAACAACGTATTAGACTTTTGTTTGGAACATTTTATATAATTTTAAAGGTAGAGACCTGTAGACCAAGATTTTTTATTTTTTTATAGAGCTTACCTTTTTAGCTTGACTTTTTTGTCCTCTATCCAAATCATGTTAACTTGGTTAAGGTGTTTGAAGAAACTTATTTTTTTATAATCTAAATACTGATAGTAACTTTTTGACAAAAAAAAGTTTTAAGTGTAAAATTGAAACTGCTGCCGTTTCTCACTCCATTAAGATAAATTGATTCGGTAAATTGGAACATTTTTGCTGAATTGTGCAGATTATTATTAAATTTTGGTATATTTTTGCGACATAAGACAGCTTCACAGTTTAAAAAATGCCAGAATAAAATCGCCTAATTTGCAAAAACATTTTTTTTTGTAAGGCCTGTAACTTTTGAACTATCGGAGATAGTTGAGACAAACGTAGGCCTTTGATAGCAGATTCCAAAATGGGAGAGGGTTTGGAAATCGGAAAAGAAATGTAATTTTCGCGATTTTTTTAAAGTTTGACATATCTGATGTTACCGATTTTTGGAACCCCTGGAGCCTCTCTCGTAGGAGCCAGCACCTCAAACTCTTCAAACTTAAGACGGACAACATGTAAGCTATAACCATGTAAAATTTCATGTCACTGGCTGCAGCAGTTACGAAGATACTGAATTATTTCCATTTTTCTTTGCCACAAACCACTGTGCATTGCCTGATCTGACAATATTGTAAGATCTACCAACCGTCTGTACATAGGCTGAGGAAACACCCTGTATTTAGCTGAATATTAATATATTTGTTCGTAATTATTATTAATATATTTTTAAATATCGATCGGCATCGATATATATCGAATAAAAAATATCGATATATCGAAATTTTTTCGACAATGATAATTATTCATACGTAGTCCCCAATTTTTTTTTAAATAAAAAAAGTACCTTTCTTATAAATAATTAAGCTGGAAAGAGTTAATTTCCAAGATCCTTACTATTCCACCAATATTTCATGGAACATACATCAACAAAATTACACTCAAAGAATGATAATTTTTCGAATAGACAAAATATTATAAATAAAACAAAAGATTTTGTTAGTAATATTGTATTTGATGAAGACTGTGCCGAAATGTTTTTAAAAATTGCACGAAAACAAAACCAAAGCTAAAAATATCGAATTAAAAATATCGACGATATATATCGATATATTTTTAAGAAAATATAGATATTTATTGCCCATCCCTACTGTCTTATCAGTAGTGAGGTGGTATTGTAAAATAAAACGATAAAAACTAAATTAATAGCTATTATGGTAAATTTTGGTACGATATAGGGAAACAAATTATATATTAACAGTCATATTCATAAATATTTAACTACTTTTAAGCAAAATTTCATAAAATTGCATTCATAAATGTATATTACATGAACATTTTAAAATAGGTTTAAAGATGTTATGCACCTACTATAACCTAGGGATGTAACTTATACCGATATATCGGCGATGCATCAGATTTTCCTATACATCGGTATAGGCGATATTTTACTGTCGATACTTTAAAAAAATGTTTCAGTGTTTTTTTTAGCAAATTATTTATTTTTTGTTAATTTTACCTGAATTAAATTCATTTCGTTATTTTTTAAATCTTATTAATATCAATTTTAAAAATTAATAATATTTTACGATGTTACTTTGTAAAACAATTATTTATTTTTTTGTTAATTTTACCATGAACTGAAATTCAATTCGTTGTTTTTTAAATTTTATTCCAAGCAAAAAAAGACACCCCAAAGAAGTCATGAAAATGTAGAATTCGCGATTTGGAAGTACATATTAATTTAAGTGAATAAATATTAGTTTCCAAAAACCGGAATTTTCCAAGAAACCGGGTTTCGAATTATTCGAAAAATAGTTTTTTAAAAAACTCGGTTTCGAATAAGGTTTTGTGCAAATAAACCACTTAACCGGTTTTTATAAAATGAGTGTGGAAATTTTATTTTTTCACTTTCTTCGAAAAATCTTTATAATAAATACTATACACATTCATGGGATCTTTTCTTTGAACAAAACTACTAAGCTAAGCTGTTTAATGCGCTAAAAATAGAGTCCTCAGTTTTTTTCTATCAGCTAAATTTTGTTTTAATCGACATATCTAATATTTCGACCAAAAAACACCAAAAGATGTCGTACACAATTATCTGAAAACTATCCTAATGCAGTTTTTATGATTTGATCAACTCTTTCCGAGTTATCCACAAATTAACAATTTGTTTCTTTATAGAAGCTCATAAAACATTTAAAACTGCAAATACTTCACCTGTTAATTATTGTTCTTCAGGACAAGTGTCTTACGAACAAAATGAGCCATGTATCATGAAGATCGATGGACAAGTGTTGGTTTTATTAGCAATTAAGTGAATACACACACCCACACACTCAAAAGGTACTTTCGTTTTAAATATTTTCAAACAAAAAATTAATTTATTTCCTAAAGAAATTTTACTTAAAACGGTACGACCGATTTGCATGATTATTTTGTTGTTGTTATATTCAAGACCTCAGGATGAAGCTTGTATGAAAGACAAATGTTTAAATTGCTACTAATGACGTAATATTTCCGTCTTTCAGTAAATTGTATTTCTAATATTCGTTGGAAATCTATTAGAATTTAAACTACTGAAGCGATATTTATAAAATTTTCCTTTTGTTACCAATTGTCCATAAAGTAGAGCATGCAATAAACTTTTTGATATGTAAGGTGGGACGAGTCGGTAAACTATCGGAACTGAATAAATAAGGCGCTATATTTTAATGCGTAATTAATAGTAATTAAAGTTTTGTTTTAAAGCATATAAGCAATTGCTTCAAAAAATTAAATTTTATCAGATTTTAATAGCTTTTACGGTCTTTTTCACATGCATGGTTAAAAGCTAACGTCGACTTTAACGGCAAGTTTTGTATGCCGAACTTCCCGTTAAAGTGCACGTTAACTCTTAATCGTACATTGTGAAAAGGGCCGTTAGAGAAATAAGTTCAAGCATGTAATGCAAATTTTTTCTTTATATAGATTTGGTTTGAGAAATTTAAAAAGTTCTAACCATATTTTTTACATAATATTTTAAAAATAATGGTGGCAAATTCGGGAATACGCGTCGACTAAGTGAAAAATACATGGAAAACAAAAACAAAACCGCGTAAATATCAAAATTTTGTTTTTGTTTATCATACAAAACTTACCGGTTTTAAAAGAGAGAGGTACGCGGTAAAACTCTCACGTTTATCTGAATTTAGAAATGTATAGAAAACAAAAACAGTTTTTAAAATTTTGTTTTTGTTATCACGTAAATTTTTACTACTTCGGCGCGTTTCCCAAATAGCCACCAATATTTTGGACAGGATGACGACATTTCAACAGTTTTTTTTTGCATATTTTTAATTAAACTAGAGGTAGAGTAAACGGTAGGTAAAATAAAACCTAAAGAAAGAAATGGGAAGATACTATTTTTAGTACCTTTTTTATATATCGATGCCGATCGATATTTATAAATATATCAATATCGATATATATATATATATATATATATATATATATATATATATATATATATATATATATATATATATATATATATATATATATATATATATATATATATATATATATATATATATATATATATATATATATATATATACATCGATGTATTTGTTTACTTGCCCATCGCTAATATATATGCAACTTTATTATAATTAGCAATCATGAGTTATATATATATATATATATATATATATATATATATATATATATATAAATATATATATATATATATATATATATATATATATATATATATATATATATATATATAAATATATATATATATATATATATATATATAATGGGTGATTTTATAAGAACTATCGGAAAGTAAAAAAAAAACACATAAAATTCAGAAAAATGCATGAAATATTTATTTGGATCGATAGTTGGGTCGATATAATTTAATGTTTGAAGATTATTTCATGCAAATGTTGGCCGCGGCTGCGCCTCAAATGGTCCATCCGCTTAGTCCAATTTTGGCATACTCTTTCCAACATTTCGGCCGGTATCTCACGAATAATGTTGGCAATGTTGGCTTCCAGTGCGTCAATCGAAGCGGGCTTGTCGCTATAGACATTAGCCTTAACATAGCCCCACAAAAAATAGTCTAGAGGCGTTAAATCGCACGATCTGGGCGGCCAATTGACTGGTCCCAAGCGTGAAATAAACTGTTCACCGAACTCGCCTCTCAATTGGTCCATTGTTTCGCGTGCTGTGTGGCATGTGGCACCGTCTTGTTGAAACCACATGTCATGCAAGTCAAGCTCTTCCATTTTGGGCAGAAAAAAGTTTGTTATCATCGCACGGTAGCGCTCACCATTCACAGTAACGTTGTGATTCGCATCATCTTTGAAGAAATACGGTCCAATGATGCCGCCAGCCCATAATCCGCACCAAACGGTTGTTTTTTGTGGATGCATTGGTAGCTCTTGCAATGCTTCTGGCTGCTCTTCACTCCAAATACGGCAGTTTTGCTTGTTCACGTATCCATTCAACCAGAAATGAGCCTCGTCGCTGAACACAATTCTTCGATAAAAAAGTGGATCTTCATCTAACTTAACAGAGCACGCATTTTGGTAATAAAATTCAATAATTTGCAAGCGTTGTTCGTTTGTAAGACGATTCATGATTAAATTATAGACCAAACTGAAGATGTTTGACAGTGACACAAGATACAAAACGTGCGTGAGCTGTCAAAAGTAGTGTTGCCAAAAAGATAATAGCAAATATATATATATATATATATATATATATATATATATATATATATATATATATATATATATATATATATATATATATATATATATATATATATATATATATATATATATATATATATATATATATATATATATATATATATATATATATATATATATATATATATATATATATATATATATATATATATATATATATATATATATATATATATATATATATATATATATTACACATAAAAAAATTTTGAAGATTTTTTTTCTAAAATGAGGATTTTTATTCGAAGAATAAAGATTTTTCTCCGAAAATTTCCGGCACCACTGTTTTCATTACATTTCTAATATGAAATGAACGCGAGAATTTAAACGCGTTGCTCTCTCTTTTAAAAACGGCAAGTTTTGTATGATAAACAAAAACTATTTATTTAGATTTATGCTATTTTTTTTTGTTTGCCATGTAACTTTCACTAAGTCGACGCGTATTCCAGAATACCCACCATCACTGTTGCTAGAAATGCAGATTTATCTGCATTTTGCACATTTTAGCCCTCCAAAAAGAAGAAATGCAGATTTGAAGATTTTTGACCTAAAAACGCAGATTTTTTAATCGCTAATAATGTGTCAATTTTTTTCTTATATTGTTACTACCTTGCGTTTCTTTTATGTGAAAACGAAAATACCAACCAATATTTTCCTAAATTTTCTAAAGAAAACGAAAAATAAGATTTGGACTCGGAGCTTAGAGCGTAAATTTTCGAACTTTAAAGATAATATGAAAAAAAAAGTTTATGGAAAAAAATATCTGAAACAAATCAAGGTAATTCTGATTATGCTTTTCCAACTCTAAGTTCATTAAAAATACAATGCTTTTACCACATTCATCGAAAGAATTTTTAGGTAAAGTTGAATAAAACAATAGTTCAAAGTCGTTTGGAACCTGAATCGTAAAAAACTTAATAGTAAAACTTAAATAGTTCCCACTTGACATATTGATACATCCAGATTGTATAAATATCAGATACATTCTAAATTAAATTAAATTAAATACCATTATACTTAATGCGACTTTAAAAATTTACGCGATGAAAAATATATTTTCATACCTGTACGTATTTAAGTTTCATGAATAAATTGTTAATTTGCTTAAATAATACATATACAATTGGTATAAAAAGTGGGTTTAAGGATTTTTTGAAGATTTTGAAAATAAAATGCAGATTTTGCAGATTTTTTCCTAATAAATGATACATTTGCATATTTTATCCCTAAAAATTCTGGCAACACTGGCCACCATTAATAATCTCTTACACTGTAAAGGTCTATTCACACTCATCCGTTCCGTATCAGTGCCGTGTCCGTTCAGTGTCAGTGAAAATCGGATGGTAGTTCACACTCATCCGTTGTACGTTCAGTGTTTTAAGTGAATAAAGATGACTTATTTTGCGGATCATGAGTTGGCAATTATTGCCATAGCTCTAGACGATGAAGAAAATCAATTAAAAATGCGAAAATGACTTCACAAGGCTTGGACAAAACGTGAAAGTGAAGGAGAATTAATTGGTGTAGTCTATTCTACAGACTACACCAATTAACACGAACTTTGAAAATTTAAAGTGTCTATATATATCTGCATATTAAAATAGTATTTCATCCTTTTTCGTTGCTCGATTTAGAACACCCTTTAATTTTTAACTGTCATATATTTGTTGTTGTAGCGTACAAAGTTTTACATTTCCTGTGAAAACTTCAGGTCCGTAGCTCTTACGGTTCCCGAGAAAACATTACATTAGTATTTCATCATTTTTCATTGCTCGCTTTAGAGCACCCTTTAATTTTTAGCTGTCATATATTTGTTGTTGTAGCGGCCAAAGTTCTACATATTCTGCGAAAATTTCAGGTCCGTAGCTCTTACGGTTCCCGAGAAAATAGCCTGTGACAGACAGACAGACCGACATCGTAGCGAAAACAATAGGGTTCCCTGAAAAGTAAAAAATGCACACACACGAATTGAAGTTTGCTAAAAAAATTTGGTGAAAAATAATAATTTTGTTTCGGACTCTGCCTTAGATTTTGACTTTTTCATGATGTTCTGCATTCTAGTAGTCAAGCGTTTTCATTTAATACCCAAATCAAAAAAAAAATGTATATAATCTCTCAGTTTGTGCTGGCCGTCGTTTTGATCTCGAAGTTTTTTCATGGCGTACTGCATTCTACTAGTCAACCACTTTCATTTGATATCCATATTGAGGTGTTTGTAAACAAATAACTAATCAACAGGTAGGGGATAAAACTAAATATTACTTTTTATGGACGTGACGCGGCCCACTTTTTAATCACAAAATTGTATTGTTATTAGAAATATATGCACTTACCAAATTTCAGATCAATCCGTTGACAGGAAGGGTGTAAATTTTCAATTACTATGTTCTACCCGACGACACAAACAAGATAAGGTAAATAAAAAAATGTTAAAAAACTGTTGAACTTATAATAAAATACCATCAGTGCATCAGTGAAAAAATAAAAATATCGTTGTCGACTTATTTAAAAAAACACGGAACGGACACTGAAGCAGCACGGACGGCAAAAACGGATGAGTGTGAATAGCTCCATTTAAAACTAAGGCAACGATATTTTATTTTTCACTGACACTGAACGGAACTGATACGGCACTGATACGGAACGGATGAGTGTGAATAGACCTTAATTTTGTATAATAAAAAAATTTCCCTTCTTGAGTTCTGTTAATCTAACCTTGAACTTAATTTCAATATTCGTATCGGTATCGGAATCGGTGTCGGCGATATTTATTTTTAAGTATCGGTATCGCATCGGCAAAACGGCGTATCGTTACCTTCCTACTATAAACCTGCAATAAATTCATATCATGAAAATATCAATTTTAACTTCATATATCTTTGCAAATTTAGCACACAGGAATAAATGTATTCTTTAATTAAAGCTTGAAATTTTGGCTATAAGCGTTTAGGTATGTTTTTTTTTTAATTTGATAGAATATGCTACTAAATTATTTAATTTAAACTAAACTCCAAACAAAATTAGCAAAAAAAAAACACAATCAAAACACATAAAAGCAAAAAGAAATATTAGTGATGTAGAAACAATCAACACAAATGAAAATACGCTCGTTATTCGAGTACCTTTTTCATACATGATATAAAGAATCGTCTGAATTCTTTTGTAATCATTTCACTTTTTTGATTTTACTTCATAGAAAACTTGTATTAAATAAGTAGACAATAATATTATAAAGAGAGTTCAAAAAAAACTTAACTTACATGAAAACAATAAAAAGCTATTCATTTATTTCAATATCCGGATGAAATCATATTCTTTTTATTGCAACACAAACTACAAAACATGGTGGTGTTGCCAGTATCGAAACCAAAAAATCCTTAAAACACACAATCACCCCTATCGCGAATAACAAGTGAATTTATGTTCCCATGAAATTTTCATTTCCCTTCGAGGAAAATTGCTATCGTGAAGTTCCCGTGAACTATTTTTCCCGCTATCAGTTCTCAGTGAATGTAAAAAAGAAAAGAAGCTCAGTAAAATAAATTAAAAATCAAAGAAAATTTTGTTTAAAAATACATAAAAAAATACAGTGCTAAGAATTGGAATTATTTCTCATTCCATGAGGAATCTAAACAAATCCGAATTATTCGGCCAGGTTTGCTACACTCATAGAAAAATGTATCATCGCATTGATGACGCCCTATCATCAGAATTCTGACATTAATGCTATGACAAATTTCATCAATAGAACGAAAACTGACATCAATCTGATGACAAACGTCATTACAGAATTTTGTCATAGTTTAAGTGTCATCAATGCTATGATTGGAATGACATCAATACGATGTCACTTATTATATAATATTAAATTGTAAAATATGTATGTATAAGAGAAATAAGTAAACAATGTTATAATGCTTGTAGTTTGTATTTTAAAACAAATGTTATTGTTTTATTTTTTATTTTTGTGTTTAAACGCATTTTTAAAAAGTTAAAAAACATGACATTGCATTGATGCACACTTATCATCATTACTATGACAGATACAATACGCAAGACCTTTTAAAAACTAAGCCGGTACAGCAGACATACACAAGAAAAACGTTGAAACAAGCGATAGTATGACACCTTTTCATCATATTGATGTCACATAGTCATCACATGTGTCATCAATATCAAATAGAATGAGCGCGAAGAGAGTAAAGTGTGGAAAAACAACAAAAACATACTCTTGACACAAATGAAATAAAAGAAGTTGCGGCAGAAAACTATTCTGTTTGTGAATCTAAATTGATTATTAGGCTAAGGTTCGTAACGTTATATTCAGAAAGAATTGGGTATGATTAATATTCCAAGGAACAAGGGAAAAATTAACATCAACTTAATTTTTAACGTACACAGCAGAACAGAGTAGCGCCACTTTCGGAAGCCGCTACACTTCCATCGTCAGTGCTCACGTGTATTTGCTATCACCACTTGTCACAACTTTTTTCGTGAAAATTGAATACGAGAATTAAATCACTCTCAAGCTGACATTAAAGTGCACTTTCCCAGCGTTGGCATCGGTTTATTTTTCTTCATTCCCATTTTTCTGATTTTTGTTCTACTCAAGACAAACTTTTTTGGTTTGATTTTATACATGTGAAAAGCTCAAGCCAGTAGCTAATTGTTTATTAATATGATTATTTCGAACGTATTTGCTTTGTGAATCTAAATTGATTATTAGGCTAAGGTTCGTAACGTTATATTCAGAAAGAATTGGGTATGATTAATATTCCAAGGAATAAGGGAAAAATTAACATCAACTTAATTTTTGAACGTACACAGCAGAACAGAGTAGCGCCACTTTCGGAAGCCGCTACACTTCATGTCAGACTACATCAGGGTTATGACGCTTTTTCTATCAGTGTAGATGCATCCAATCCCTTGGAATACCCGAGCCATTGCAAGCAGCCTACTTCAATCAAATAGTCTTTTGGTGTTAAATTAAATTATCTCAAGAGTGAATAAAACTGTGTTTTTATATATTTTGGACGCGATGAATGATTCTCTACAGACGTGGAAAAATCATTTGCTATTCCATCACCTTAAAACTTAGTTCATGTGTGATAGAAAGGTGTTGCAAGGAGTTAGTATTAAGATAAATGTGTTAATATTAAGATAAATGAACGCTATTTACTAATTTTGTCCTAAAAATAAATATTTATTTATAATTAATTGGAAGTATAAAATAGCAATTACGTGATGTATTTATCCATTTCGCCTGCTAAAATAAACCGATCAAAAACAGGGGAAAAGGGAAAAATTTCACCTGAAAAAATTCACTCATTGTAAGGCGAATTTTTCGAATTTTTATTCACGATCGCAAAAGAAAGGAAAGGGAAAACATTTCGAGGGAAAAAGTATTTACGATAGGGGTGAATGTCTATTGTAGTGTTTATGAATACAATTTTATATTAAACAGTTTTTAGCGTGAAACTGTTCAATAATAATTGTGAGTCTTAAACCTAAAATAAAATTTTTTGAATGAATGTGGCTGTTAATAAATAAACGAAAATTTAAATACAAAATAGCATAAATCAAAGGCTGACTGATTTGGAATGGAAAAATCATAATTAAACATAAGTATACTCGTAGAATAAAATAATAAGATATGTTAAAGAAAAGTGAAATGATACAGATAGTTAAAGAGGAATACAAGGTTTAAGAAGAACTAAAACACTTAATAAAACATTAGTAAATAAAAAAATACTACGTACAACAAATAACAAGCAGTGGAAGAGTAGTCACAATACAATATAGGATAAATAATTTGAGTTTTAATTACCAACATTTTAATTCAGGAAGAACGATTTAGTTTCCATGTAACACAAACACATACATATGTAGAAATACTGGCATGTGAGGATATTTTAATTAAGAAAGTTGTTATTTAGGGTTTACTTTATTTTACCATTTGAACTTAATACATACTTTTGAAATAAAAAATATATTCCGATCAATTTTTTTTCCTTTAGCAGTTAGTGATGACGATTTTTACTCTCTTTTACTATAATTATTTTATGGTGGTGGAGGAAAATTGGTTAATTGGATTGGCTTTTCATAATTTTCGGATTTCTTTATAAATCGCTAGAAGGTTGATGTTGCCTTTGCTGATATATCCGCCATTCATCGGGTATTACATAAATAAGCTTTAAAATATTTGTATATATTTTTTTAAATGAATTTTATTTAAAATTTCTTAAAATATCATATCAAAGGTATACTTATTTAACAGCTGATAGTTTGTAGTTTTACTTGGCGTTTACACCTGACAATACAGTCTTGACAATATCATTTTTGTACTAAAAAATTGTATTCAACTCTGTATGGAATATTTTGCAGACATTAAATCGGATAATTGCTTGAAATTTTTTAATTAAATCTATTAATTTATACTGTTTTGTGTTTTTTATTAGACTAAATTTGCGCGATGAAATATTTTATGAAATTTTTTTATCTACTTATTGCAAGTCCGGAAAAGCAAATGCGATAAAGAAAATTGGGTAAAACTATCTGAAGTTGAATTTTTTAACACTTTTATAATCCAATTTTTTCCTTGCGCAATATATTCGACAACAAAGAAAGCTTCATTTACAATTTTCCTGAAATATTTCATAGTGTAAATTTAGTCTAATATAAAACACAAAACAATCTAATTCAAGACAATGAGTTAGATTTCTTGAAAAATTAACAATTTCAAACTGCATATAGTAACTTTAATTTACAAAAGGCGTACCTAACATATAAGAAATTTTAAGTTCGTAACGTAAAACTTAATAAAAGAACTACAAAGCAGTATTATATATATTTTTTTAGAGAACTATGAAATGTGGATCCTTTTCTACATTTCTTATAGTTATTAAACTATACATAAGCTTTTTTATATTTTTTTATTAAGTTTTTTGTTTCAAACTTAAAAATTTTGTGTATGTTAGATACGCATTTTGTAAATCAAAGGAACGATGTATAATAGTTAAATATTAAAGTTATTTCATTACTTGCATAGCAATAATTAAAGCAATGTTTATATATTTAAGTTTTGCAATTGGCCTATAAAAAATTGTGAATCAGTCAATGCAACACTGCGGTTGTTGCAACTGCCTTGGTTTTTATTAGTTGCAGTAACCAAGGGCGGACGGTATATGTATCATATTACATTGGTTTTATTTCCATATATTAAAAAGTGCTGCATGGCAATTTTGCAAGATCGGTAGTTAATATGGGGATGCTTTTTATATCTCGGTTTACCTGTATTAATTTTGAATAAATATTTTTTTAAATTTCAAATTATATCAAACTTATACCAACAACAAAGTTTTTTAATTAAATGTATTTTTATGCGTATTTTATTTGCTTTCACTAGCTTTATGCGTTCGGAAGTAAAACAAAATACATTTTTCGGAAGTGAATGTCAGGACACCAAAGTGTCGGAAAAGATTCGCTTTCAAACGGATGTGGAGCTAATGACAGACACAATAATTATTGCCTGTACGCCTACGTCAGGAAAACAATTATTAGCGTTTTTGACAACTAAACGTGGTTTTATACTATCTGTGTTTTACATCTGACTTGTCAAATTTCCCACTGCAAAAGCCATACATGTCGTGTGAACCTTTTGAAACATTGCCACCTGAAATTTACAGAACTAAAGTCAGGCGACAAAAATTTTCAATTAGAGCGCGTTCTATTTTCATCTGACATCAGCTGTTTTGAGTTAACAAGTATGTGTTGGCGTCACTTAGTTAGTTTTTTCTTGTATTTGTTGAACCTGTATACGTATTACACCATGATTTGCAAATTATTATTATTATTATGAATACTGTAGTTTTGATTTAACTGCTTTTTGTTTAAGAGCACTTTTGACTTAACTGCACAAAATTATTATCTGGTGTCACTTTTCCTTTAAATCCCATTTTTAAATTATTTTCATACAAAAAATCATTTTTAGCTGCATTTACGTGTAAAAAGGTAAGTTGTTTATTTTTTGTGTTTTTTAGCAATGAAATGTTTCTTTATTTTCTTGGTACACATATGTATGGATGTGTAATGTGTGGATGTGTGGATTAAAACCATGTTTACCTAAACATTTTACTACAATTTTACTCCATCACGTTTGCGGTAATTTGACCCCTGTTTTGAAAACTACCATACTGTTAAGGTACGTTTACACTTGCCAAATATTTGCCGAAAAAACGTGACCAACAGAAAAGCTAAAATTTTATTTTCTTTAATTTCCATATTTTTTTAAATATGCGTTCGCATTTATTAAAAATAATTTTAAAATAGCTTTTTGCGGCATAATTAACATTATTTTGTCATATAAAAAGCAAGTTAAATCACACTAACCCTTAGCAAAAGTAGTGGTTACGTTTTTTTGGGCAAATATTTGCCAAGTGTGAACGTACCTTTAGGGATATTGTTCATCTCCAGGTCTAAAGAGGGTATAGGCATACTTTTACGAGCGAAAAAATAATAATTGCACCATTAGCTTTGTGTGCTTAAAACTAGGGATGTAACGATACGCCGTTTTGCCGATCCGATACCGATACCGATATTTAAAAATAAATATCGCCGATACCGATTCCGATACCGATACGAATATTGAAATTGAGTTCAAGTTTAGATTAACACAACTCAAGTGTAATTTTTTTATTATGCAAAATTACATTTTAAGAGAGAATATTTAAAATTGATAAAACATTGGAAGTAATTTTTAAGGAGCTACATTTTCGTTGCTTCCAAAAAATTTATGTTAAAAATATGCAGATAATTATTAGAAAAGCAAGAAAAATGTTTAATTCCTTTATAATTTTAAAAAATACTCGCCATGCTTTTTAAAAAATCGATTTTTTAAGGGACATTTTTCAACTAATATTCTTCTAAATAACTTAATAGCTTAATTATTAAAAGACTTCTAAGTTCATATTTATTCACTTAAATTTACATGAAAATGCAGTTCTGAGTTTAAATTCGCATAAAAAAAAATTTGAAAATGGGTAATTTTTTATCCTTTTTTCTTGAGGAAAAATCATTATAGAATACCGAAAAAGAAATTGGTCCTAGCATCGCTTCCAATTCGGTGATTGGTAATCGAAAAACAGAACTTCTTGCAATGGCAAGGATATGTAAAACTAATTAGAAATTATCCAAATTTGCAATACTTCCAGATCGCGAATTCTACATTTTCATGACTTCTTTGGAATAAGATTTAAAAAACAACGACTTGAATTTGAATTCATGATAAAATTAACAAACAAAAATAATAATTTTTTTTACAAAATAACAGCATAAAATGTTATTAATTTTTAACATTGATATTAATAAGATTTAAAAGATAACGAAGTGAATTTAATTCATGGTAAAATCGAACAAAAATAAATTACTTGTTAAAAAAAACTCTGAAAAAATTTTTAAACGTATCGTCGTATCGGCAGTAAAATATCGCCGATACCGATGTATCGGAAAATCTGAAGTATCGCCGATATATCGGTATCGGTATTCGTTACATCCCTACTTAAAACTGTTTAAATTGCCGCCTTAAAGCGTGGTACGGACTTCTTAAGGAAATTCATATTTGTAAATTTACATTTATTTCCACACGGAAAAATAATTAAGCCCTTATGACACTTGCTTTTTCTTGTTTTTTTTTTAAATTTTGGAAAGCAGTACAAATATATTGTAATATAAAATTTTATCAAGAACGAAGAGTTCGGCTATATTAAAAAAACCCTAAGCGTCAGAATTTTTATATGTGTTATCAATAATATAGCGATTTGGCGCTAATTTTACCAAATTGGCTGTTTTTTGCAGAATAAAATGAAGCAGCATTGAAATTTAACAACAACAAAGTAGTAAACAAAAACATATATTTCGTATATTCTTCTCTTTCTTATATTCTAACTTCACTCTTTCAATCTTAGATTAATAAAAGACGGAAAAAAGCAAGTGTCATAAGGGCTTTAAGTGTAGTATGCAGATCTTCCCGAATTTCAGGCTGCCATAAGAAGTATGTGTAAAAACCTAACTTAAATTCAGGCTCTAAAAATTTTCAGGCAGCTGAAAAGAAAAATCAACACACATTTTGTCTAGCACAAGGATGTGAATCAATTAGTGGAGAGTTTTCTCCGTCAACTGAAACAAAAATTAATGTTCAGACAATTCTTTGCTCACGGAATTTTAGACATTTTGTTTTGTATAGTGTTCATAGTGTAATTTAAGTGAATTTAAGTGAATTTGCGTGAAAGAAAACAAATTTCTCTACACAACTATTTTTCCGTGTAGAAATAAATGTAAAATTTCGAAACTGAAATTCAGTCATAACTGTATACTACGCTTTATGTAGAGAACAATGTTTGCATACGCAAAAATTCCTTTATTTATTAATTTACAACACACAAAAACATAAAAAACTAATTACAACTTGCGAAAAATAAGAAATGCCAAAAATTTCGTGACCAATTGTATGAATATTTATTTTTGTTTCAGTTTACGGAAAAAGGCCTCCACTTGTGGTTGTAAGATCCCTTTAATAGACAATAACGGCCAACTTTTCTTTTTGAACTCCGTACTAGCAAACGGAAATTCCTTTAAGGAATTTAACAACGTGAATTTCAATAAGTTTTTTTCACACAGTTCTTATGGGAATGTGAATTTCCTTAAGAACTGTGTACCATGCTTAAGATGTGAGACCGAACCGTTATAAGAAATATGCAAAAAAGTTGAGACATAACTGTTAAAATATGAGAAATATTTTTTTCGTCTTGAAATAACTGTTATTTTTAACTAATATGTATTTGCGTCTGTTTATAATTGTTATAATTAACAAAAAGCTTTTTCTGTTGCTCATAACTTTTATTTTCAATTTATATTTTTTTACGTTGCTTGATAACAGTTATTATTGAAAAATAATTTTTTCCGTTGCTCATAACTGTTATTTTCAACGTTTATTTATTTACGTTGCCTAGTAATAGTTATTATTGGAAAAAAGTTTTTTACGTTGCTCTTGAATTTTATTTTCAAAATTTATTTCATTTTGTCATTCCTTACAATTTTAGCGAATTTTAATCAATTAAAAATTTTTTCACGAATTTCGCCATTTTCGCAATAGAAGTGATTTACCAATTTTTAATCCATGCCATAATTGTGTTATCTTGCCGATTTTAGCAAGCATATGCGAATTTTCGTGATATTCGCAATTTGTTCAGAATTTTTGGCATTCCTTACATTTTTAGCAGTTTTTAATAAGTTTTGAGAATGTTTCAAATTTTGCAAATTTTCGCGAGCTTTCGCGAAGGAAGAGATTTTTGCCAGTCGCTGGCTTTTAAGAGTTTTATAGATTTTTAATCAATATTAAGCTTTGTTATCTTTTATCGAGCTTTTGCAAATTTTCGTCATTTTCGCGATTTTTTCCTGTTTTTTCATTTTTTACATTTTTATTGGTTTTTAATCAAATTTTGGGATTGTGTTCAATTTTGCAATTTTTGCAAATTTTAGCGATATAAATAACTGTTTTTTTTAGCTTTTATTAATTGCTCGACGTTGATTAGGTTTACGTGTTAATGCGCAGAGACGCATGACTTTGCTTAAGTGCTTTGCAACTGATGCTTTGCCGCTCGCCATTGTTATTAAATAACACAAGAAATAAATGTTGAAAATAAAATTCATGTGCAACGTAAAAAATTTTTTTCCAATAATAACTATTATTAGGCAACGTAAATAAATAAACGTTGAAAATAAAAGTTATGAGCAACGGAAAAAATAATTTTTCAATAATAACTGTTATGACGTAAAAAAATATACATTGAAAATAAAAATTATAAGCAACGTATATATATTACAAATAATTATTATCAACAATTAAATGAAAATATTTGTTGATTTATTGTAACTTTTTTAATTCAAAAATAATTTTAATAGTTATTTTTGGTCTCTGTTATTTAGCCATATTAAAATATTTAGCTAAACAATACACTGTGAATATGAAGTTTTAGTTCAACAGTAGTTATCATTTTAGTTTACTATTAATTAACTAATGACTGTAAATTTAGGCCTAATACGTATTCGCTATTGTCATGATAGCATTTTCAGTGGGTCTATATCTGATAAAAAAGGATCATAACAAATAACAAAACGTTGGCAAGCCATTGGCAAACTTTTGTTATTCTAAGCATACGTGCGAAGACGTTGTGGTTTTTTGTTATGATAAATCACAATGTCGTGAAAGTAGTTGGTCACAGTTGATGAACTATTTCACTTATTTTTTCTTAAATTGTTTTTATTAAAAGGAAACATTCCTTTTTCTCTTTATTTGTCTATTTTTCTTATAAAAATATTGCAACATTTTAGTTTTTTAAAGTAAATTAAAACGTCAATAATTGATGACGTTTTTTATCAAGACAAAATTGTCTGAGCTTGAGCTCTGATAAAATTGTCAAGAGACTATTCACATATTAAGTAACTCTATTTTCGGAGTTTTCAAACCCCCACCCTTTAGTAACACTTTTTAAAAAATTTTCAGTATAAATTATCTAGTCCGTAAATAGTCCTTAACCCCTCATGGAGCGTTACGAAATATGTGAACATCCACCGAGACACTGCAATGACAATAATAAGCAAATGCAGTCTATACTTGATAAATGTTTATCTTGATATCGATTTGATATTTATAATGATAAAAATTTATCAGGTGTAAGCTCACTGTAAACGTACCGTTAAATTTCGGCTGTCAACAAATTTTTCAATAAACAACCCGGTAAACATTTTCTGTCGAATTCGGTCTAAAGTCGATCAGACAAGGTAAAAACTAATTTTTTAATTTATATATTTTTTTAACAAATACAACCCGTGCAGTGATTAGCTTGTCTGCGGAAAACACCCAGAGCCTATGGCGGGAATCGAATCCATGACCTCTGGACTGACAGGCTAGCATCGCTACCTCTCAGCCACAGCGGCTCCCATAAAAGTAATCGGTACGAAAGATGACCCCTTTTTCTAAGGAAACTCTTAGAACTATTGCAATTTGTCTTAGAGACTACTGAAGAAATTCTGAATAATGTCGAAAGGATGCCTGAAAAATATCAGAACATTTTCAGACTTTTCTTATACTTTTTACAACCTGTCATAATAATGTGAAGAAAAATCCTGAAAAAATTAGAAATTGTTTGAAAAATGCCAAAAATTTATCCATGTCAGTCAATGTGTACACATGTCGGAAAATTAATCTGAATATGGTCAAACTATTCTCTTAAGAGATAATACCGTTTTTTAACAACTAATACGTATTCTTTATTGTTATGACAGCATTGTCAGTTGTAAACGCACTGTTATTTGGTTTGACATCTGTAATTAAAGTTCTAGCAACAAAACACATGTTGTTTTTAATGTTGCATTTGTTGTAGAATCTGTTTTACCTGTTAAATAAATATACCTTGGTCATACATATCTATGAACTTTTGACAAAGGATCTTCAGTCCACTAACGACAAAATTTTTGATTTATTATTAATAATCGCATTTTCTAGACGCGTCTTTTGGACTAATCAGCATACTCCTGCGATGGTTTGTAAAAAATACATATGGGGTATTCCATGCCAAATCGGACCTCGACGCCTTAAAATTTGCTCATTTAGGGATATGTTTTGGCACGTGTTAAACTCAATGTACACACCAAGTTTTTGCAAAAAAATTACAATATGTGACAAAATCGGAAAAATTGGAGTCACTTTTTGAAAGACCTAGTGTAGGTTGTAGGCATACTCGGACAAATAATTTTGCCATTTTTAGAAATTACACCCTACAAATCGAAAGTTATCGACTATTTGGGTCTTCACGGACAAAAACAAAATCACTGCGTTATTTCTGCACCGATTTTAAATCGGTGTCATATAAGATTTAAGCTTTCCGTGTATTTAAAATATTTTGTTTATACAAGTATATCGCGGAAATATTATCAAAAGAAAATATTTTATTTATTTTTATTTTCTCATGAAGTATGTCCTATAACGATTAAAATAAGACCATAATAACACAAATCGGTTGGGAATGATCAAAGTTGCAATCTTTTTAAACAAAATTTCAATATAAAATAGTGGATGAAGAGCATTCCCAATTCATTAAGGAGCTGCTCACAAAAAATGGTAAAAAAGGTATAACTTCTAAATTAAGGTCAGATGAGGAGCTATATTTGTACAATATAATGGGTGATTTTATAAGAACTATCGGAAAGTAAAAAAAAAAACACATAAAATTCAGAAAAATGCATGAAATATTTATTTGGATCGATAGTTGGGTCGATATAATTTAATGTTTGAAGATTATTTCATGCAAATGTTGGCCGCGGCTGCGCCTCAAATGGTCCATCCGCTTAGTCCAATTTTGGCATACTCTTTCCAACATTTCGGCCGGTATCTCACGAATAATGTTGGCAATTTTGGCTTCCAGTGCGTCAATCGAAGCGGGCTTGTCGCTATAGACATTAGCCTTAACATAGCCCCACAAAAAATAGTCTAGAGGCGTTAAATCGCACGATCTGGGCGGCCAATTGACTGGTCCCAAGCGTGAAATAAACTGTTCACCGAACTCGCCTCTCAATTGGTCCATTGTTTCGCGTGCTGTGTGGCATGTGGCACCGTCTTGTTGAAACCACATGTCATGCAAGTCAAGCTCTTCCAAATCCTTCCGCAAAATTTTCCACGTAGTGGAGTAACAGAGGCCCAATTGCTGCGAACGGCGCCGAATCGATAATTCACGGTCATCACCAACACTGGCCGATACGGCTGCGATATTTTCTTCAGTTCGCACTCTACGTAAACGTGTTGGTGGTTTAATGTCCAACAATGTAAATTTGGTGCGAAATTTTTTTACAATAGCCCGAATAGAAGCCTCAGTAGGTCGATTAAACTGACCATAAAATGGAAGAAGCGCGCGATGAACTTTCTTAACAGAGCACGCATTTTGGTAATAAAATTCAATAATTTGCAAGCGTTGTTCGTTTGTAAGACGATTCATGATTAAATTATAGACCAAACTGAAGATGTTTGACAGTGACACAAAATACAAAACGTGCGTGAGCTGTCAAAACTAGTGTTGCCAAAAAGATAATAGCAAAAAAATCACTCGTTTTGCAAAAATTTGTAGAATATGAACTATCGACTCTACAGGGGGCTTAAACTATAAGCATCGCATATGAAAAACTTTAGAAATCCTGTAACTTTCTCAAATCTCAACCGACTTCAAAAGTTTTTATGTATTTTAGCTATAGTAAAAAATAATTAAACAATTTCATTCTAAAAACCGAAAAATTGTGGCTAAAGATTAGTGTCCGACCGATTAATCGGCTTCGATATCGACCAAAATTGTCAATCGACCACTAATCGGTATTCGACATTAATTTTGACAGATTTTGACGAAGGCCGAACTTTTTTTAATCAACCGTGAAAAACATAAATAAAAAACGTGAAGTCGAAAAAATTTAAATTAAATGTTTTACAAACCATTTTATTAACATTTAATTACACTACTTGACAAATGTTTATTTTCGGAAGGTATGTAGTTTCTAATACATATACGAATATTGATCCAATATTCGCCGAATACGAATATATAATCTAAATGTTTGGTGCCACTTGATATTTAAAGTTAATTGAAAAAAATCTACCCTTTGTGTCAATAACAATAAATTGAGAAAAACTGTCACAATACTATAGGTATTTAACATTATTATGACATTCCAATGAGAAAAGTTAGCGGAAAAACGGATGGCAAAAGACGTCGACCCACTTACATGGTGGAAAGCAAATAAGGAAAAATACGAGCTTATTTTACCTATAGCCAGGCAATATTTAGTAACAGCATAACCGAGTGTTCCGAGCGAGCGTGTGTTTAGTGGTGCGGGGCTTAATTACACACCGAATCGCAATCGGCTTGTAGGAGAAAAGACTTCAAAACTTTTATTTTTGAAGTTCAACATTCCTATATGAGCTTTTATTATTGATTTAACGTGATATGTACAAACAGGACTTTATTTTTAAATACTATGTGGTTGTGAAATATATTTTGTTTGTTTTTTCTTTAGTAAAATAAGATTATGATTTTGCGCATAGACAAATAGTGGGTAATTGGCTTTGATCGGATTAAAAGGGACTGCGTTATAGGGGATCAAAATTATGTAATCGCAATTTAACAGCTACGAATTTCATTGATATAGTTTTTAGTGTCCGGCCGAACTCACTTTTTTCAAAACCAAACCCGAACCCGAACTTCGGTAAAATTTTTAGAACCGAAATCGAACCCGAACGCGAACTTTTTTTTATTAGTTAGCTTTTTTAAACTATGACTTAAGGCTCTTTTCCGCATACAACGTAATCGTCGACGAAAACGAAATTCCAGGAGAAAAAACTTCAAAACTTTTATTTTTAAAGTTCAACATTCCTCTATGAACTTTGATTATTAATTTAACGTGATATGTACAAACAGGACTTTATTTTTAAATGCTATGTGGTTGTGAAATATATTTTGTTTGTTTTTTCTTTACTAAAAGAAGATTATGATTTTGCGCAAAGACAAAGGTTTTTTTAAGTAAAAGTTATTAAAAATCAATATATTTTGTTTAATTTTCTGTATATTTTTATGTATTATTTTTTGGAATAAGAATGTCATGAAAGAGGCGAATATTTGGCGATTCGAATATTCGTAACATCAGTCGTTTCTAATACATTTTTTTAGTGTATTTAGGATGTGTTAAGCATGACAAAAATAAAAAACTTTTTTCATTTCGGCCATTGTCCAAATAACAGTATATTTGTGTCTTTCGATGTATACTTCCCTTTAAAGTGGCTTTCAGATTTAAAGGCTAGTTCGATTAAAGTGATATATATCTTATTTGCAAGGCTACACGTCGAATAGTGGGTAATTGGCTTTGATCGGATTAAAAGGGACTGCGTTATAGGGGATCAAAATTATGTAATCGCAATTTAACAGCTACGAATTTCATTGATATAGTTTTTAGTGTCCGACCGAACGCACCTTTTTCTGACCAAACCCGAATCCGAACTTCGGTAAAATTTTTAAAGCCGAAATCGAACCCGAACGCGAACTTTTTTTATTAGTTAACTTTTTTAAACTATGACTTAAGGCTCTTTTCCACATACAACGTAATCGTCGACGAAAACAAAATTCCATACATACAAGAAAAAAAGCTCAAAACCGAACTTTCTTTCGTTGCTAATGTTAAAATTTCGCTTTCGTCGGTGATTACAGCCTTTACAGCTTTTATTTAGTTAATATGTATATACAAAATGATCGAATTCATAGTACGTTGTAATTTTTGTAATATTTTATAGGACTGTATTTTAGTATACCTTTGATGATATATAAATATATATAAAAAAAATTATACGGAGTTCGGTGAAAATTTTACCGAGCCCCGAACATCAACCGAACAAAGCTTTTCGGTCGGACACTAATAGTTTTTTATCTATACGATATTTAATAATTATTTTGTGAGGAGCCCTGACTACATGACACTTTTCATCATCATAATTGACATCAATTTAAATACAAAATGTCATTGATACGATGTCGCTGATAGAAAAACCGTCATAACGATGATGTAATTTGACATCACTGCTATGTCAAGTGTCTTTGTTTTTGACCCAATGACACTTTACATCATTGTAATGTCAACCTTTTCATCAGCTGTCATCACTGGAACGATTGAAACGCTTATATATATTATTATTTTCTTACTATTAATTGTTTATATTTTAGTTTTACTTTTGCTGTTTTATTTTTTCTTCTAATGTTGGTTTTGAACTCATGCTCCTCAATTCATCGCACATTTATAAACATACGCCTCTACCATTTCAGCTATGTTACCATCCAAAACATCGGCAGCACAAAGTCAAAATAAGCATTATTGTTGCGGCATACAAAGTGTTATCAATATTATAACGAAGTGTCATCAATATGACGACGAATCGTCATCAGTATGATGACTAAGTGTCATCAATATGATGATTAAGTGTCATCAATATAATTTTTTTATTTTTTTAATTTAATTTAGTCTGTTGAATCAATCCTTACAGACTATACATATAATAATACAAATAAGTAATCGTATATAAAAATTTTATTATTTAAGTATAAAATGATATTCCGTTTGATGGTATAAACACTCAGAGAAAAATCAACAAAATTATACATTTCATTAAAGTAACAGCATAATTTTCTAACTAATAATGACTAAGTATCACCAATATGATAACTAAGTATCATCAATATGATGAAAAGGTGTCACACTATTGTTTGCTTCAATGGTTTGTCTGTGCATGTATGGTGTAATTGCTTAGTTTTTAAAAAGAGTTGCATATTTTATTATTAGCTCTGTCATAATAATGCTGATAAGTGTACGTCAATGTAATGTCATGTTTAACTTTTTTAAAATTCGTTTCAAGACAAAAATAAAACATAAAATAATAACGTCTGAAATGTATTTTTCGAATTTATAGTTCGATGTAAATTCAAATTATTATTAAGAGTGGATTGTTTGAATATTCAATCAGATTAGCTACACCGTCGTTGATGCTTTTTAGTAAGAATCATCAGCTATTTAACCAATTTTTGTAACGAAAAGAATACAAGAGTTTTTTGTAACATTCATTTAATTTCAACGTTAATTTTGGTTAGCACGAAGTCTCCTCTATCTGATTAATCGAACACTCATAAAAGCTCTTAATTTTTTTGGTTTTTGCTTTGGTGGGCATTTATATCAATGCCACGATCAAAGATGTTTTTTATTTTTCTACAAGCTTATCCTAAGTATCATCACCGTTGGAAATTTTCAAAAGGTCGCACAAATAGTCGTTTTAGAGAACTAAAGTCTCTCAAAAAGTCTTTTCAAGAAAAAAAGTCGCACGCATTTTTTAAGGTTTTTATTTATGGAAAACATAAAGAAAAACAAAAATAAAGCGTGAAGCTAAGCATTATATAAAACGAAAAGCCGTGTAACTAAAGTTCTTAAAATTTTACAGAAGTTGGAAAAAACTTTATAAAATAGTGCAAGTGGTAGTAGAAACGTTGTTTTTTATTATGATGTCACCGGCCTTTACAGTAGAAGTTAAAATCGCTTCCTGACTTAATCGCTTCCTCACTTAATTGTGAAAAAATCAAAAGTTGTGGATTGAGTTTAATGAAATATGACCCGTTTTGTTTGGAACATATTTCCCTATATGTTTATAGAAAAATAATATAATTTTTGTCGTATTTTAATTTTTATGAATTTCCCCACGATTTCCACAATATCTCTGAAACTACTGAGCTCATTAAAAAACAACCTTGCACCGCTTTCGCACTAGCAAGTTTACTTTACAAACTTTTAATTCAGTCGGTAGAAAGACAGAGACCAGAATAATTCATCTCTCTGTCTTCCTGCCGGCTGAATTAAAACATTGCAAAGTAAACTTTGCTAGTGCGAAAGCGGTATTGGCACGGCTTAAATATGTTGTTGCCGAGATTCGGATTTTTTATTTGACTAAATAGGAAAAACCGTTCTCCAGTTAATATTTGTCGTGCAACTGCTCCTTTTCGACATAACGGTACAATTTGAAAACAGGAACCAATTTGAAGAGACCGAGTGCAGATTCGGATTCAGCGCCCCAAATAACAAAACAACACTTTCCGTTGCTCCAGTTCAAAAGTTGACTTGAATTTGTAAACTTCTGTAATCAGTAATTGAGGGCTTATTGTAATAACATCATAAGCCACACGAATTGAAAAACTGGTTTTATATGTTTTTCCTATTAATTATAACCATCCCAACATCCTCCCAAAAGATTTAAGCTATTTTCCAATTAGTTTCTGATTTAGACGATAATTACGTTTTTACATTTGAATGTTTTTGTTGCATTTTTATCGTAATAACATCATAAGCCATACCAATTTTTTACAGGTCAAAACCAAAATTTTATTTTTGAAGAAGTTGTTTATGAAAGTCGTGAAGTTTTATAATCAGGCATTAATGTGTGGGCATACAAAGACGTTTTGTGAAAGAACGATGAATAAATCTCAAAAACCCGCGAGGAAATGTGAACCGAATGTCACCGGTTTTAGTTCGTATTCCTGCACTGGATCATTTGGATTATTTCGGAACAGAATTCTTTGGAATGGTGTATGTTTTGTGTCTACTAAGATATGCCGGCACATCTGCGTTGAACACAAAACGAAAGAAAAGCCATTTAGAATAAGAAGCGTCAAGTCGTTTTGTAGGATTGGACCTGGGCATAAAACATCATTTAAACTTACCCCGTTTGATGATGGAAATGAAGCGTTGAACTAGTTTTTACTACGGCATGGTGAGGAAGTTAGTAGTGTAGTGGATTCTTTAGATATTTAGCTGAAACGACCGTCATATGATTTAAATCTTCATACTCTTGAACAATGTTGTCATTTTAAAATTTTTATTTCGGATTACGGAGAAGTCAGGCCTCATTTCAGTAAAATTGTGATAACACAATACCCCGCGAATCGCGTAAGCTTAGCTTCTGCGAATATTCTTTGAATGGCAACGAAACCACATATATTCCCCCTACGCTTTTCCTAGTCGTATTTTTGTATAACTCTTCGCACATTTTTTCTGAAGGGGATTCTTATCTCCTTCTTTCCTCAAAGAAATTTCACAGATACTACATTTTAGCTTTGTTGTGGAGATGGTCCGTAATTATCCAACCGAAAATGGTCTCTTGATCCTTTAAAAATCCACAGACGGATTTCTTAATGCCGGAGCACATAATTAAGAGAATTAAATCCCTCCCAAAAGAATAACAATCTTTGCACTATTGTACTATTGTAGAATAAAATTTCGGATAAGTATTTTCCCACGACAGAAAGAACGTCTTGGAAGGCATTTTTTCAGCTAATTTGGGAGCTACTAAACCCTTTACTGAAATTTTACTATTATTGTCTAAAAGGGAACATTAATTGAAGCAGCACTCTTTTTGCAGTTGTGCAAAAAGTGTCTTATTAAGTCCTGAAGTATGTTATTAAGTGCAGAAAGAGTGTTAAGTCCTTAAATTCTAGCATTTGTCTTGCTGAATGGCAATTTTAACCGATTAAATATCCGCTCAGATATAAAGGTTCCCTCTGATCATTGATTGCACGGCCCTAAGATCTAGGCCTAAGTGATTAATTTTAACCGTAGAAGAAGCCAGCAAAATTCCTTTCGAGTTGGTAGCGAAACGGTTTTGAATTGAGTTATTTATTGAAGATGTATATAGTGCGGCAGAGTTGATTTAAAAGGGTGTTGTCTTTTGATTTAGGTTTGACTTTCTAACAAGGCTTGCAACCGTAACGAGTAAAGGTATCGGTACCGGTATTGGTATAAAAATTATTTTTATTTCGGCATCGGTAGCGGTATTTGAGATGTATCGGTATATACCGCTACCGAAACTCTATTACCGGTATTATAATTTAGTATATAAAACCAAACAAAACGCTAAAGAACTAAAAAGTTACATTAAAAATGCATCGTTTCTAATAGATTTAAAAGTGCCAACTCCAAATTTGCTGTTTTGAGATCGTGGGACTTAATTTTTTTTTAAGAAACCGACCTTTTAATCACTATATCATTGTATATGAAAGTTTCGTGTCACTGTGTTCGTTCTCGCTAATCTTCAATACCGCTTTACAGAACGCAAAGAAATTTTGTAGATGTATACTCGTATAATTTACTTTAGATTGGGATTGCTTTAAAGCAAAAATTTATCTTTGTAAGGGATGATACTATCATTTCTTATAAATACAAATCCGTTCTTGAATCAAGCGTTCTGTTCTTGGTTTAAGAAACGGATTTAATAACGGATTACTTGATTTTTCTTTTGAGCCTGAAAACTCACCAAATACGAAAAAACGTTTTTGCCTTATACGTCAAACACACTCGTATGACGCACATCAAAAAAAATTTGGTGTGTGTCGTCTCATAAGAACTAATATTCTGTTGTCGTATAAGTCACAAAAACTGGTTTTCTTATTCGGTGTGGGATCAGCCTAACAATAAATTTTATTTCCATGAGACACCAATTTTTTAAAAAATTCTTTTAGAAATGTTCAGATTTTTAAAAACTGATTACATATGTTGATTGTTAAAACTAATTTACTAAGTTCCTTTTCACACTATGCCATTTTAGGCTGCCTTTTTTTTGCCATTGTGTTTTAAAACCGCCACGAAAAATCACGGACACTATAACTTTTTCTTCGTACGTTTTTTTTACGTTTATATACTTACTTAATTCTAAGATTACGAAAATAGCAAATAGATATATCAAAGAAATGCATACAATTTGAATTCGTACCTTTTTTCTTACACCGTAATTTTCTCAACACCTCTCACCAACTTACTAAAAAGGCATGCCTTTAAAGCCAATCAGAAAAGGAATAATGGAACTTGCGTGTTACCATAACAACTCTATTGATATATGTAGCTTAGGGCTGTCAATCCTGGACGTATTCCTGGTTTTAGACAAATTGCACTAGTGTCCTGGTCCACTCTTAAATTGTCCTGGTTTTTTGATGCAGGTTAATGCAGACAAAAATTTAATTTGCTGATTTTTTGTTATGAACAGACGTTAAGCTTTCTGTTATAACGCTGTTTACATGAAGCAATTTTACCAACATTTCGTCACCTTATTATTGGTTTGACCCATAAACATAGGAAAAAGCATTAGAAAGCAGCGAACCAAAAATAAGCTGACGATTTGTTGCCTGGGGCCAGAGCTGCAAAATGATTTTGATCAAAAATCTGCACTTATCGTGGAAAAAATCGGCATTTTCGGCACTTCAATTCGAAAATCGGCAAGAAAATTGGAAGGCTAAGAATTTTTCGTGGTTTTATTAATTTTTGTTAATAAGAAAAAAAAATAGCAATCGCCAGTAGTTTCATGTGGTTTATAAACATAACTGAATGCTTAAATATATACCATGGAATATAAATGATTTTCAGAATGAATACATATCCGAATTTATAAATTTTCCTAAATCGCTTTTAATATGAGTACCAAAACAATTGGTTTTATGAGTTTCACATAATCTGTATAATAAAGAATTTCTTCTATAGTTTAATTTTCTAAGGAACATCGAAATTTAGTAGTTACCCGCGTACTGAAGAGTGTGCTAGGCTATTAACTGGGAGGTCGCAGGTTTGATTCGTACCAAGACTCAGGTATTTCTGCAGAAAAGCTCAAAATGGCTTAATCAGTATGTGCGTTTGTTAAATTGACGGAGCTAAATATTTGCCCAAATTTTGCAGACAAATGTGGGAGACCCTAATTTTTTAAAAAATTCTGCTAGTAGTGCAAAAGCCTTTGTGGAATCGCCTCGCTTTATTTTAGAAATTGTTAGCAAAATTTTATATAAATTAATTTCTTCATTACGATATTTGGATTTATTAAGCTTCGTGATTTACAGTTACCATCAAAATCAAAGTTTTCGTATGAAAGTGAGCATTTCTATATAAAAATTAACACAAAGCCTGGGGCTTACGTCTTTCAACTACTCGATGAAATAAACACAGGTCGCCTCGCCAGCCGATGTATTTATTTTCGCCCCTCGTAATTTTAAATGAATTTTTTATTTTTGTTTATTGTTTTTTATATATGCATTATATGTTACGTTTTGTATCTATTGTTTAATTGTTGGACTTGGAATATATAAGCTTTTGTTGTACATTCGTTTGTGATATGTATTATTAATGTCCTGGTGGACGGGTTCAGACTTCTGGCAGCCCTAATGTAGCTCTACCTAAAAATTTTCTTTCATACCGATGGCTTAGGGCCAGACCACACGAGCGTTTTTAAAGCACCCGTTTCTGCTTTTTGTATTAAATTTGAAAAATTGAAAATTTTTAAACTTTCAAATTTAATAAAAAAAAAGTAGAACCACGTATTTTAAAAAAGCCCGTGAGGGTGGCAACACCACAAACAGATTATTCGATATGGCAAACAGCCAGAGGCTTAAGGCCGATGATATGTAAACCTCCATTACGAAGATCGAATGGGGACTGCGCAAGAACTGATGCTGAAAAATGCACGCCACTTGAAAAATGTATTCACTCCAAACACGCCATCTGATATAGTTGAGCTACCGATAGTTGTTGCTGAAGGTGGTGCCATTCCTTTAAGATTTACCATTCGAGAAATGGAAAATGCTATCGCCGACTTAAATTCGAAGAAAGCCTCAGGTGCTGATAAAATCAGTAACAAAACGCTCCTAGAGCTAGCCCGTATAGCAAAAAGGATAATTCTATTCATTTTTAAAGCAGTTTTACGAATAGAATACCATCGTGCGGAATGAAAGATGTCATTGATCACCATGATACCTAAGCCTGGAAAAGACCATACCAAAGTGGAATCTTATAGGTCTTTTAAGCTTATTGCCAAATACATCAAAACTATTTGAGAAACTGCTTAAGGGTAAGTTTACCCCCATACTAAATGAAAGTGGATGCATCTCAGATCATCAGTTTGGCTTCAGAAGACAACATAGCAAACGCATAGGCTTGTAGTTAGGAAAACGTTCGAAGAAAAGAAATATTGTTCTTCTCTCTTCATTGATGTTTCTCAGACTTTTGATAAAGTATGGCATGAAGGATTAATACAGAAATTAAAGCAAAATTTACCCTCTAGCACTCACAAGCTATTAGAAAGCTAATTAACTGGACGAAGATTCATAATCAAGGAATGTCATCTTCTAAGCACATCTCAGACTATTCAAGCTGGGTTCCTCAAGGTAGCATTTTGGGTCCTCTATTGTACCTGATATATACCTCCGACATGCCAACAGGTTATGACATTCACACATTACCATTCGCTGGCGATTTTCTGAGCGTAAGCGCAGGTCCACAAGAAGCATCCGAAAAATTGCAGGAATGTATGTATATTGTATCTGGAAAAATGGTTAAAGCAGTGGAGAATAAAAATAAACAAACAGAAATGTGTATATGTTACGTTTACATTACGCAAGAAAACATGTCCGCCTATTTATATCAATAATCATATCATAACGCAGCACTTTGAGGTTAAATACCTAGGAATTCAACCTTGATCGTCGTCTAACATGGAAGACCCACATAGATTCAAAGCTGACCCAAATGAAATTGAAAGTAGTTCAACTTAATTGGCTAATAGGAAGAAATTCAACACTTACTTAGTCTAGATTGTAAACTTCTTATATACAACACAATACTTAAAGCAATTTGATGCTATGGTATTCAGTTATGGGGCACTGCCTCTGCATCAAATATGGAGAAAATTCAAAGGCGACAAAATAAAATTCTGCGTTGGTATGTCTGATTTGGTATGTCAGAAACCTGCGCTTCCATAAAGATCTTGATGTTCCATTAGTAAAAACTGTGTTTTCAAAACATGTGACAACATATATAAAAAAACTCGAATCGCATCCAAATCCCTTAGCCCGCAACACCATTAATTTTAGAGGGCACACTCGGCTGAGAAGGAGGGACACTCTTGCTCTTAGCCGAACACCAGAGATGCAAGATATCTAAAGAAGAATCCGTTGAACCTAATATTTCGTCAATCAGTGGCGGGACTAATTATCAACAATTTTAGTTTAAGATTTGAATAGTTATTGTTAGTTCAATTTACAATTGAAGGTTTAAAAAATAAATTTAAAAGTTAAAGAAATGTACTGTATACAAAGCAAGAAACGCATATTGGGAATCCAAATTTCGTAGAATAGGTAAAAAATCCTAAAATGGGACTATTTACCATACTTGAAGTTCGGTGTAAAAAGGTTTACTGAATTATTCACAGTATACAAGACCCTGAAACAGATTAATGATTTCAGCCTTGCGTATGGAGAAAACATGCCTTATAGTGCATTTACAGCAGAGCGAAATCTAGTACTTACGAGATTTTGAGTTAATCTAGTTGCTTTTTACTAGATTTCCCATACAGAACGAAATCTACTACGCCACTAGATTTTGACAAAATCTGCTAAAATCTAGTAGTACTTAATTATACAATCGTGGTTTTGCTCATATAATACTAAAAAATACTACGCTGTTCCAGAATAAATACTTTATAATGTGTGCGCAGTAGTTGTCTTGGATTTGACGGATATATTTTTCTATGCAGTTTGACATTTCAAAATAAAAAAGGTCAAGCAAACTATCTCTGGTATGGAAACGAAATCTTAATATATGTCAAAAACCCCTTGTGTAAACGGTATAGATTTCGACATAGATTTCAATTGATTTGCTAAAATTCCAACTGAAAATATATAATATACATTTAAAATCAGTGGTTAGTGCGTTAGATTATTAAACGGGAGGTCACATGTTCAATTTCAGCCAAGGCCATGCGTGTGTATTTTTTAATTTCTAATGTTAAATGCATAAAATTGAATAAGTTTATGTTGTCTTCGAGCAGCCATAAATTAGCTCAAATTCCAATTGAAAATATTTAATACACATTTATAATCAGTGGTGTAGTAGTTATTACGTTAGACTATTAAACGGGAGATCACATGTTCAATTTCGGCCAAGGCCATGCGTCTGTTTTTTTTTAATTTTTAATGTTAAATGCATAAAATTTAGTAAGTTTATGTTGTCTTCGTGCAGGCAATTTGTATAGTATGCTTTGGCTGAATGGTTGGTACGTTGGATTTCAAACCGGAACGAGATTTGTTCGATTCCCAGTAGAAGTTAACATAAAAAACAGCGAGAAGAATATAAATTTAATAAAATAATAATTAAAGGTACGAAATAATAAGCCGCTAACATTTAAAAATAAAGCAAACATTAATTATTTTTACGGAACTTGGTTGGGGTTGATTATTTAACCATAAATATAGCAGAAACAGGAAACCTCTTTTATTTTTATGGAAGCTACTATTTGTTCTTTTGACAGTTAAATTGATCCCAACAAATAAGAAATCATTAATTTTTTATGGTTTTAAATCTGTTAACTCTTTAACATTTAAAGTTTAATAAACTTTTTAAATGAAAAATAAGTAGACCGGGTTTTAATTGAGTTTTAATTTATTTTATATTACAGAATATTTTTAGTGTAGAAATATGTACTATATAAAAATTTGTTTTATTTCATTAAATATATTTTTGATCATGTTTGCAGTATATATGAGCCATATTGACGGTTTTTTAAAGTTATTTTTTAGAAGAAATTTTTATTAAAAAAAATGTTTTAATTCAAATAATTGAAAAGACATTGAATTATAAATAAAGAGTACTTTTTCTACCATTTGGAAAGAAGTTCTTGAAGAAAAACGGCATTCGATATTCTTTCGAGCAGGTTTATTTACTCGATTTGAAAACGAATAAAAAAAACCATGTGAATTATCTTTAGAGAACACCAAAAATGTTAACTCTTTTTGAAAGCGATAAATTTACTCCGATTTGGTTTACAGAACAGGACAGAGTGTTATACATAAATCTATAAAAAATACAATTTTAAAAATTAAAAAAAGCAAAAATTTAGATCACATATTGAAATTTTCTTAAAGTTGCGTAATATAGAGTAGTATTTTTGGAAAATCAAAAAAAAGTCGAAGGTGTTTTACTTTTTGAAAATTTCGGTATTCATTTTCAAACGTTAATAGCTAAAAGATAATTACTTCGAATTTCTTTTGTTGTAATACGAAAAAAGTTACATCCTACATTTTTAACATAATAATTTTTATAATTATAAAATTTTTTCCCTTAAACTTTTGAAAAATCGATTATTCTATACATGTTTTGAATAAAAGGCGGAAAATTGGTGTGTACATTGCATTTAATACGTGCAGAGACACATCCAAAAATGAGCGAAATCAAGGAGTGTCGGGTCTAAAACTGTCCGATTTAACATGGAATGCGCAATATTAAGGTTTTACAAATGCATCTTATCGCGAAAAATAAGATATAATTAATCAAAATTTCTTAATTATTTTTAATCTTTAGTTTCTTTAGACCCATACATAAAAAGTTTTATTTACCACCTTAATAGTAATATTGTTCTAATGAAACCTTTTAAATTTCCAATTAAGTTGTTTTGTCAAAAGCCCATAGTAATTTATTTCTAAAATTCAACAGCACAAATAATATTTCGTAATAATAAATTTAGCAAAAATACTAAATTCAGAGTACACAGCAGAAGTGAATGATTCAGAATAAGAATTGATCATAATAAAGTTGAACTATGTTTAAAATTGAAATTATTGTATTAATGCCTCTTATACATAAGTTAAACGGTACAAAATTAATAGAATTTTCTGCATTGTTTATGAGCTTCAGATAGAAAAATAAAATGGATTCAATACGTATATACTTAGTTTTTTGCATAACTTTATAAACTTGATATGTTTGTTCCAAAGTAATTTTTATTAGGCAAAAATTTAGTAGAATTTTCTGCATTGTTTCCTTACTTCAATTTGAAATATAAAATGAATTCAATACGCATATATAGTTTTTTGTATATCTTTAGAAACTTGTTATGTTTGTTCCAAAGTAGTTTTTATTACGCTAAAGCTCGTAACATTTTATTAAGAAAGAACTGGACATGGGACAATATTGCAAGGAACACAGAAAAAAGTTGACGTTAATTAATTTCAACCTACATAGAAGAGCATAATAACGTTTTTTCGGAAGCCGCAATAGAACCTGATTGTAGTTCACTTACATTGCATATATTTCACCACTTGGTGGCTCTATTTTGCGTTAAGTTCAAACTTAACTCTTCCTTCCTTTGTCAAAATTTTCCTTTGATTAATATGTATTTCAGTACCTACCTTAAAGTACACTCAGACTGAGCATGAAAACTTGGGGTAAGCAGTTTTCCTCTCAAGACAGCATTGAAAATTCAAATTTTCATGTATAAATATACATTTTCACAATATAATTGAATATTGAATTAATTGAATAAAAGTCTGAACACACAGAAAAAAATAGACTAGAATTATGTTTAATAAATCCATGTTATTGAAATAAATGAATTTCAATCAAATTTGTCATTAACTTAATACAATATTTCGTTGTATGCATTTCTTTCCCATGCCGGTTAAATCTTTTCTCTTCATACGTTTGTAAGTACTTAAAACAAGTTTTATCTCATTAAAAAAATACCTGGGGTATGGCTCAGCTGTAGAGAGAATGCTTTACGCCCGGCTTCGTATTCAAGCCATGCCAATGTTTTTTTAGTTTGTAAATTTTTTCTTTTGCAATAATTTTGTTATTAATACAACGGAATTCTTTATCACAGAAAATTTGAAGAAAAAAAATTATTGAATACCGGGATTTTTGTTATCAAAAACGAAACTCTTAAAAATGCTCTGTCTGGGGTAAAGTTTGCAAATAACTGATGATTTTCATAATCATGATTACGATTAAAAAATATGCGATTAATATATTAAAACTAAAATAAATTTCATAAATCATAAGTAATGATTCATAACGTACGAGTATCAAAACCAATACTATGGAAAATCACTCTGAATAGGAAAAATTTTCTAGAACAAAATATAACACACCTTTTTCTATCAAAGAGCCAAAGTCTTGTTTTTCATAATTTATTTTTTATTCGCTTTTCTATTTTTGTCGATTTCATTATATACATTTTATTTCAATACCCCTTATTGTGAAAGGCGACGTCGACGTCACATCAACACGACATAAAAAAATTGTCACTTGTCTACTCTTTGTCGACAACAATTGATTAATATTAACATGCTGGACTAATTTCATAAGTTTCAGAAAATAGTAAGATACTGTAAATAGTAGCCAATTGTTGTCGACAATGAGTAGACAAGTGACAATTGTTTACTGTCGTGATGATGTGACGTCGGCGCTGCTTTCCATAATAGGGGAGAATATTTTCTGTTTTTTGGTATAATATTACGTGCAACATACGTTGTTTACATTCATATATGATATTATTATAAGTAAAGAATTGAGAAGTTCGTATTGCATTTTGTTTCTTAATTAAATATTATTAAAATTCATAATAGAGCATTTTCTCTCAACAGAAGAGTTACATATGGGAACAGCCAATAGCTCTCAAGAATATATTATAGTATCAGATTTAAGCAGGGTTTACACCATCTACTTTATGGCGTGGAAAGGACTCTAAATAAAAATATCCAAACTTTTAACATACAAAAAAATAGCCAACAATATCGCCAAGGTGTTCAAATATCGCCAAGTAAATCACCAATCGCCATTTATAAATTTTCATCGCCAACAAAAATTTTTTATCGCCACGTTTGGCGACAAATCGCCATATCTGACAACACTGCATCTATCTGATAATCGGATGAAAACTATTTTTATCAATCGTAATACAACAATGAAAATCGATTCTTTAATTTTCGGATAATAAATTTATATGTATTTGCCGATTTTTTCATTAAAAAATTATTAAATGCTGATTTTAGGTAAAAAACTGCCGTTTTTTCAAACCAAGTTACTACACGCCAACCACCGACTAAACAGACACGATGCGAACAGCAAGTACTACCTACTCACTAGGGTATTCATTCGGTTAACCGTACATCGGTTAACCGGTTAATGACTACCCGATTAACTGATCGGTTAATTTAAAATTGGCTTTTTTCGATTAACGGTTAAACCGAATAATTACAGTCGATTAACCGACGTAACAAATTTTTCGTATTTTGTAGTATTATTACGTATTTTTTGAGTGTTTAATTATTTGCTTCGCCTCATATACAAAATGTATGTGTTTAGAAATTACTTTTCATACAAACAAATAAGTGTGTTCAGTGGTTTTAACTTAAGTAAAACATTAAAATCTTTGGACGTGCCTATAAAAGAATTTAGTAAAGACTCTGCTCCTCTAATTGAACTTAAGGGAATTATGTATTAAGTTTTTGTTTAACAGTTTTATACAATCTATTAATATTAGATTAAATGATAGACGAATTCAATTATTTTATACCTCCACTCCGAAATATTTCCATCTAGCAACAGAGTTTTAAAAATACAATACAAAAACGGAAACGAAGGAATTCGGAAATAAACTTTTTTGCAGAATGCTCGTCGCTGAGCTCTGCCAGTATGAGTCAGATGATGACCTTACAACAGAAGAAACTATCGATAGCAATACAAGAAATGTTTTAACAGAATTAAACGAAACAATTAGAAGTGTTAAGAATTTGAAAAAATAAAAAATAAAACAGAACTCTGATGGTAATTTTATAAGTTTAGAGAAATCCAAGAAAAGGACTGAGAAACTAGATGTTGTATATTATGGATTGCTTTCGATTTCTTCAACATCTACAATAAATGAAAGGATTTTTTCAAGCCAAGTTTTATCAAAATCAAAGAAATTATTTTTCTAAAAGATTGTTTTGTAAGATCTCCTTAAACTATTGAAATAACTGATATAATGATCTCACAAACTAGTTAATTTTTTTAATGAATACATATTTATGACTTTTTTTTTGCTTGATTAAGTTCAAGGATTTTTATGTTTGTTATGTTATTGTATTTTTTTACTAACAAGTTCCAAATAAAAGATAATTTATGCAATTTTATTTGCTAAAATTACTTGATTTATGAAAAAACTTCATTAATCGGTTAATACCGCATTTAACCGACTATTAGCCGATTAAGCCAAAGCCTCGATTAATTAATCGAGCGATTAACCGATTAAAGCAGAAACCCGATTAACTGAATGCCCTACTACTCACTCTTGACAGACTGGCGTTCAAAAGAGAAATAAGAAAGTATTGCTGTTCAATATTGTTTTGCTTTTCGCATACATTCGCAACACTGCGACCAGACTTGCAATTTTATTTCTGAACATAAGAAATAACGTCGGCAGAATGACGTCACAAAAAATGTCTGTGTTAAAAATTCTGTTAAGGGCTGTGTAAACGTAGTGATGTTGAGACTAGAGATGGGCGCGTGTCGAAATTTTCCAACACGACACGACCGGAACACGAATCCTGGATGTCCAACACGTACGAAACACGCACGACATATTTTTCTTCTATTTTAACGTTTCATGTTCTAGTTGTATATTTATTTACATATTTCTATTGAAAAACAGTAACTTATCAAGATTTTCGCTCAATAGTCTTGTGCGGCAAGCTTCTACGTTCATACATATTTTAATCTTAAATTCTTTTCGTGTTTTTTCGTGTCAAGATTTCTCAACACGACACGACCCGAACACGCACGAAATCAGATTTTCTGTCATGAACACTTCGTGTTAAGTCGTGCGTGTTCGTGAAAACACGACACGCGCCCATCTCTAGTTGGGACACAATTTTTATGTATTTGTGTAGTAAACTTACACGGTATTTTATAAATATTCCATATATGTATTTCACTTTATTACTTTTGTATTTATAAAAATTTTATGAATATGAACATAAATAATGTGCAAATAATTAAAAAACAATTTAATTATTTTGTAATTTACTTTCTTTTTTTCCATAAAAACATACAAATTATACAGAAACCACTGCATACATACTAAGTTTGACAGCTTGTGTCCTAACATAATTGCTCTGGCTTGTGTTGAACATCAATAATATAATATACTGAAAATAATAATAATATAATATACTGATAATATACTGAAAATTCGAATACACCTTCATTTTGGTGTTCTCAAAGTTGCTCTAAAAGGCTCATAAAATCTCGTGTCTGCGCCGTAAGTTATTCAAGCTCAAAGGTTACAAAAATCAGTTTTTCGCGACTATCTAGGTTTCTATAGCTCCAATGATGTGAACAGTTATTTGCGACAAATTTTGTATTAAACATTTTTCCATACGCCCAACCGTTTCTGAGATAGAGGGCAGAGAGCCCGCAGCGCTCAGCCATACTCACTGTAATGCAAGGTCAACCGTGAATCTCAGTGAATAATAATACCTTGTATAAAGTTATTAAATAATTGAAATATCATTTACAAGAAATAATTTATTTATATATTAGTTAATACATTATAGCTAATAACATTTTGCATATATCTAATATATTCGTTTAATAATACTTACACAAAAAGAAAATCGCCGTTCTAAATTCAAGTGTTTTCTACTTGCTTTGAGTACGAGTCGTACTAAAAATTTAAATACGAATAACACTAAAATGTACTTAAATCAAGCCGAAAACGGGACAAAGCTCTTAAATCATGTAAAACATCTCAACTCACGTACAAATTTCTTAAGTTAAGTACAAAAATTCTTATTTTAAGTACGAATATTTTTATAAAATTTATACAAAGTCGTAGTGTTTTGGTACTCGTTTGCTTGTTGATAGCCACAATTCACTATTGTGCTCTTGTTTTTGTTTTTTGTTGGTATTTTTGTTTGCTCGTATTTTATACTGCTGGTGTATACTGGATTTTAGGTGTCGTTCTTTCATGTACTGATTTTGCTGAGTTGTATAAAGCGTTGTTTTACAAACATGATCAGTACTACGATTCTCTATTCAATTTTGACAATAGTTGTCATTGTTAAAAAATTTTACAAGCACATTGGCGATTTTGCCACTCTGTAAAAGTTTTAGCAATATTCGCTGTTGATTAACTAACTACAATAATTTGTCTGTTGTTACTGTATAGACAAGGAGTCAGCTGTTCATCCGTAGCATGTACTTTATGCCAAAAATTTAATTTATTGTTCTACAACAATATGCAAACATATAAAACTTTTACGTTTAAACAACAATTTTTCTATTATTTAAATACTTAATTTAACATTTAGTACACAAAAATAAAGACATTGTGTACACTGTTTGGAAATCACAAATTCATTTGTTTTTGTTATATTCCTCTTTGCGCTTTTGGTTGATTTTAACAGAGATGCCACATGTAGTAAAATTTTAACAGTATTGTTAACAGGAAGTCACAGAATCGTACAAACGTTAGTGCAAACAACTTTAAATGTTGATAATATAACAACTGTTGTTATTGTTAAAAGTTACAGAATCTCACTACAGGTAAGTTCAGTACCAGTAATGAACAAAAATAAATTTAAAAATAAACCAAGTACGTAACAGTATTAAATTTAGCTAAATATTAAAAATATAAATTCTCAAGTCTGTTCTAGGATTAAATAAGGAGAATTAAACCTGATTCGGGCTTGATTTAAGTACGCGGCGGGATTGACTAAAGTACGCAGTAGGATTGATTCAAGTATGCAGCGGGAGTGATATAAATTTATTTGCATTGTACTAAAGGTAAATTTTTCGGAGCTTTATTGGAACTATGTATGTCGTTCTACCTACCAATAGCTAGTTTGTAAGCTATTTTAGGTTAGAGATTGCAATAGCCAAATCCGACTAGAGCACAGTTTCCCTTTTGCCACAGACATATGTACAGAAAAGTGATGTATTTTCTGTGCTTAAAAAATTTACCTGGTTTCAAAAATCTGTTTTGGTACAATTATGCCCAAAAAAGTACAATTTTAGAGAACGTTTGGTACAATTTTAAAATCTCATTTGCCATCCCTGGTTGGACGTATGAAAAATGGTTTAAAAGAAAATTTGTCGTAAGTTTTATATTCTACAATTTGTATAATAAATGGTAACATCATTGGAGCTAAAGAAACCGAGATAGTCGGGAAAAACTGATTTTTGTGACCTTTGACCTTAAATATTTTAAGGCGCAGACACGAGATTTTATGAGACTTGTGAGACAACATTTATAATACTAAAGTGAAGCCTTATACGAGTTTACAGCTTATTATCTCCGATTCCGCAACTTTAAAGAAGGTATTATTCACTGAGATTCACGGTTGACCTTGCATTACAGTAAGTATGGCTGAGCGCTGCGGGCCCTCTGCCCTCTATCTCAGAAACGGTTGTGCGTATGAAAAAATTTTTAATACAAAATTTGTTGAAAATTCTATGCTCTACAATTTTTATAATAATTGTTAACATCATTGGAGCTATAGAAACCGAGATAATCGCGAAAAACTGATTTTTGTGACCTTTGACCTTGAATAACTTACGGCGCAGACACGAGATTTTATGAGACTTTAGAAACAACTTTTAGAACATGAAAATGAAGGTGTATAAAAATTTTCAGCTTATTATCTATCATTCCACAGTTGGCCCCTTTTTTCTGCTTATTTGACTGGGCTATTTATGTGTTGTTTCCACAATGCAAACAAGCACTGCTTGTCTAAAATTTATATGAAAAACACTCAGTTTTTTGAGTGATTTCCATACAAAATTCTTACTCAAGTCGCTTGTTTGCATTGTGGAAACAGCACATTAGTATCTGGTCTTAATACAATTTCAACAATTAAACTGAATAATAAAGCATGCTAAAAAAGAGTAACGCTTAATACACATAACCAGCTTTGCCAAATGTGCAGTTTGCAGTTTTTCTTATCATTGAGCAGTTTTGAAAGTGTTTGCTTAAAAAATAAGTTTTTCTGTTAATTGTGCAGTTTTTGCTGTTTTGTCATTTTAATTTTTTACTCTCAATTTTGTTATTTTAATTTCAATTTCTGAAGCCATCATTTTACCCATTTTGCTTAATACTCGTAAGTAGCAAGGTTTACTCATACTTTTTTAAACAGCAAGAGGGAATTCACAGACATTTAGGTCTACGAAAGTTGTGTTTTTAAATGGTTTTATTTAACTTACCCTGTTCGTGAGGTTTGTCGCGTTTATGTCGTCCGGTCAAATCTAGTAATTGAAAATTTACCCCCTTCCTGTTGACCGATTGCTCTGAAATTTTGTAAGCTTCTTTATCTTTGGTGACAATTTAATATTGTTGTTATCTATAGCCAACAATGCCCCACGGTTTTTTTTAGTCTGATCAATGCCCTATGTTTGTGAGGAGAGTGGTGTGGTAGCTGGCACCTGGTACTACATATTATTTTTTAGCTTTTAGTGCATTATCTGCATCATTAATATGTTTCATTACAATAAAACCATTTAACTTAAAATTTTGTTTTACTTATTTTATTCTATATGGAGCTTGGTATTATTGCTTGCTAGTTAAGTGTATACGTAAAAACAAAATACTGTGCTTTTAACACCTCCTGCATTATTATTGATTCACCTTGCAAAAAAAAAGTTGTACACTTTCAACATTGATATAATTCGATCTATTATAGAATGAATAATGATCTATTGTAAAATGAATATGAAACAAATATACCAAACTAAATTAAAATTTAGTGCTTTTTTCAAAAATTTCGCGTTTTTCCCCTTTTCAGTACGTTTTGAAATTTTAAAGTTGACAATGCTGATTTTTAACCTGACTTTTTACGTCAAAACACCGTTATCTCAAAGACTGACCGATATAGGGGTACTCAGTCGTACATTTAATTTTATCGTTCATTTTGTGTATATTTTTAAGTTGTCACTTAAGGCCATTTCACATTGTAATACAAGCTATGAGATTTTTATTAGATTTTGTAAGACGAAAATAAAATCAAAATCAGTCTGACTGTCAAAAAATCTCAAAGAAAATCTTCTCATTACATTTTGTTTCTACACTATCACATTCCAAATAAAACGTAACATAAATTATTTGCTATAAGGCAAATTTTTTCGTTCTTCTTTTTCTTTATTTATGTAGGCGAACAAATACACTACTGTTTTTGTTATTCCTATGTTTGTTTGTGCAAAAGACAACCCTGATAAAATGAAAAATGTGATTGTTTAGAAAATTTCCTAAAAATGATGAATACCATAATACTGTCAAATTTCTTTACGTATTATTTAACTGATAATAACAATTTGTTTTCACACTGTCGGATTTTTACTTAAGATTTGAGTTTTTGACAAGTATTAATACTAAATCTAATAGTCTGAACGCCGTTTTATGAAATATAAAAGTTATGTGACTTCAAATATGAGTTTATGTACCAGTTTTCAAGAATATTTCGTATTGTATTACACAAAAACCTTTAGTAAGCGACGCCGTGGTGTGAAATGCCATAAAAGAGAAAATCTTTGCACCCGTTGTTGCAGTAAAAAGTGATATATCGTATTTAAAAAGTTTTGACTTTGTAAGTGCTGGGCAGGTTTGTCAGATTTCTCGCAAAATGTGGCGATTTTCAGTTTGTTTGGCGTCAAGATTTTTTATATGGTGACATGGCGATTTTTCTGGCTATAAATAAATATGTTGGCGATTTTTATGGTTATTTTTCAACAAGATTGAACAACTTGAACATTTTTATAATTCAGGAAACTTACTTTGTTGAAAGAGTATTTTCGAAAATAACTCTCACCAAAACTTGTCTGGAAAATATTAAAACAAAGTGATTTTGATGCTTTTTCTTCTATTAATTACAGTCATTAATGGATTATGAGAGATATTGACAAGAAATGGTTTTTGGCGATTTTATTTCCAATTTTGGTGATTTTCTGCTAAATTTTTATGCGATTATTTTATAAAAACTTATATTAAAAAAACTATTATATAAAAACAACTTTACTGCAAAATATATATTAAGGAAAACTACATAAAACATATTTTGGCGGTTTTTAAAATCAATTTAGCGAAATAGGCCACAAAAAATCTGACAAACCTGGTGCTGGGTTGTCTTTAGCTTCATATTCAAGAGCCATTCAGTTTATAAACATATTTTTCTTGAATTCATACATGTCGGCAACAAATATTGGCTAGGTGCAGCCTACCATATATTTTTTTAAAAAACTTTTTATTTCTGAAAAAAAAAACTTTTTTTTTGCCAAAAAACCTTCTTTTTCTAAACTGAAAATAATCCATGCAACATTTTAAGAAAAAAACTTTCGTAGCTACTTTTTTCGTATTATATACGAAACTTTCGTACATTCCACGAAAAAAGTTTTAATCTAGAATTTTATTATTTTACGAAAGTAACGAAAACCATTCGTATTTACTTTTTTCGTAGAATGTACGAAACTTTCGTACATATTAGGTTGAGTCTAGAGTTTTATTATTTGACGAAAGTAACGAAAACTTTTCGTAGTAGTTTTTTTTTGTAAAATATACGAAACTTTCGTACATATTACGGAATAAATTTTTACACCAGAATTTTATAGTTTTACAAAATTAACGAAATCATTTACTGGTAAGTTTTTTCGTAAAATATACTAAAATTTCGTACACATATAAATTGTAGACAGCGTTACCGTTAAAAATTATCAAAAAGGGGCACAAAAAGGGGATTTCCGAGAGAAGAAGGGGCAACTTTAATAACAAGAAAAATGTAAAAAAGCTTATTTAATTTTAAAAATAAAGGTTAGCAAACTTAAACTGCAGCTTATCTGTTTAGGTTTAACATTTTAGCAATAATTTTGGTAGTTCTATCAAAAACGATTGCTCAAACTACTAATAAAATTGGACTTATTAATAAATAATATGCATTACGTGAAATCCATGCAAAAAAATTAACGGAAATATCTTACCATTATCAAATAATTGCTGCAAAACAAATTTTGTCCAAGAGCAGTTCCTAATCAAAATAGGTTTCTGATTAATTTTATAATTTACATTATAACTTCCCCGCGTACTGTTAGTTTTTAATACATTTTCGGTCTTTCTAAGCCGATAAAACAATTTGAATCAATGGTAATAATTTTCGTAAAGCAACTAAAATAATTCGCAATATTCTCTAAATATTATCTTCAGCTATGAAAATATTTCGTAAAATCTAAAATTTTATTTTGCTTTTTGCATCATTCTTTCATAATAGCGGAGTTCAGTGTTTGGTGCAAGTGGTCTTGCAAAAGTGCAAATGCAAAACATCGTAGCTGTTTTATAAAATCCAACAACAAAATACTCAAAATTCATAAAAAAGCTACGATATTTTGCATTTGCACTTTCGAAAGACCATTTGCACCAAACACTCTACTCCGCTAATATATACAAAGTTCTTTCGTAAAACACAAAAAATATTTAGTATTATTCTCTAAATATTATCTTAAACTATGAAAATATTTCGTAACATGCTTAACTTTTTTTTCTACGAAACTCCCTCGTATTATATAAAAAATTATTTCTTAAAACACAAAACATACTTCGTAAAATAAACACAAAAATTTCGTTCGTTTCGTACATTTTACGAAAGAATTTTGTGGTGCGAAATATCAAAATATTTCGTAAAATATACGAACGATTTCGTTCATATGTTGTATGGTTTTTTTTCAGTGTACAAGTGCCAAAATTTAAAAAGAAAACACAAAAAAGTGTATTTGGAAGTCATTTTAAGGATTTCTGGTATGACATTTCTGCACATTGTCTGAAATATTATCCGATTAATATCAGAATAGTCTGCACAATATCCGAAGGCAATTTGATTTCCTTTAAGGCATTTAACAGAGAAGTCAGCACATTTTCTTACGACTTTTAGCATTCACTTCTGCATATTGTCTGATTTTAGTTTTCGATACAATTCTCATTTATCTCATGAGTTTATACGCACAAATATTTGAGTTTTTAAACTTATAAAATATAGGTAAATGTTTTCTGATGAGCTGCCATAAGCAGCACAACAATGCATGGAGAATTTTAAACGACATATCTGATAAATTTCTAGCTCCGACTTTTCTCTGATATTAATACGCCAGGACGTAAAACGTATCAGATAAATCGGAAAATTTTCTGATGTTTTGTCAGACATTTTTCCGACATTTACAAGACATGTCGAAAATTCCTTTAGAATTTCCTTGGGAAATTCGCCGGAATTCGTACAGGATTCTGTTAGACCTTTCGGTATAGTTTTTAGAATTTCCTCAGACAAAGAGATCCGGTTTCTTGTCAACCGCTCATATGATTTTCGGTACGTTTTCTGACCAACATCGGATACGAATTCGGCATCTTGTGCAGACTTTCTGACCGACTTTCTGACCGAAATCGGCAAAAATTGTTTGCTGGGACATTATGGTACGTGTAGACCTCAATTAAAAGAATTTTCGACATGTCTGAACAATGTCGGAAAAATGGCTAGATAAATAATCAGAACATTTTTCGATTTAACTCCTATGTTCTACGTTCTTTCGTATTAATGTCAGAGAAAAGTCGAAAATAATGTTAGAAACTTATCAGAAATATCGTATAAAATTGGTAATTTCAACTCAAATCAACTAATAGCGACCCCTTTCGATTTTGATGATATTTGTTCAGATGTTTTCTTTAAGCCTATAACGAACTTATGCCAAAGGGAAAAAATTAAAAATGTTTTTTCAAGAAGTTATGTCATATTTCGCCAAATTTACCGAAAGTGTTGAGTTTAGCTTTTAATATCTCGAAAACTATTTTATATACAAGATTGGTTTGTATGTCATTTTAAGCAGAATATTTGTAGCTACAAAAAATGTATATGGTAAACATTTTTTTAAATGACATCTGCAAAGTTTTGAAATTTTCAAAACTGATTAAATCAAAAACCTATATTTATTTTTTGGCTGATTTTTTTTATATAATATCTCCATAGCTGTTCAATATGTTTTTTTGTATTTGAATTTTTCAATAAAATTAAATTAAACTTAAATTTCATTTCTGTTTAAGAAATAGAATTTTATTGAAATTATTCACATTCCTCATGATATGAATTAAAATTTCTTGTTATTGATTTGAAATAAAATTTTTCAAATGTAAATTTATTTTTTGTCAGAAAATTTAAAAAAATTTATACTTTCAGAAATTCAAATACTAACACTATAAATTAATGCGTTACTCAAATAAAACGATATAAATGCTTTTAAATTGTATTCCTATAGTTTGAATAAAATTTTACTTTATTTCATTCGAGTTCTTAGAATTCAAAAAAATTTGTTTTTACAGCTCAAATTGATATTATTCACAAAAAGCTGGTTTGAATATTTTAAATTCATAAAAACGATTTAAAACATTTTAAATTTGTAGAAACATTTTAAATACGTATAAAAAGAGAATAACAGCTAGAAAAAATAGTTACATCGCACACCAATAATTGCAAAATTGGAAACAAGATCTAAAATAAATAAAAAAGCACCAATAAAAATAACTTTAATCGTAAAAATAGCAAAAATACGCGAAAAATTGCGAAATTGCAAAAATATCTAAAACTTGTAAGGAATGCCAAAAACACGGAAAAGTTCGCGAAAATTACGAAGATTCGCAAAAACTTGCTAACATCAAAAAGATACCAAAGTCTAATATTGATTATAAATTAGCAGAACTTTAAAAAAGCCAAGAGCAGAAGAAAAAATCATTTTTATCGCGAAAATAGCGAAAAATTTCGAAAACTTGCAAAATTGCAAACAAGCAATAACAATGGTTAAAAATTGCTACAATTGTAAGGAATGCAAAAACTTGGAAAATATCGCAATAATGGCGAAAATTCGCTAAAAGTTGTTAACATCAAAATCTGATATGATTAAAAATCAGTAAATTGGAAAAAAGTGCAAGAACTGGCAAGAAAAATTATACGAAAAACGCGTCCGCACAAAAGTTTCTCTATAGAACTCTCTGACCTAAATATTTCATAAATGATTGTTGTATATAAATACATACATTTTTAAATGGAAGAAATATTTCTTTTATTTTTGAGAAATAATTTCTATTCAAGAAATAACAATTTGATTGAATTTATTTTTTTATTTTTTCTTAATTAAAATTCTGAGAAAAACTATTTGATTTTTTTCTATTTGAATAATATTGGAATGAATTTCATTCAAATTGTGAAAACTTAAATACATTAAAATCTCTTTTGATTTAAAAATATGTGCAAAATTTCATTTGTAATATGGTAAATTGATTTTATATTTCAAAAACTTGTTTGAGTAATGTATACATTTATAAAAATTTCAATCGTTTTAATATGAATAATATGAATTTTCATATAATAAATAATTATTTGAATTGGCATTATTTCTAACTGGAAATAAAAACTAAAACTGAAATAAAAATATTTTTATTTCTCATTCCATTCACTTATTACAGCTATGAATATCTCTAAACGTCCTTAAAAAATCCTAAAATTTTTAAGGTGTTTTTTTTTTCTTTTGAGATATGTTTAACTCTTATTTGGTTTGACATGGAATTACCCACATAAAATCAAAATGTTGTAAGACAAAAGAGAGTATTTTTTCAGCAAGCTATGGAATGTAATTTCGTGAGTGCGTGATAATTGTATTTTTAAAATCACGCACGATACTTAATTTTTAAAGCACGCTCACTCACTATTGCGTGATTATTTTTGCAATCACCCCTGACCCGAGAAATTCACGACATTTGCGCATCTTTAATAAAAACCATGACAAATGCTTAGTTTTATTTATGCCGATTTTTCCAAATTGAAGTGCCAAAAAAGCCGATTTCCGCTTGTCTGCGGAAAAACACCTGGGATCTACTGCGGGAATCGAACCCACGACCTCTGGAATGACAGGGTAGCGTTGCTACCACTCAGCCACTGGGGCACCCAAAGAATTCTGAAAATCGGTCCATAAATAGCGGAGTTATGCGAAAATCAATATTTGTGAAGGAGGGGAGGAGGAATTTCCCCCAGATTTTAGAAAAAAAAATTATGGAACCAAAATGCAAGCACAGTCGAACAAAAAAATAATTTTGAAAATCGGTCCTTAAATGGAGTAGATGCGATAATGAACATTTAAGGGGGGAGGGGAATTTCCCTTCGATTTAAAAAAAAAATTTGTGGGACCAACCTGCAAGCAAGGCCTTTCAAACAATAAAACAATTCTGAAAATCGGTGCATAAATGGAGGAGTTATGTGATAATTAATATTTTGGGGGAAAAAATGTCCCCCCCCCCCGATTTTTTAAAAAAAAATTATAGGACCAATCTGCAAGCACGACCTTTAACCGATTTTGAAAATCGGTCAAAAAATGACAGAGTTATGCGTGTACAAACATAAAATAAGTAAAAAAAAAAACATACAAAAAACATATTAATTGATAACCGCCTTCTTTTTTGAAGTCGGTTAAAAATTAGAGACGCGCGTTTTAAAAATGCCACTGTGGCCTAGTACTTAGAAGTGACCGGGAAAGGGCAGGCAAACCAACGCTATTTTCATTCCGTAAGATAAGATTTTACAAATGAGTGCAAAGTACAAACAAGTTGAACACAAAACCTTCAATTAAGGATAGCCTGATCTTTAGCCTGATGATTAGGTGGTTTGACGAGTTTAGAGATGTTTACCGTGGTTGGCAGATAGATATACATTTCTTCGGTGGGATCTTAGACTATAAGCAGTTTAATTGCAATATGTTCTAAACGTTTAGACAATAGCGGTATTCAGTGTTTAGTGCGAATGGTCTCGCAAAGGAGCAATTGCCAAAACAGATTTTTAGCATGCATTAAAGATAGTTTTGAATGTATTTGCCAGAGTACAATAAAATTGGAAACCAAAGAACTCCATTTACAAGAAAGCAGGGTTTAAATTTGATTAGCTACTTTCAAGCATTTTGCTTTTGCTGAACAAAAACTAAATGAAGTGAGCAAGCATCATCGCTGCCGGTACTGCCAAAGTGATCAGTGATATGCCTTCATCACTTTAACAGTCCAACAACAACAACCACAATAACACACCAATGCACATGAGAAAAATGCATGATATTGTTGGCTTGCCTGAAACTAGTCTTGAACTCAAGACCTCAGGGTTTGTAGTCAAACGCGCTAACTACTCAGCCAACTAAATCAAGCAAAAAGAAAAAAATGTTATGTTTGTTATGTTATTGTTCTTTTTCCTAATAAACACAAAATAATAAATAATTTATTCAATTTTATTTGTTGAAATTATTTGATTTATGAAAAAACGTTATTAATCGGTTAACCGGCCAATAATAAAATTAACCAATTATTAACCAATTAAGCCAAGACCTCGATTAATTAATCCAGCTATTAACCGATTAAAGCAGAAGCCAGATTAAATTAATATCCTAGTATGTGGCTACGGATAAATATTTATTAATCATAACTAGGTATGTGCGATTAATCGATTAATCAAATTTTTTGATTAATGAAAATTCAGATTAATCAACTAATTGATTAATCAAGAATCCTGATTAATCAAAACGCTCATTAATAAAATAATTAAAATTTTGATTATTAAAATTTGAATAATTTTATTTAAAATAATAAAACAACAATATTTAAAAAAAAACAAAAGCATAAAATAAAAAAAACATGGCAAAAATTAAAAACACAAATTATTTAATTGTAAAATTTTTAATTTATTCAAAACCATGATTAATCAAATAATCCTCATTTGAATAATCAAATTTAAAATTATTTGATTAATCAGCATTTTGGTTAATCAGTATTCGTGATTAATCGATTAATTGATTAATCATAATTTTGATTAATAAAAAATTTGATTAATCGTTAATCCTTAATCATAACAAATACCAAATAATATAAGTTGATGATAAAGTACGAAAAGTGGTACGTTTAAAAAGAAGTCAAAAGTAAATTAATATTATTTATTTATTTAATTAAAGTTTAAAATAAAACCAGATAGATCACTTCATTATCAGCAAGAAGTGGAGAGGTTCGCTACTAGATGTGCGAAATAAACGTGGTGCTGGGCAGTGACCATCATCTTCTAATAGCTCATATCAGCGTTAAAATCGCTGCCATCAAAAATACTTCTCTCGTGACACAAAGGAAATTTAACGTGGCGAAGATAAAAAATTAGGTAATTTCCAACGTTTTCACCAATGAATTAAAAACATATATAACAGACAACAATTCTGAACGCACTTGGCCGGAAACCAAAGATCAAAGCTGCAGAACATCACCTTGGTTTCAAAAACAACACCCGAATGGAATGGATTAGCGATACGACATGGAAATTAATTCAGGATTGAAAGGGGGTCAATGCTGCTCTAAATTCGAGAAAAACTCGCTCGAATAAAATCAAACACCAGGAAATGTATAACCGAATTAACCGGGACGTTAAACGTAATGCGAGACGCGATAACCGGAATTGGGTCAACAATATAGCAAAGGAGCTACAAGCAGCAGCATCAACCTATCGCACGAAAGACCACTACCTCGCTGTGAACAAGTTGACTAACAGAACATTTTCGTCCGGCATACCCCTGAAAAACGACGTTGGGGAGCTTGTAATATCAAAACCGCACCAACTCAACTTATGGGAAAAATTTTACGCCAATATGCTGAATACAACATCCGCTCTACAAGATTCAATCTGCACTTGCACCTCTCACGTGTCGAATCAAAGCATATCTACTGAATGTCCAGGAATCATTGAAATCAGCTGAGCAATTGGTTCTATTAAAAACAACAAATCTCCTGGCCTGAACAATATTTCCCCAGAACTCCTTACAACAGACCGAGTTACTAGTGCTCGCCTATTGGAACCCATCACAAGGGCATTCAAGAATGACGAATCCATACCTGATTAAATCACCGCCGGTGCAATTATAAATCTTCCCAAAAAGGCGATTTAACCGCTAGGAAGAATTGGAGAGGCATAACTTTATTGGGCATGGTCAACAAAGTTATTGCGAATATAATAAACGAAAGACTGTCAAAAGCAATTCTTCTCAGAAGGGAACAAGCTGGCTTCCGCTCAAACAAATCTTGCTTCGACCAGGTCAACAGTCTCAGGATTATTATGGAGCAGTCAGTTGAATGGAGATTGCCTCTTTATCTCGTATTTGTTGACTTCGAAAAGGCTTTCGATACTCTAAACCACACGGCCATATGGAGCGCACTGGCATGCTAGGGTGCCCATACTAAAATAATAAGCCTAGCAAAGACACTGTACAATAATGCAACATGCACCGTATTACATGAAAAACAGCTGAGTAAAAACATCAAAATAAAAACTGGAGTTCGACAAGGCTGTGTGTTATCACCACTCCTCTTTAACTGTGTCCTCGATGTAGTGATGCAAAAGTCAACAAGTCATAGGAGAGGGATTACATGGGCTTTGAAAGATAGATTAGAAGACCTGGACTGTGCACATGATATATGCTTATTAAGTCATTCTTTCTCCGACATGCAGCTAGCTAGATTGAAGATAAACATCCGCAAAACCAAAACACTCAGGATAAATGCTAACGCAGCGCAAAAATTCCCAATTCACGGAAAGGAAATTGATGATGTGGAGTCCTTCTGCTATCTAGGTAGTATAATCGATAAATCCGGTCGCATTAATAAGGCACGCAATGTATTTTCCCAACTTAACCCTGTTTGGAAATCGTCTAACATATGGAGACGCACCAAAATTAATATTTTCAATTCCAACGTTAAATCCTCATTATTGTACGTGTTGGCTTCAACTTTGTTTCAGAATACATCAAACAAAGTTTGTGAGCAACGATTTTAATTTTTACTTTATTTTCTTTAATTAGGATAATTAAAAGTAAACTACTTCATTTTAGATCGCACTTTAAAAAACTTTGTTTTAACTCTGTCACAAATGTAATAAAAAGGCCCTGTTCAATTGTTGACAAAGGTATTTAAACATCATACGATCATAAACCGTTATTAAACAATATAAAGCAACCGTTATTAAGCAATTGAATAACAAACCAAAAAGAGCAAAATTATACGTTTATATGACTGTATGTATGTATAAACATGCATGTTTATATATAAAGAAAAACGGAGTTACTAAATTAAAGAAATAAGTAAATAACAAATTTTAAATTTGCGTAAATAATACAGTGGCAGAGATAACATAACGGTTGCGAGACGTGGAATTTCGCACCGCGCGATACCCAATCTCTTCAAGTGTTTGTTAACAAATGCCTGCGTAGAATCTTTCGTGTTTACTGGCTCTCCGTAATATCCAATGCCCAACTCTGGTCAGGCACAGACCAGCAACCAATTGAGGTATAAATAAGAAGTCGCAAATGGGGTTGGCTTGGACACACTCTCCGCAAGCCATTAGATGACATCACCACGAAAGCCAAAAATTGGAACCCCCAGGGTTCCTCTTACACTGTAATAAAAAACTCTCTTAAAAATATAGCTTTTTGTGGACTTCCGAAACCAAATTTTCAGCCAGACATTAATTAATATAAAAACCCTCCTTTATTTGGGCAAGGTGCTTAAAAATATATTCGACTTGTAAAACAGAAATTTTCTAAAAATTTTATTTTAAATTTAATTTTATTCTTGCCATATTATATTACTTTTCATACCGAAATGATTATACCGCTATGATACCGGTATTGAAGGAAACGGTATTGGAATACCGGTATTTTACAACCGAAAACAAATACAGTATCGGTAGTGATACCGGTATTTGAAACGGTATTTAATCGGTAGAGGTATTAATCACGGTATCGGTTGCCAACTTTGGTATTTTCAAGAAATAGGACCTAAGTACAAATTACAAGTTACAAATCTACAAGTAAAATACCTACAAAACGACAACACTTACAAAATTTATTGTTGTTTTGTGGGTATTTTACTTGTATATTTGTAACTTGTAATTTTGAGAAATGGTCCCCAGTATTGAATAGTTGAGTTCTGGTTTCTACAATCATGTAAAATATGCTTTTGCCATTTAAATTGAGTTTTTTTATGACATTTTCATATTATTTGATATTTATTGAAAAAAATTCTAGAAAATGCCAAACAAATGATTAAAAATGCAAAAAAATAATGCTAACTGGTAAATGGAAAATTTGCAGCTAAATCAAAATAAAAAATTCAAAATTTTGCTGTAAAAAAGCTAAAATGGCCATGCAAAAAGTGCAACTCTGATCGCATAGAGAATATTAGTTTGTGAAATTAAAAAAAAAAAGAATTGCAAATCGGACAGACTTGTCAACAAATCTATCACACATATTCAGTTTTAAGCCACACTATCATACTTTTTGAGCACGCATGAGCTTTTAACAGATCTAACGACTAATGGCGGTTTCTTTTCTAGAAAAAATTTAACACTTTTTTTAAATAAAACGCAATTTAGCATTCCTTTAACGCAAAAATGTAACTTCTGATACATTAATTTCTAATAAATTCAGTTCAATTACATATCAAATTAAAGCTTGGAAGGTTCTATATTAAACTAAATACATGCTTAACCTTTAAGCAACTAATACCGTCTACAAACGGTCATCAACAAAAAGAGTTTTATGCGAAATCAGTACTTTTTACACTCGAACAACCAAAAGCTTTTTAATTCCACACCAAATTATCTAGGAAATGGTATCATTGGTATTGTACGCGTTTCGATAATTAGTGTGGTAGCAATACCCGTTACAATAAAATTTTTAGTGAAAAAATACAAAAAAATTTGTTGTAATTTTTGCAAAAATTAAAATAAAAATAGAACTACTTCCTAACCGCTCAACACCTTTGGTAATTTTTTTGGTAAATATTTAAAAGGTTTGTTTTGATAATTTGTTTCAAGTTTGATTTTTGAAAAAAAAAATTGTTCCAATTGAGTTTTTTGCTAACCCCGTCTGTAGACGGTCTTAGTGACTTAGTTGAACAAAATTTAGTGTAACGTTTTTTATCGGAGTAAAATGTATTCATTATTACCTAGGAGTATACTCTTCTGGCCTACTAAGAGAAAAAATAGCTGTAAAAGATGTCAACAGGTGGAGTAGAAATATATATTGCGATAAACAGAAAAAATTCAAACTTTCTTCATTGAGTGATCAAGAAATTGCTGCTTTGATGGACTCAGTTGAGGATGATGATGACTTTGAAGATTTTGATGATCCAGATTTTCGTTGTGACCGGAAGACGCTTCTATGATAGCTAATTGCTTGGAGTTATTATACTCTTATGGCTTAATGGAAGTGCACAAAAATATCAAACTGTGTTCAACCAGAGTGAAGTTCTACTTTGGAAAGGCTCAGTGAAAAAATACGTTGAACAGAGTTTGACATATTTTGTGTTTTTCCATAAAACTGTGGTCATGTCGATCCCAGAAGCTAATCCAACGATCTCAGTTGAATAATCTCTCGGTGCGTTCTTCAATTCATTGCTTTTGTCAGTTGGTACTTTACAACTGGCAATCCGATTTGCTTTAGCAGTAACAAGATTATAAATGCCATGTGCTCTCATAAGAATCTAATAACTCCAAACAATCGGTTATCATAGTATTATCTTCCGGTATGAGTTTATCACAATGATAATCTAGATCTTCTATGCTGTCATCAAAATCTTCAAAGTCATCATCAACCTGAACTGAGTCCCTCACTATATGAAGAAAGCTAAAATTTTTCTGCTTATCGCAGTCTCTGCATTTTACTCCACGTGTTGACAGTCAGTCAGCCAACTAAAGTTACCCGTTATAATCAGAATCAAAAATCATACCGTAATATTGATTGCCTACAGATTATCTGTTAATACAATGTGCACGTGGGCGGCGTAGACCTATTTGACTCTTATATAGACTTAAAATCAGAACACAAGATATGGCAACCAGGATATTTTACCATCTTCTCGATATGGCCATAACAAATGCATTTGCATTAAATCGCAGACTTAACGTCGAAAACGCCCAAAATTCTTATCAGAATGAAATGGGAAGGCATGATGATGCAAGATGATGCAGGTGCATTGCAAAAGAACTCAGTGCTTCTGTTGAAATACGATTCGCAGATTGTCCTTCATCTGCCGAAGAGCCAACCGGTGACACTTTTATTGGGAAAAAGGTAATTTATCTTGTGGCTATTATAGTGTTCGACAAGATAAATAATTTTCCACAATGGGTTTAAAATAATTTTATAAACTGTGCAAAAAATCGGAAACAGACACGTTTTGTACTGAGTGCAATGTCCACCTATGTTTTGCAAAGGCTAAAAACTGTTTTATGGAATACCATTTAGTTACATAACATATTTGATTTGAACATAATATATATTTTGATATCAAAAGTTAAAAATAAAACTGATATTCTTCTAACTATAAGCATCATATTTTATTTATTTCTGAAAAAAAAATCCCCTTAACCACTAAGACCGTCTACAGGCGCTCTTCCTTGTTTTTGTATTGTAAGCGAGACTTAGGCCGAATAACATACATGATTCCAGACATGCACATTAGGGTGATGACCAGAGACAGGGACTTCATGCACTAAAAAAAGGTATTTTAGGCACCTAAAATATGGCATAAAAACGCGAAATATACACTAAAAACAATAAAATATGCACTTATTTTTTAAATTTTACTGAAACAAAAACATAGTATATTAATTCACTCTCATTAGGTAAACATAAATATGAGGGTATAGAATGTAAAAATACAATTTGTTAAATTCACAAGCTATGTTGTATGTCTTATCGTTTAAAAAGAGACGACACTTTCTTATATGCTTGTGAACAGACAAATTTGTTGTATCGTTATTTTGTCGTATTTTAAATGTTAATTCAATTGTTCAATTCACAAGCTCGTATTAACGTCGTATGTGTGGTATAATCGTCTAATTATACAATATTGTATTTTTCTTGTTAGCAATTTTCATACAAAAGTGCGTTTTAATTATATGATTGAGTTTTATATGTTTTCCAAGTAGTTGTATTGTCTGGGAATATTCTATTTATTAGATTATTTTTTAAAAAAATATAATGAGGTATAGAACGGGAACCAGCTATAACAGCTTGTAGAAGAGTTGTTCAAAAAACCTCGCAAAATTATGATTATTTGCAAAATTAAAAATAAATAAATGCGAAAATCGAACTCTAAAAATGCCAAAAGCTTGGAGTGAATCAATCATACTCGAGTCACTTTTAATATTTCAAGCCATAATATCGATGTTTGCATTTATTTACTTTTGATTTTGCAAATAATCATAATTTTACGAAGTTTTTTCAAGCTTTTACAGCTGGTTCCCTTTCTATACCTTGTATTTGTTTACATACAAATTATTTATGGCTTCATCAATTATTTGGATTGGTTGCGTAATGAATTAAATTGTTGAAGCTTATCAATTGTATTAATGAGAAACGCATAATTTGCATTAACAAATACCAATTGATGTTTGATTGAATACAAATTTTATTGCTATAGCGTCTTCTTCATTTAAAGCTTCCACAACATCTTTAAATTGGTCAAAGTAGTTTGAATAATAAGCGATAGCCTATAGCCACGTTCCCCATCTTGTTATCACAGGTTGAGGTGGAAGATTTAGATATTTTTCTTTGATACTTTTTTTGAATACTACAATCTTGATTCGATAAGTATTTTTTTTTCATAAGAAGTCAAAAGATCGATGTCTACAAATTGATTTCTAATTTCTTCTGGAACTCTATGCATTGGATGGGACAGACAAGTGACATGAAATTGGGTAAAATACATTTAAATATTTTGCAGATTTGATCATATATGGTGCAGCATCAGTCACGTATAATAATATTTGATTTTTATTGAAATTGTCGCCTAATAACGCAATTGAGTCGTTAAAGACTCTGGCAATCGTATCATGATTTGCTGTTTCTAATTCTGCCACATTAAGAAGGAATTTAACTTTACCTTTCTCTTCGTCTGCATTCAAGTACATTGGCAATAAATCGCTTTGATGTCTGTTGTCTCATCGATGGACCCCCATAAATAATTTTCTTTTAATAAATGTATAATTTCGTGAAGTTTTCAGACGGATTAGTCTCGTTAGTCTAGGAGCCGACTGCAAATTTCTGCACTCATCTGTTTTTTTAATGAAATAAATTTTTCATTTTGAAGTGGTGGAATATTGTGGTGTGGGGTTGCCTCTTTAAATATTCCCGGAAGTATTTTTAATTGAATTAGGAATAATTATTTTTTGGCGGTCACTTTCCGTCATGTCTTTTTTTCAATAAATTGTAGTTACTGTCACAGAGGGATGTGTAAGGAAGTTGAAAAAAATAGGCTACCATTTCTAATTTGGCCGCAAGTTTGGGTTGCCAGATGTTTAATATAGACAAGAATGAGTGAAGAATGAATGAGAATTTTCACACTACACTTTTAAAATGGGGTATCATTAGAAGCGTCTTGATCATATTTTGGTTATAGGATATGTGACATCGCATAAAATTCAATATGGCGTGCTCCAGAGGACAGCCATATTTAAGGAGGCAAACCTGCACCCCTATATTCCACTGGTTCAAAATATTAAAAAAAATTTATTTCATTAAAAAAAAACAGATGATTACAGAATTTTGCAGTCGGCGCTCCTACTACATATATTTTGAAAAAATTTTTTAGATCACTGTTGTTTAGTTTATATAAAGGAATGTCGGCAGAGACAAATGCCTTACATAGCTCTATGTTACACGAACTTGTTTTACATTTATTCGGTCTATTAGACATTAATACCGGAGTGGCATTTCCATGTGCATGTTTATCTTTGTGCTTTTGATATTTTAGATGTTGATCCACCATAAACTTTGTTAAAAAAGATATTGATCTGTCATATATTCTACAGAAAAGTACTAGCCTATTAGTTTTAAAGACTTCATTGTTTTCTGACACATACTTGCTTAAAACACTTCTGGTCGATGGCTTCACTTTTGGCATTTTTTTTTCCGAAAATCAAACATTTATATTAAAATTTTCAAATATAACGAATTTTTCACAAAATATGGCACAATAATATGCTTTATAACAAAAATATGCAAAAATTTTAATTTTCATCAAAATATGCAAAAATATGCACTAACAAATCGATGCCATTTTTAAGCAAATTCATTATTTTGTAAAGATATTTCGGTTTTGCTATAATCCGGCTCAAGGGAAAAAACATGCATTTGCATGAACCCCCTGTCCCTGGTGATGACTATTTACTATTTTTGCAAGTATCAAATTTTACATGCTCCAGCCAAAATGGCCGTAAAAAAAGATAAAGAAACGCCATCTTACTTTTATGATGTTATCAAAAAAGTACCCGGACCAAACGAGTTTATATTATTTGGTTTATCTGTTAAAACATATGTATAAAACCAACAAACCAGCAGTTTTTTTACCCCTTTACATTTTGATAAAATTTAGTACGAATGATGCCTCTGGCAAAACTAATATTCGTGAAAAATCTAAGCGCACTATTTTGCGTAGTTCACCAAACATCGGAACTTTATAATAGGAAAATTCATCAAACATTATTAAACTGACTTCGCAAAAATATTACTTCGCAAAAATATTACAAAGATTACAGAAGCTTGTAAATTCAGGTCAACTTTTGGACTGGAGCAACGAAAATTAACAAATATTAACTGGAGAACGGTTTCTCCCATTTAGTTCAACAAAAATTCGAAACTCGGCAACAACATTATCTTTAAGCCGTGCCAACACCGCTTTCGCACTAGGAAAGTTTACTTTGCAAAGTTTTAATTCACCCGGTAAAAAGACAGAGACATGCAGTATTCCTCTCTATATTTCTACCGGCTGAATTAAAAGTTAGTAAAGTAACCTTTGCTAGTGCGAAAGCGGTGCAAAGTTGTTTTTTAATCAGTTGTTTCAGAGATATTGTGGAATTCGTGGCAAAAAAATTAAAAAAATTTTGTTTTTAAGAAGTTTATCAAAATTAAAAGTCGAAAAAATTCTATTAATATGATTATTTCGAACGTATTTTTTTGTGAATCCAAATTGATTATTAGGCTAAGGCTCGTAACTTTATATTCAGAAACAATTGGGCACGATTAATATTCCAAGGAACAAGGGAAAAATTAACATCAACTTAATTTTTCAACGTACACATCAAATCAGAGTAGCGCCACTTTCCGAAGCCGCTACACTTCCGTCGTCAGTGCTCACGTGTATTTTGCTTATCACCACTTGTCAGGTGGCTCTCTTGAGGGTGATTTTAATTCTTATGATGAAACTTTAGGAATTTCTCTTGTAAACAACCCTCTAGTCAGCCAATAACCATGTCTCTATGTCAACACTCTTTTTCTCTAGCGACAATTGAACTATTTAAAATGTCGACAACTTTCCTTTTATGCGCGAGTAGAGTTACGTTAGAGACAACAGGTCTAGTGTATTTCTGGTGACATTGTCAACGAAAGCGTCAATAGTTTGTTTTCTTTTTTTTGTTATTATGTGGAGTCAATAGCAGAGTTGAAAGCCGATCGGCGGCTAGCCGCTGTCGCTTCTGATTGAATGCTTCAATTTAAACAAATGGTTTTAGTAGAAAAATATAATCTTTTAACCGAAAATATATACAGACATATATACATACATATATATTTTTTCAATTTTTGAAATTCAAAGGGAATTTTTGAATTTTAAATAGGATTTTTGAATTTCAATTGATTTTTTTGAATTTCAATTGATATTTTTTTAAACTGAATTGATTTTTTTTAAAGGAATTGAAAATTTTTTTAATTTCTAATAAAATTTTTTAATTTCAATTGATATGTTTTAAGCAACCGGAAAAGGTATATACATTTTAAAAATATTTCGGCCTAAATAATTTATTGAATTTTTTATATAAAAAATAATATTAAAAATATATATGTGTTTAAGTGTACTGCCCCAACCCTTATGAAATTGTAGACGGGGGTCACTAAAATGTACTAGTGTATCTTTGGTTCAAATGTCTCCATTTGGTCGCAAAAGAACTACATCGTCAATAGTGCTAAAGTCTATTGGTAGATTTTCAACGACAATCCTATGTTATATGTCAATATGCAATTACATTGGCTGGGGTACACCTGGCCAATAGTAGTATTGACAATGTCACTAGTACATCATTACAATTTCACTATCGGCATTCGAGCGACGAAATATCAATATTGTAGACTAGAGCCCCTAAAATTTACAAGTGAATCTTTGGTGCCAATGTCTCCATGTCGTCCCAAAAGAACTACTTAGTCAGTAGTGCTTTAGTCTACTGGTGGATTTTCAATGACAAGCTAATGTTAAATGTCAATAGATGATTACATTGACTGGGGTACAACTGGTCAGTAGTACTACTGACAATGCCACTAGTAAATCATTACAATTTCACTATTCGCATTTCCTGCAGGGACTACTGAGCTAACTAAGTGAAATAGTTCTCTAAAGTGAGCTGAGCGGAAAAGAGTGCTTACTCAAAAGAGCTGATAAGCACCAGTCTAAAGCTTACAACAAAAAATCAGGGCTGAATTCTGTCAATTATCCAATTGAACTGCTTTCAATTTCATTTCAGCTCAATAAACAGAGTGGGAACTAATTAGTCTCCTATAACACTGAATTTTAAGTTTGAACCGATTTGCTTTCTTCAAATAAAGAAATGAAGAGTTTTTGGAACTTGTTTTTAAAAAGTATAGATTGAAAACTAATAAACCAAAAGAAAATTTAAGTAGTTTTTGCAAAAGTATTTGATTGTACTATAATTTTGGTTAGTTTTTTAACGTTACACATTGGAAAAAGTACTTTTTATGTCGCTGTGGTACTGCGGTAATTTGAAAAGAAAAAGTACTGAAAGTAGTACAATAGTAGTGAATTTTCCATCACTGGGTGAGACTGAATTTAGTATCGGTGGCCGTACAACAGAGATGCGCAAAATTTAAACTGCGATTGTATTATTACTTATTAGTATTAGTGAAGAAAGCCAGTTTTCCCAGCAAGCACAAAGTCAAGCGTTTAAAATATGATTCTGCATTGCATTTTTTTTTGCAATATAAATTCCCAAACGAAAGATTTTATTTTTAAAAACAGGCAGAAGTTTTTACTTTCTTTTTTTTTTCCTCTAATAGTATGGCTTTATGAAAAATGACCCCGAAAAATTTGTTTGTTTTCAATTAAGAAATTTTGGGGCCATTTTCACTCTTGAGGAAAAACAGCCCCAATCAGAATAATGAAAAATGGCCTAAACATTTTCCATTAAATATAACAATAAATATTTAGGGGCCATTTTTCCTATTTTGTGGCTATTTTTCATTTTATATCTTTTAATTTACATTTTTCCTTTTTTTGGACCATTTTTAATGTTTTAGTTTGGGTAATTTTTCTTATTTTGGGCGCCATTTTTAATTTTGGTCCTTTTTCATAATAGCCCAACATATGTATAGGAAAAATAGCCCCAAATTCAAAAATAAAAAATGTCGCCGAAAATAGGAAAAATAGCCCCATAATTTGTATTTTTGTTTTCAGTTCAGAATTTTTGGGTCATTGTCTTACATAATGTCTGTAATTGATATATGTACATATTCACTTAAATATTTGACAACATAAGAGGCGTAGTATGTTACCAAATGCATTGTTTATAATAAAATATTTTTCGCATATCATCAATTGGAATTGAAACACGAGTGTTTGCTGGATAAGTCTTAATGAAAAAATGTATAAAGAAATATAAAAAAATGTATAAGCATCCGCCGCGTGTGCTTTCGTCGCTTTCTTATTGACGACTAAATGAAGAGCATAAAGGCCGTGTCAGATACAACTTTGTCGCTTTGCGTGACGTTTCTAACTTTGATAGAAAAGTGTAAAGCAAAAGGTGTATGACACAATGAAAACTTTGACAACACTCGCGCATTGATCGTTTACCAAAAAAGTAGTTGATAATTTTGCTAATTATATATATATATTTTTTATAAAAATAAAAGTCAATTATGTTATTTTACGATTTATTATAAATAAATAAATGGCACATACATATTTACCTCTTATTAAAACAGATTCAAACGCGCAATATGTTTCGTTTGGCAATATAATAAAAGAAAATTATTCCAGCCGATTGTCAAAGCAAGCAAAAAGATGAGAGTTGCCGAACTTTTCGCTTCACGCTGCGTTAAAAGTGCTTTATGTAGCATGTTTCGTATAAGTATGTACATTTCATCTTAGATGTCAAAGCGAATCTGTAACGCAACGCGAAGCAAAAGTTTTATCTGACATGGCCTTAAGAATCTTTGTGAAGAATGTGTGTGATATAATTTCCACAATTGTGATATGGCGTGCGTTTCACCAGCAGTAGACAATCTCTCTTTTTGGCGTCACTTTATAATTTTGTCCGGGTGGCACCACAAATAATTGTCTTGGACACTAGCTTTGGCCGTTAATGATTTGTTGTGCAACTTGTACCATTAGGGGGTTTTTGTACTCTTGAATTTAAAGTTTATTGAATTTTAAGAAATAAAAATCTTTTATACGTATTATAATGTTAGAGAAGAGTGTGCTTGCTTATAAACTAGCTGAGCCCGGCAAACATTGTCTTACCTCTAAATGTATGAATCCAATGCGACTACTTGCAAAAAATTTACAAATTCAAAGTGGTTCTAATCATATATGTAAATCGCAAAAAAAAAATTTTGTCCTTTTTTGGAACAGGACCTTTAAAGTAGAGATGTGCAAATGACGCGAATTTTTCGTGTCAGGCGTGATTCACGCGTGATCGTGTTTAAACTAAAAAATAGTCACGCAATAGTGAGAGAGCGTGATTTAAAAATTAAGTACCGTGCGTGATTCTAAAAATGTAATTTTCACGCACTCACGAAATTACATTTCGCAGCTTGCTGAATAACATTTTCTCTTTTGTCTTATAAAAATTTTGATTTCTTTTGCGAATTTTATACCGAAACTTCGTTTCTTTAAAAACATCGTTCACTAATGTATGTATGTACCATAATCATTCGCTGCTACTGTGCAATCTATCAGTTTGAAACCTAATCATAATAAGAAAATATGTACATATCGTCATCGAAAATGCAAACCGCTCTATCTAACAATTTAAAAATTCTACAGGAGAAGCGTTAGTTACGCCCTTCTGGTTTGTGATTTTATGAAACAAAAAGCCCTATCTACATTGAATTTGCTCAAGAAAGGAAGATTAAAATGTTAATATTTAATTTTTTAAACACTTTTAAATTAAATTATAATTAAGATTACTAATAATTTAAGAGATATTAGGTCTGTTCGTGTACTTTTCCAGTAATAATTATCTAGTAACTTTTAGATAATTAATAAAAAAAAACTTCGACCGGAATCCATTAAAATTCAGTAATAATTTATACAAATTTTTAAAAATTATCTAGTACTCAAACACAGCTGATATTTTCTTAGTTTTTTATAAATTAAAAAATTCGATTATTTTGAACATTATGGTTATGAACTTTTTTTTATGCCGAATAATCGAGTTATGTCCAAAATGTCGATTAACTCGAGTATTGAAGTTTCTCCGAAACATGATTGCTGATGAAGTGTGTTGCAAAACAGAAAACACGTATTCCTTATGCTGGTGTAGACCTATAGTCCACAAGCTCTGCTTTGGTAGCTCCAAACAGAGCCAATAATTGCAATTACCAATTGAAAATTATTTATAGGAAAAGGCGTTTATTTGCTTTACATTTCAATCTAGTTTAAGTGATTACTATATCTCACATCTTTTGCTAGTTGTTTTAAAAAATCACCCTTCTGTCATTTAGAAATAGCAAGTTTCGTTAACATTTTTTTCTCACTTTAGTTTTTAACTAGCAGCCTTTAGTAAAAGCTATGTATGTGCATATTTATAAGAACTTCTGTTTAATTTTTTCCCAACAAAGGAGCTACAGCTCAAACTAAATCAAAGCACTGAGTGCCGCGTTGATATAGGGATACGTTTTTACAGTATATTTTATTGTACCAAAAATACCGGTAGTATATTCTTCTAGTGCAAAACTAGTTAGTTAGGTCTTTTTGCATTTTATAAATTATAACTCTTGTAGATAGGGCATTTTTATTATATCAATAAAATCTTTATTTATGGTCGGACGAGTCTGATACTTAGCATAGAGACGTTTTTGAACCTAGTGTACCAGAATCAGTGATGCCATTAGGATACGAAAGATACATTTTTCGTATCTTTTGATGACTTTATGTACCATGTATAATCCTGAAATTTTTCGTATCTTTTGAATCTGTACGCACAATGTACAGAAACAAAATATTAAGCTTTCCGTCTCTGACAAAGTTTTTTAAAGTTATCATTTCGTTATGAATACTAAAAAAGCCTTTACTCGTATATTAATTTTTACAAAAATTAATTTGTTTTGACAACATCCAAAGATAGTTACATATCGACCTCTTAGCGCCAAATGATCGTAAGCGACATTTTGTAAGAAACTAATTTTTTTAATGAAACCAAAATTTTGTGATCCTACACTGAAAATAATCCATGCAACATTTTACGAAAAAAAACTTTCGTAGTGCCTTTTTTCGTAAAATATACGAAACTTTCGTATATATTACGAAAAAACATTTAGGCAATATTTTTTTGAATTTACGAAAGTAACGAATACCTTTCGTAAAAATTTTTTCTTGTTAAAAAATATATTTCAAATAAAAAATTATATTAAAATAATTTTTTATATATTTACGTATTTTTCAGATGTAAGTAAATAAAACCAATTTTTAGCACTCCTAAAATAAGTAGAAAGTAGCTCAGTGGGTAGAGTACATGACTTGAAATATGAAGATTGCGAGTTCGTGCACCGGTTGACCCATACTTTTTTCTACTTTTATATTTTGATTATTTTCGTACATTTCGTATATTTTACGAACGAATTTCGTAGTGCGAAATTACGAAATATTTCGTAATATGTACGAGCGTTTTCGTGCATATGTTGCATAGAATATTTTCAGTGTACCCATAGTTTAAAATTATTAAAATGTTAAATTTGTTGTTAACTTTTGAAATACAGGCTATAACATATGATCGTAAGCGACAGTTTATGAATATAAATCATGTTTAAATATAATAAAAAACCCTTCTCCAGAAAAATTTAATTTTTGTCGTTTACGATCATATGGCGCTATAATTTTTTAAAGTTTGCTTACTTTATTTTTAAAAATTACATACATACCTAATATTTATGACTTTAATAAATATAAAAATGAATTTATATGATATAATTTTCTTTACAATATTCATTAAATATGAAATAAAAATGTTATGTTAATATATCTATCCCTTTGCGCGAAATGATCGTAAGCGACATTTTGTAAAAGCTAATTTTTTTTTTATTGAAATCAAAATTTTATGATTTTTTTTAGTTTAAAATCGTAAAAATATCAAAATTTTTGATAACTTTTGAAATACAGGCCATAAAATTATATCGTAAGCGACAGTTTATGAATATAAATCATGTTTAAATACAATAAAAAACCCTCCTCCTGAAAAATAAAATTTTTGTCGCTTACGATCATTTGGCGCTAAGGGGTCGATATGTTAAACGTTAAAAACTGATTTAAAATTTTTTTTCAATATGTATCTTTTTGGGAAAAAATTTATCTTTTTGGAAGCTAAAATGTATCTTTCTCGAAATTTCACTGGCAACACTGACCAGAATCAATGAAAATCTCGATTTGAATTTTTTGTTAGATAGGGCCTTTAGCATTTCCGGTGACGATATATCGCGACCTTAGTATTGTTTTGGCCCACCGACCATTTTAAAAAAAAATTTAGTTAATTATGGGGTATATATATTTTGAATGCCCTCTTTCAGAATCCAAAAACTGTTTCGCGAAATTGTTCCTGGTTTCTGAGATATCATTTTTGATAAATTCTTTGTAAAAAAAATAAATTGAAAAAAAAAATCATATTTTTTTTAAATAAAAATATAAAAATCAGAAATCAAATAAAATACCAAGTTTCATCAATATTAACTTTTTATTCCATGTAAATATCTTTTCTAATAACATTTATACGCTTATTTTCAATAAAAAGTAGAAAATTTTATCTCAATAACAAGTTACTCAATACACAGCAGTTAGTATACACATGGAGCAACAAAAGCTACTTTTTACAAATAAAATTAAAAAAGTGGCTACTGGAGCACATAACAATTTCTAATCGGATTGATGAAAGTTCACAGTGGTGAGAAATTCTATCGGATATATTTTGAGAAAACTTTATGTAAATCTTCTTTGTTGTTTTTCTTCATTCCGACTTTTTGGCATATGGGACAAAACAATACTAAGGTCGCGATATGTAATTTAATAAATTATTATAAATATGCTTATGTATGCATATACAAAAATATGTATGTATATGTGTAACTTACCTTATTTGATTTATTAGTTTTGGACGTCTTATAGATTGTACACGATGCCTGAATTAAAGCTATAAAGACTAAAGCAGCAATTAGACTTAGAACAGTGTACAAACGTACTTCTGATAATTCGAAAAATGATAATTTTGTTTCCTCAGAACTATCCACAGATTTATCTGACATCAGAAAATTGAGAATATAGTTTACCAAAAAATAAATAAAAATAAAATAACTTTTGTTGCGCGAAGAACTTACATTCTAGAGCCTGGAAATCTAAAAACTGTGGATCAACCGTAAGGGACCCCACTTTCCCAGAAGAAATTTTATCCAATAAAGCCATCTTTATAATGTCTCCATTTTTCATTGAAATCTCTTTAACATCGACTGGTGTAGTATTTGTAGCCAAAGTGTGCGCCTTTTCATACTCATCCTTATCAAACATGGTTTGAAGATTAGCAATCATGGATGTTCTACCCTCTCTGAAAATCAAATTGCATTATTATTATTTGTATTACACACTTTTGTACTATTTACTTTTCGAAGCTTATGATATCGGTCTTGTAGTAACCTGGAATATCATTTAGGGCACCATTAAACGAATCTGATATTGTGGCAGCTAGATTCTTAAACTCAACGGTTCCATGTTTAGGCGCTTCAAAAGATTCTGCCAAATTCATAAGCTTAACACCTACAGCATAAACTAAACGATTGGGAGCCGGTGTTGCTGGAGCGTTTAAAATTTGTTCAAGTTCTAAAAGAAATATAATTGGCCAATTCACAACCTGGTGCATGTTTTGTAGATCGTATAAATGTTGCTGGTAATTTCCATATAAACATTTGTTTATGTGGAAATTACTAACAACATTTGTACGATATATGTATCGTCCCTACCATGTGAAACTATCCAATATGCAAATCGGTACTTCTAAAAATAGCGCAAAAACCATCAATCAGAAATCAAATAAAATACCAAGATTCATCAATATTAACTTTTTATTCCATGTAAATATCTTTTCTAATAACATTTATACCCTTATTTTCAATAAAAAGTAGAAAATTTGATCTCAATAACAAGTTACTCAATACACAGCAGTTAGTATACACATGGAGCATCAAAAGCTACTTTTTACAAATAAAATTTAAAAAGTGGCTATCAGCGTTATCCTAAAAGAGTAAGTTTTAAAATATTTTTTAGAGAGTTTTTAATGTTATATGAGAAATTCAACATTTTCCAACGAAGCGTATTGTTCGCATTGGAGAATCATGATAACGAATCTAATAAAAAAATTTGCATAGTGGATAATTTGATATGGTAGGGGCGATATTATCGGCCATGTCTGAGAGCTTAATTCCGTTCGCAAACGAAATTCAATCCACCCAAAGATGTCAAGCCCCTGCCGGAACATATCCCAGCATACCAACGCCGCCAACAGTCCGGACACACAAATTTGCGTATATTAGTTTTGTTTTTTAGACACCTAGTGCCCCTGTTCTGTAACTGGTGAGAACTTCTCATGTCGAAAATATGTGAAACAAATTGTTCTATCGTTTCTCGAAAAGTGAGAAAAAAGTGTGTCTGTAATTCATGTCGAAAACTATCAAAAGAGCTTACGTTGTTACGTTAGAAATGTCATAATATACAACTCGAAGCCGATGTGAAATTACAGACGTTGAGAACGTTTATCAGAAATATCTTTGACGGCGACTAAAATGTACTAAGTCGACGTTTAGGCGATGCAAGTCTTATTGATCAGCTTCTTATTCAGCTGTGAGAAAGACAGAGAAATGAATACACATTGCTCTGTTTTTCTCACAGCTGAATAAGAAGCTGATCAATAAGACTTGCGTAGTGTAAACCGGGACTAAAAGTGAAAAATTTTCGGCCTTACCATATGTATAGTGCGACTTTAACAACGTTTGTTGTTTACAAAATATCTTTGAAAAGATTTTGTGAGGAAAACATATGTTTGTTCCAATTTATGGCATTTTTGTTTCATTTCACACATTTCATTCGAAAAGTTTCTCGACGCGGGAGTTACAGAACAGCTACAAAAATGGGGTGCATTCAATTCCGTTTTCGAACGGAATTGAACTCTGTGACATGGCCGTATGTGTATGTATATTTTTTTTATTTATTTATTTATTAAATTTTACAATACAACTAAAAATTGTATTATAACTTCTTTTTTAAGGAGCATAATAACAAACAAGGTAGATTTATTTAACAGGTAGTATTATTTCCACGGCTGATTGCTCTTTTTTCATTTGTAGCTGTCAACTTTGCTTACGTTTGTTTTAAATTAAAATTAATTCTTTATGTTTGTTTGCTTTTACCATTTAAAAATAATTTTTGAAACTTTAATTTAAAATAAATTTTATTAATATATAAAAAACATTTTTATCAAATGGTCAGCAAGAATTTAACATCAGCAACCAGCTGCCAAGCCAAAAGCATAAGGTTGGAAGTATACGCCTCTTATTTTGCCAAATAAATTATCAGTGGAACAATTGTATAAGCTGCAACACGACAAAAACAACTTAATTCGAACTGACGAAGATTTTGTGCAGAAATTACACGAAGGATTTAATGTAATCCAAGTTTGGAAAGTATAAATAAGCCATTAGTATATACATACATACTTATGTAATATACATGAAATAAATAGAAAAGTAATCAAAAGGTAAAAAGTAAAGAAAACCTATATATAGCCTGCATACAATATCGAATATTCCAAACAAATAACATTAAATTAAAAATTTTGAAAACCGTTGGACTCATTTTCTTCAAACATATGCAAGAAGATTTTAGATCGTCACCTTTCGAACGAAAAAAACTAAGCTAAAATCGGTGTAGCCGTTTGGGAGCTATGGTGTCACAGACACACAGATTCAAGAGGATGCAGCCACAAAAGTGGAGATAACTCCTAAGCGGCTGGACCAATTTTGTTGAAACATAGCTAAGAACACTCTCGATCAAGTCACCTATCAAAGAAAATAAATTAAAATCGGTCGAGCCGTTTATGTTGCGCGACACACAATTACACAGACACACACTACAAACTTATAACACCCATCTTTTTTGGTCGGGGGCTAAGAAGGCTAAGCAATATGTTGTTTCACTTAACCGGCTTAGATAAAAATTGCGGCATTCGACGCAGGGCTTCAAGTCTAAAAAAGTAGCCGAATCCTGAAAATCAATTTGAAATATACGAACATAATTTTTATTTATGTTTATTTATTTAACACTTTGACAGCTACAAGAAAAATTTCTAGCAACAAACTACATGTTGTTTTTGGATTGTTGTATATGTTTTAGGACTACGATTACCTGTTAAAATAAATCTACCTTGAGTAACAAATACCTTCAATAGTGTCGTGAAACAAACCAGGGCCTTTCGTGGGTATCGAACCCACAACTCGCAGTGATTCCCTACCACACTATCTATTTGTATATTAAGCCGACACACCGATAAAAAATGTTTGTTACCCCTCTCATATTAAAGATCCGTCTTTTTAATGAGGTTTCTCAAAACATTTGCGGGGTCTAGCGATGCGGTCATTGAAAAGATCTTTCAAACGATGTAATTTTTTTTCATACATTGTTTAGGGAGAAAATACCAAAACATGCAAAACACTACATAAATAGACCTCTTTTATACACGGTCCAGCTCACGGGAGGTCATAGCTAGACCCCACAAATGTTTTAGGAATCCTCATTAAAAAGACCAGTCTTTAATTTGAGAGGGGTAACAAACACAAAATTTTCATCTTCATACAAGTCGAGTCGGTTTATTGTTTATAAATTACCTTTTCCGCAAGATTTAATGCAAACTCTTGTTGGCGAAATTGCTGGCACAGTTTCATGTTTGCGTATTTTCTTATTAACAGCGTTGAAAGCACCACCCAACACAGGGAAAAACAAGTACAAGCAATGATCGTCAGTGAATGATAAATCCTGGAATATTAAAAAATTTTTTTAAGATACAATTTAATTAGAGATGTGCAAATGCCGTGAATTTTTCGTGTCGGGCGTGATTGTGATTAAATTAAAAAATAATCACGCAATAGTGCGTGAGCATGATCGTGCGTGATTTTAAAAATATAATTTTGCAGAAAAAAATTTTATATTTTGTCCAACATTTTGATGTAAATCGAAAATTTTTTCCAAAATTGAGAGTAAATTTATAACGGTTTTAGAATATTTATATTTGCTTTTCTTATTTTACACATAAAATATTTGAAATATAATAGGAATTATAATTTTTTTAAAGAGATTTTTGTTGTCCGCAGTTATATGTATTGAGCGTTATTCCTTTTTAGCATGCTTCATTACTTAGTTTAATTGTGGAAATTGCATTAACAACAGATATTAAAATAACAGCGTAGTTGCTAAATATTTTAAAGTATTGTGAACTTTTTAAATAGTATAACATTGCGAAAGGTTCCATCAATCAATCATGGTTTGTATAAAAAAATGAATGGAGTGTTATCCATAGTTTTTTTAATTTAATTGAAAATTTTAAGTGTACCAGCTGATCCCGGCAAAATGTATTGTTTTTTATACTTCAAATAGGTTTTTCCAAACTAGCTTCTCCCCGTGGCCACCTATTGGACCAAAAACGAAACGAAACAAAACCCGAACGTCCGTTTAGCGGAACCAGTATTAAAAACTTCATATCGAAAGCTCTTATAGTTCCAAAGATCATGCGTTACTAACAAACACACAAACGCTTTTATATATGTATATAGATAGGTAGAAGATAAATAAGGAGTTTATGTTAAAACTCATCGAAGTCTATACATCGGAATTGTTTTAAAATCAAAATGTAATTTTTCAATTCACAACCCATCGTCCACATTGTATGTTAATACATTTTAAAATAGTTTAAAAATGAGAGTTAGCCTGCTTTTTGCTTATGTATAAATCGTTGTAAATAATTATTTTAAAACATACTATTTTTTAATTTTTCATGTGAACCCAAGTCAAAGTTAACATAATTCTGGCAAAAAAATCAATACAAAGTTGCCCCCCCCCCCGCCCCCCAATAAATATTTGGGACGGGAGGGGGTCAAATCGCCCCACCGATTTTCAAAAACAAGTTATGGGATCAACTGCAAGCAAACTTTTTGAAAAAAAAAATAATTTAAAAAATCGGTTCATTAATGGAGAAGTTATGCGATAATCAATATTTGTGTGAGAATTTGGGGGGGGGGGGGAGCACTGGCCCATCCGATTAAAAAAAATATGTGGGATTAAACTGCAAGCAAAGCTTTTTAAACATAAATAGAATTTTGAAAATCGGTCCATAAATGGCGGAGTTATGCGATAATCAATATTTGTGCGGGGGGATCGGTGCATAAATGGAGGAGTTATGCGATAATTAATATTTTGGGGGAAAAAATCCCCCCCCCCCCCAAATTTTCGAAAAAAGTTTATGGGACCAATCTGCAAGCAACCTCTTTCAATCAAAAAAATAATTTTAAAAATCGGTTAAAAAATGACAGAGTTATACGTGAACAAACATAAAAAAAGTAAAAAAAAACATACACACAGACTTACATGTTAAGTGGAATCTCTTCACTCAAAATAATGTATCCGGAGTTCATACGATTAGAATTTGAGTATGTAAATAATTTCATATCGTGTACCAATAAACTTAGAGATATGTACTAATTTTTGATTTTTAGGCACCCCGTCGAAGGCAATTATTTATAAACATGAATCCAAATTTGGCTCTGCGACCTTTTGGGGAACTTGGCTACATCCAGCAATGTATTACGCAGGCCATTTTGATGAGGTTAATGCTGTAATTTTAAAATTAAATAGCGAAGACTCTGATTCAATAGCACGAGTCAAAAAGACCTACGATGTGCAAGCATTGACTCCACAACTCCCATTTATAAAAACGAATTTTTCAATAATAGTACTATGTATATTCATTGAAAAAACTACAAACTTTTGGGTTGAACATCCAGAAAAGCAGAAATATTGTGGCGAACGTAAAAGAAAGTCTCAATAAAATTAGAGATAAGAAATTTTTCGCAAATTTGATACAGCATTCAAAAGAAATCTGGGATATCACACATTTTTAGATATAAAATCTGTTTTTAAACGAAACTGGGATCTGACGATGAATGTGATAGAAGCTTATCTTCAAGTGAACTGTTAAAATTTTAATTTGCTCCATCTGAAAGGAGTTTTTCTACGTACAACTAACTCGCTTTTAACAGAAAGACGAAGAAAACTATTATTTCAAAACATAAAAGCTCATATGAATGTATATTGCAACTGTTTTCAAACTGATATGAATAGTTTAGATTAAATAAAATCATTTAAAAACCAAAAAATATATGAAATAAAATATCCTTTAATTTTTGCTACTTTTTTGTTATTTGTACTGCCTTTTTTCTTATGTTTTTCTGCTATAAGAAAATGTTTTTCTGCTGTTTCTGTCTTTTCTGGTTATTACATTTAAAAATGCCAGTGCCAGTGCAGTGCAAAGTTATTTCAGAACTCTTGGATGTGATACCTATATCGTTTATATCTGTTCTATATTGTACGAGTTATGATAAATAAAAATTAAATTTTTGAACCCCGTAACTCCGGAACTAAGAGCGGGCGTCGAAAACAAATTATTAGAGTCCGACCGAAACCAGTTTTTTGAGGCCGAACCTAATATTCGGCAAAAAGGCCGAATATTCGGCCGAATCCGAAACTTGCCGAATCTTTTTAGCATTAACTGATATCAACATTTTAAGAACTTGACAGAACTGAAAAGTCATTTATTTTATCAACGGCCTTTTCACAAAGTGATTAAAAGTTAACGTGGTCTTTAATGGCAAATACAAAACTCTCCGTTAAAGTATACCTTAACTTTCAACTGCTCACTGTGACAAATGGCGTAAGAGCATAGCTGTTAAATTTGGATTACGATTAGTAATCAATTACGATTACTTTTTAAAAGTAATCGTAATGATTATTTAATCCACTAGTGAGAATTTTTTCATTACTAATTGATGACGATTACAAATAATCAAAATATAATCGGGATTATTTGGGACTACTTTTAAATAATCAAAAATAATCAAAAGTAATCAAAATATAATCCGATTACTTTTTACGATTACTTTTGATTATTTATGACTATTTTCAGAGTATATTGCACCCACACTCATTGAAAGCCAGTTTAGGGATTCTGACCCCAAATTAGGGGAATCGTAATCACAAAAAAGGATGAATATTTTCATTTGGGGCTTGGGGTTTTCATTGGGGTTATTTAAAAAATACATTTGGGGTTTTTGGGTAAATTCCTTAAAAGTTTCTTACCTTTGATCTATAATTAAAACTACTTCTTCTGGGCCCCCTACTAGTAAAGATAATTCGAGTACGCTGATTTATTGAAGTTAGCGCAAGTTTTCGCGATTTACAATTTATATGTTAAAGTACTGTAAAATCATAGTTTTGCAATTTTGCAAAAATTTTCGAATTTAAATCGGTTAAACAAATACAACATAACACGACACTGATTTTTTTCCGAAAAATTTACTTTTTACTTTACAATTTTTCAAAAAAAAATTTTTTTTCCTTATAAAACTGTTAATTTTTTCCTAAAAAACTTTTAATTTTTGCAAAAAAAAGTCACAGAATCTCCTAATGTTCTTCATACATAATCTATTAGCTAAATTTAAAATTGAAAATCGTTTTTATGGTAATTTACTACGAAAAATTTAAGTCGCGAATATAGCGAATATGTACGAACATTAACTTGGAAAACGGCTAACCCCATTGAATTCAGGGTACTTGAATTAACTTTGCCAGTAGGGAGCCAAACTTGTTAAATTTTGCGACTTGCATAGTGTAATTTAATAGTATTTATTATTTTCGGTAGATTGATCTATGGAAATATTTATGCAAAAACCCCTTTTGGAAAAATAATGAGTTAGGGTGATTCTATATGAATTTTATTTAGTTTTTTCTAAAATACGAGTACTTATCATTGAAGTTCGAAAAATGTATTAAACTGTAAAAATAAAAAAATATTTAAAATAAAAAAGTTTATTTTGAAAAAAACTTAGAGAAAAGATTTTTTGTAAATTTTTTTCTAATGTTCAATTCAAAAATCAGCAAATTTACGTTGCCGTGATGCGGTTTTATTATAATATCAAAACTAAACAAAAAGAACGTTTAGTAGACATTACATTAGTAATCCCTTCAATACATTTTATACATTTTCGCGGATTTGCGAGTTTTCACATTCTTTCAGTGTTTTTATTTTTATCAGTTTCGACGATATCTAGTCAATTTTAGAGCTTGCTTCCGATTTTGCAACTTCTCGAGAATTTTCGCAATGTTCGCGTTAAAACCGACTTTTTGCAAGTTTTCAGCATCTTTACAGTTTTCTCGAATTTTAAACAATATTAAACTTCGCTATTATTCCACTGCTATCAAGTTTTTTTTCGAATTTTCGCACTTTTCACGATTTTTACCGCATTTTTGGCACTCCTTACAGTTTTAGCGATTTTTAACCGATATTATGCCATGTTTAAAATTTTCCTATTTTTAGCAAATTTTCGATATTTTCGCGATGGATGTGATTTTTTTAAAAGCTTTTGGCTTTTGGCTGCGGTCTTTAAAATTTTAGCAGGTTTTAGCGAATTTTCACGATCTTTCACAAGTTTTTGGCATTCCTTGCAGTTTTAGCGAGCTATAACCAGTTTATGATCTTGGTTCCAATTTTGTAATTATTTGACAATTCATGCCATTTCCGCTTTAAGCATTATTTTTTCAATGTTTTGTCATCAAGGCTTGATATAGATCTTTGCAGTTTGGCAATACCAGTAAGGTATCCTGAAACTATATGCATCAGCAAAATTACACTCAAACGAAAGCCGAGTTTGAAAACATCTCTGTTTTTAATTCTTTGATTTTTTAAAGCACAGTTATATAAACGTTAAGCATATTTTTTGAAAAATCAATATATCGTTACCTGATATGCAAAATCACGCAACTACCCTTTTTTAAACTTTATTGCAGAGAGAAAAAACTAAATAAAATACTTCAAGTGACTGAAGTAAAGTCTATTTATTTTCGTTATTAAGATTCCCCAATCTTTATGATAAAGGTTTGAAATTTTAGAGCATGCGTTTCGATGTAACACAGAATAATTAATTAAAAAAGAAATTTCCAATTTTTTGTTAGTTACGTGGTTTTGTATTTCAGCTGACGCTATGATTCAAATAAAATTTTTCAACATCAACTGTTTTCATAAATATGTTTCAAATATGCTACTATTTTTAACAAATAAATACAACACACTTTGAAAATAATCGCAATAATCAAGAGTAATCGCAGAAAGTAGTCGAATTATTTTTTGATTACTTTTGATTATTTAAAAGAAATTCCAAATAATCCCGATTATTTTTTGATTATTAGTAATCGTAATCATGGGATTACGATTACTAACTGAAAATAATCGTAATCCTAATAATTATTTTACCTTTTGAACAAAAGTAATCTAATTACTAATCATTACGATTACTTAACAGCTATGCGTAAGAGTATTTCTACATTCACACAGTGTCAGTCAAAATAATAGTAGAAATTGAATATATTTCATTCCATCGAGCAAATATAAAAGTTAAACATTTATTAGCAGACTAATAAAAACTTGGCATGAAATTAGCTTAAATAATGAATAGAACTGGAATATTGGGTTCGGTACACATATGTACATTGAGGAGTGTTTTATCACTATTTGATGACGTTACAAGAGCACCAATCAAAAAGTTGAGTCGGAATAACCAAAAAGATATAAAGTTTACCTATTTTTGACACTAAATTTATATGATTTAATTTTTTTTAGAGAGGTAACACAATCAGGCAATTAATGCCTACCGTTAATTAATTAATGTGTTACCTTTTTTGGGAAAGGGATAGGGTAGAGAAAACAGGTGGTAAAGTGGGAGAGAGATAGAAAACTTAATTCTTTATATCCCTGCTATTGCGCGTTTTTTTTGTAGAGCAGTGTTGCAAGCCACTCTGGTGTTGGTAGAGGCATTGAGTTGTTTAAGCTGTGTAGCCATTTTATTAGTTCTTTTACTTCTCCTACGGTTCTGCTACAATACCGACGAAGGAGGATGCTGTGAAGTGCATTGCGATATGTTAGTATTAGTCGCTGCGGTACTGCCAAGGTGATCAGTGCTATGCCTTCATCACTTTAACTGTCTAACAACAACCAACACAATCACACCAATGCACATGAGAAAAATTCATGATGTTGTTGACACTTGCCTGAAACTAGTCTTGAACTCAAGACCTCAGGGTGACTAGTAAAACGCGCTAACTAATTCATGGCGGTGACATATTTTAAATGTGGAAAATACTAATTCGATTAATTTCCTTATTTATGGAGAGTAAAAAGTTTCGGTTTTGGAATTCGGCCAAAAAGTTGGCCTAAACCGAATATCAGCCGCAACCACAATTTTGGCCGAATCCGAAACCGAATTTTAGGTCAGACTCTACAAATTATACGAAAATTTTGGGCTAAAAAGTGCTATTACCGCGCAATTTTTTTTAATTTTTAATAATGTTGGTATTCTTGACTTCTTTCAGAATATTTTTTATTAAGCTAACTATTTTATATATGTATCTCATTATGTTGGCAGCACTAATTTGTTCATTGTCACCACCCATTTCCTGGCTAAATTTAGTCATTTTTCATCCGGCTTAGCCAGAAGAAAAGTTAATTTAGCCATTAGCTCTTTTTTAGCCACTTTTATTTTAATCTAGCCATTTCTTCACCATTTTTTAATACATGAAATTTTTACCGATTTTTCATAAAAAATTTAAATTCGCAACAGAGGAACACATTTACTACCAAAAAAATATAACAGAGCAATATGTTATTTTCGCACGCATGAGAAGAAAACAAACTTTGGTAAAACCGCAATACCATTTTTCAGAGATGAAAACAAGGTATTTTGTTTAGTTTACATTCATATTCGTTCATCCATTCAGAAGTTATACACAGCAAACTTTTTAAAAATTGCCAAAAAGAAATCAGAGAAAAGTGTTTCGCTTATAAAAATAAAAATCTTTGTTGACCGTAATAATATCTAATAGAGCTGTGAAGCGAATACTCGAACACGTGAAGTAATTATGAAATGGTAAAGCATGTACACCTACTCGAAGTATCACAACAAAAAAAGGAACACATTTTATAGCATAACAAAGCTGTAGAATAAATCAACTTGTTGTTCTTCTTTTTCTTTGTTCTTGTTACGCACATGCTATCAGTTGTTACTCTACGTCTCCACCTAACTTGAAATGCTGTTGTAACTTAAAGTTACTGGGGGTCTACATTAGCCATGAAGTTGGTATGAACATCATGTCGGACATCGCATATGGCTAATGTAGAAAGCTCATGTCCATGTTTCGTCCATGCTCTGCCATCGATGCCCGAGCATATGGCTGAGCATCAATGTTCGCCATGAGATTCGCTGTCAACAACCATTTTTAATAGAAAGAAAAGAGACAGAAAGAAATTGTTAAATATTCCATTTCTATTGCACTACCACCAAATACATTGATAAGGCAGAACATGGACATCGCACGTATTCACCACAACAAAGAAGTTGATGAATTTTTTGTAGTTGCTCTGCCGGCGTCATGTTCAAGTCGATGGCTCGTGGAGACGTGGGGTTATGACTGCGCAACATCGTCGAACAGGCAGATAGCTTACAATGTAAGAAACAAACCGCTGCTATATACAGACAAAAAGAAATTTGTACGCCGAAATATCAATAACTTTTTTATGAGAAAGTTTTCTATAGAAAAATCAAATTTTATCTTTAATTGATAAGTTGTTTGTGCTCTGAATCAGGGACCGTAACTGTTGAGACTTTTTCAAAAATAGTCTTACGAAAATATGACTGTTAAAGTTAAAATATGACCGATCAAGTATCGATTAAAACATTTTGTGAAAACTTACAGGGGGTTCCATAAAATGACAAAATGTTGTTATTATAAATCCAATGAAAACTTTTAACGAAACTATGCACGCTAATGAAGCAATTCCAATGAAATTCTTTCACCATATTCATGAAATTTTATTAGAATTGTGAAAAGTTTCATTCGAGTTGTGAAAAAATCTACAGATATTGTTTCATTTCATATATGAAGTGAAACTATTTCAGTGTATTTGCATTAGTTTCATAAATATCCTAAAATAAAAATGTTCTCTATAAGGCACTTAAAATATTGAAAAAATATATAAATAAATATATTATATATATACTATGAAAAATCCAGCAAGATTGGTTCACTGGCTTTCAATCATATAAACAAACAGACAAACACACATTCAATTTGTTGAAACTGTTTTCCAACCAATCTGTATTCTCTGCGTATTTTTTGTTGAAGAATTTTTGTGTGAATCTACAAATTTCTTTGTAGGATCCTTTTTAGACAAAATATTTACTAGTTCATTGAATTCCTTTACTGAAAATAAAATTTAGTTTTCTGCGAGTGCTTTATTGCAACTTTTTGACAAAAATAATAAAAATTATTTTTAGAAAAAAAACCGCCATAACTGTCTTTTGTTCAAAGAGATAAAATTATATTTCATCCATTTTGTATGTTTTTTATTTAAAAATGAAATGTTTGCGCATAAAGAATTAAAAAAAGTTTGTTTCTTATTTTTGACTAATTTTTCGACCTTTCTTGATGTGGAAGTGTTTTAAAAAATGAGCGTAAGGTCACAAAAACGTTATAAAAACTATTAGATATTTCGCTACTCCTTTGTGTAGCTTCTTCAGGATAATCAATTAGTAACAATTAGTAATAAGAATTAAAACAAGAATGCAACAGTAACAGTTTCGATAAGTTATATATATAAATATTTTAAATTGATTTTTCTATTTCCTTTTTTTGTATGAAAAAATTATTTTGATTTGTAAACAAAAAATATTTTTGAACTTATTTTTCCCTTCCGCCTTAGTTTGAAAAATAAAGTCAATTCAAAAAGGGTTTAAATATTAAATAATGAGGAAATGAAAAAAACTTTTGGAATAGTTGAAGACACTTACAATTATTATATTGATATGAGCTATAATATTTAAATTCATATCTAACATTGAGTCATTCTATAATCTATTTACTACTTTAGCTCTGTGTATTAAATGTCTATAGCTCTGTGCTACACTATCAGTATCTGCTCTAAAGTTAATTCTAACATCTGGTGATACATTAATTATATGTAACATTTCCAACATATAACGACGTTTATACCTATTTTCTGTGTTCAAAATGGATGTTGCCTCAAAGTGTGGATAATGATCAGAATCACGACAATGTAATGATAATGCTGTTTTTTGTGATGATGTATAGTTTCTGTATTTCGGGTTGGATTTATGGCCAGCTAATCTAGTTTTAAGTTTATTTTGTGTTGTACCTACATATACATATACCTTATGTTAATATGCAACACTTCTTATGCTTGTAAATATAATTTTTAATTTTAATGATTGTTAATGATTTATAAACGATAATGAACACAAAGCAAAAGATTTTTTAAATAAACTTCATTATTTTGAGCATGCTTTTTTTTAGATGGGTGATAACAACAATTATTACTTTACAGCATAAGAAAAATATTAATGTTGGGAAATATTGCGATTAAAAATTTAAAAACTAAGGCCAAATTGAATTTTTATTTTTGATCAATAAAATATTAGTTAAATTTTAACTTTCATTTTCAACCAAAAAAATATCAGTCATATTTTAGCTTTTATGTTTACAGCAAAAGTATCAGTCAAAAATTAACAGTTATATATTGACTTTCTTGAAAAAAGGAAATAAAAGTATTTTCAGACTTGTATTCCTCAAATATCGTATAGACAAATTCTATTCAGTACCTGGTTTGAATCTAATCTACTTAAGATCAAGAAAATTATAAAAATTCGCCAAAACTTGCTAACATTTTAAGGACTGCAAGGCGTAATATTGATTTTAAGCCTCTTAAAATGCAAGAAAGCTTGCCGCGAAAAATTTTAAACAACCACAATTTTGACTAAAAATCGTTAAAACCGTAGACAAAAATTTGCCAAAAATCGCAAATAAGCGAAAATTCCCGAAAACTTGCTACAGAAGCGTGATAAAAATCCAATATTGTTTTAAAATCGCGAAAGCTGCAAAGAAGCTGAAAGCTTACAAAAAGTGGTTTTTACCACGAACATTGCAAAAATTGGCGAGAAATCGGAAACAAAATTAGTAAAAATAAAGTACAATGGCAGACGTACCCCAGATAGCTAAGGTAGAAAACAGTGCAGCTGATAAAGAAAGCAGTACAATGAATAAAATCAGTACGTGAACTGCTGACAATAGTACGTCTGGCAAGCCCACTTATGTATTTCCAAATAAACAACAACAGGGATGGAAAACGAGTTTTTTGATTTTGTACCAATTGTAAAGACAAAATGTCTTCTTAGACCCCGACGGTTCCCAACCGCAATTTTATTAACAACAAAAGCTAAGCAAAAAAATATACAGAAATTCACGGATAAAAAAATTTTATGTACACAATAAAATGAAAGAAATGAATTTGCAAATGAAGCAAGAGGATTCGGTTCACCTTTTAATCTTGCAATGTATAATACACAACTCTTAAAACAATTTTCTAATGATTTTTTGAAGAGAATATCTCTTATCTTTTTTTAAATTCTCGGCTTTTAATCTTGCAATGTTTATATGATTTTATTGTTTCTATTTTCATGCAATTTACCGTTATGAATTTTTATGTTTTCATTTATGTTTTGCTTATCTCTGAGACCCACTTGACTGCTAGAAGTTTTTTTTAAAATCAACGGATATACACTCTACGACACAAAGGACACCCAAGGTAGAGCTTGTGGTGGCTCGTGTATACTAATAAAATTGCGATTAAAACACTTCTTAATGAGTGATCATTGTGAAGACTATCTTCAAGCAACTAACATCTGCATTGAAGCTTTTCATCAAAACCTGGTGATTTCATCAATTTACTCTCCTCCCAGGTACTCTATTACAGAAAATCAGTATAGTAGATTTTTTAATTCACTAGGCCCACGCTTTTTGGCCGTCGCACAGTGGCACATTTGAAGAGATGGCGGCCAAAACTCTTCAAAAAAAATTTTTTTTGTGTCACCGATTTAATTTTTTTATATAAAAGTAAACACATAGGAACCTCGAAATCCAGAAATTTAAGCTTTTATTTCGATTATTTCTCTTCGAATAGGATGATCAAAAACGCGTTTTTTTAAGAGAAGCTGAAATCCAAAATATTTTAGAAAATTTTTGAACTTCAAGTGGGCATAACTTTTTTGGTTTTATATATTTTTGGAAAAATTTTTTTTCTTCACACAATATCATTTCTTAACTTATAAAATAGTTTAAAAAAATCGTGCCTCACTTTGCTCGAGTCACAGATTTGGGCATTGAAATAAAGGTCTAAAATATACCCAAATCTCGATGTTCAGTAGAACGCAACTTTTTTTCTGCGAAAAACTTCGTAAATTGACTTATAACGTGTTATAGTACGTACTTTAAGCTGTTATTATATGCTCATCTTTTAAATTTATATTTGCGTCTCTAGGAACTACAATGATTTTACTGCTTGCATGTCGGATATTTTAGGTATGGGAGTGCGGTATATCTACATGTGTTTGTGTGTGTATGTTTTTCTTTTTTTCGAAGAAGTTTTATTAATGAAAAGGGTATGATAAAAGACTGTTATTATAATGCATTTTTGTAATTTAGGCCATGAGTTGTTGTATTTGGACTGATATATTCGACCTTTTGTTATAACTTTATTGTGTACACAGGTAGCTGCTGCTCATATAAAGGTTAAAATACGATAGACACATCAGGTTTTCTTGAGCAGGTCTCTTTAATTCTCTTTTAAACCTGCCCGGTTGTTTAGACACAGACAGTTTGTGTTCAAGTTTTTAATGAGTTTTGAATATGAGAATGAAATAACAAAAGAGAATTGTAGTAACTTGTCGGTACAAGCATGTCTGTACTCCTCTTCTTTCTTCTTTCCTCTCTCTCGTTTAAACACATACCTGTTTCAAGAAAACTTGATGTGTATAAAAACAGACAAAATTAATAAAGACGATCAGTATTGTCAAAACGATGGCTAAGTTCAGTTATAACGATCTTGCTAAAATTTATTTTGAACAAAAAAACAAAAACGATGTTATATTACACATTTTAAAAGACCCTTATTTTGAGTTGTGCGACCATTTAAAAAAAATTAATAATTTTTTAACGCGATTAAATAAACGGTATAATGAATGTTGTAGAAATAAGGAAAAAATGTTTAACTGCAATAAACAATGGCTTACAAGCGAACTTGTATTTGAAAGCCAACTAAAACCAGCAAATGTGGCACGACCTGCCAGACCAGTTGAGGAGTGTAGTGAAAGGTCCCGAAGACGAAAGCTGCAAAGCATTAATGAAGAATTTTCTCAAGAAATAATTAAAGATACGTTTTTCCATCAACTAGGGCCAACAAAAAATAAAACTAAAAAAATTTATATAATAGAAAATGTAATGAAAGCGAGCCGCAAGCGTGTAAAAAGGATTTTAAAGAGCATTCCAACACCAACCGATGATAAAAAATTTACATCTGAAGAAGCATTTTCAATATTTCTGGACTTAAAGCTAACAAAATATCAGTATATGGAATTGCGAAAGCGGGCAGTTGGAAAACATTGCTCCATTTATCCAGAATATAGAGATTTGGTTTTAATTAAAAAAGATTGTTTACCACCACAAAATTCTATAAACATTACAGAAAGTTCAGCAGAGGTGGTATTGCAAGACATATTAAATCATACTGCGGAAAGATTGTTGAATACATTGGACGGAGATAACATTAAAAAGCTTGGTAACTGTAGCCTAACATTAATTTCTAAATGGGGATGCGATGGATCTTCTGGACAAAAGCGATATAAGCAGTATAATGCAGAAAAATATCAGATTCTGACTTATTTATGATATCTTTCGTTCCGTTAAGACTAAAAACAAATAACATTAATTTGGAGCCATCTACTAGCAAAGAAACCTATATTGACATATGGAAAAACGAAATACCTTCCTCAACAAAATATTGCAGACCAATTAAATTTACTTTTAAGAAGGAAACGAAGGATGTAATATTAGAAGAAGTATCTAAACTTAAACAACAAATAGATAAACTTCAACCGATAACTTTGTTACTTAACGATCAAGAGATTCAAATAAATTATCAAATGTTACTTACAATGATTGATGGTAAAGTTGCACAGGCCATAACTGAAACAAAATCATCTTCGAGCTGTGTTATTTGCAAAAAAACTGCAAGCCAATTAAGTCAACTTCCAACAGAAGACACTACTTTCCAAGAAGCCTATGAGTTTGGCTTGTCCCCACTCCATGCTAAAATTCGATTTATGGAACATATATTAAAGCTAAGCTATGATTTAGATTTTAAAGGAACAGTACGAAATAGTGACGAAAATAAAGCCAAAAGAGAGGCAAAAAAGAAACACGTACAAGAAAAATATTTAGAATTGGGTTTACTGATCGATCAGCCAAAGCAAGGAGAAGGAAACACAAATGATGGCAACACAGCAAGAAAATTTTTTTTCTGATCCAGAAACTGCTGCATCTATTACAGGAGTAGATTTTGAATTAATAAAACGCTACAAAATCATACTGCAAGTAATATCATGCAATAAAAAGGTAAATGCAAGAAAATTTGGTCAGTATGCTAATGAAACAGCGAAACTATACAACGAAAAATATGATTGGAGGAATATGCCATCGACAGTCCATAAAATACTATATCATGGAGAAAACATTATTCAACACAATATGCTGCCGATTGGAGATCTTTCTGAAGAAGCGCAAAAAAAAGGAACAAAGATTATAGATATTTTCGCGAGCACAACACAAGAAAGATATCTAGATATAGTACCAATGAAGACCTCTTTAATATTTTACTGTGCACTTCTGATCCATATATCTCCAGCATTCGACAGAAATGGAATTCCACCCCCATGGAATTGGACAAAGACGCCAAACAGCTCCTTGAAGATGAACAGGAGGCATACTTAGATGAAATTTTCACTAAGACAGTTAAATAAAAAATGTATTCTATGCAAATTAACATAAAAATTAGAGCAAAAAAGCACAATAAATATTGAAAATTTATAAAAGAAACTATTTTATTTGGAATAAAAAGATTTTCTTAGAATTTATGGTAAAACTTTTTTCGGATATGGATCTCCTACATATCTGTTATGGATTCGCGTTTAAAATATATTTAAATTGTTCATATAATAATAACATTTAAAGCTGTCGAACTTACATTTGTTACAAGGGCCCTATGAGAAAATTTCACAGGGATATCAACGACTAAAATAAAATTAGTTTTGCTAAATATTATATCAATATTAATATATTTAAAACAATTATGAGCTTCAAACCCGTATTCTAAGTGGTCTATTGGAGAAGAGGGTAAAAGGTCAAAATAAAATGGACCCGGGTGGTCGGCTTGATTAAGTATGTAATTTTTTAGTTCAGTTAACGTTACTATTTATAAAATGCAATGTTAAATCACTACATTCACAAATTTATTTTTTTTAAGGCCGATAATACCTATATTTTTAAAAGTAATTTTTCAATTATATATAAGTGCACTTTAATAAGGCCCGATTTTAAAGTTAATAAATTAAATTGAAGCTTAAGATGTCTTCTATCCAACAAAAAAAAATCCATTAAAAAATTTCAACCCAGTCAAAAGTTATAGAATTTTGACCGCCAACTCACAAAATGTGCCACTGTGCGCCGGTGATTACAACGCTAAGCACACGTTCTGGGGATCTCGCCTCATCACGCCAAAGGGTCGCGTTTTGTTTGACACAATTTCAAAAATGCGGTTAAATGTTATATCAAGTGGACAGCAAACTTACTGGCCAACAGATCGCCGAAAAATACCTGATGTTATTGATTTTGGAGTAGTAAAGGGTGTGCCCAGCGAAATGATCCAAGTTGAAGCATCTTTAGATTTGTCTTCAGATCACTCACCAACTATTGTCACTATATATTCACATACAACATATTCACCCACTTGTGATTTAACGATGACAACCACACGTATAAATTGGTTGAAATACAAAAAATATTTGAGTGCTCATTGCCCAGAAAATATTCCATTAAAAACGCCTGCTGACATAGATGACTCTATTAGAATGTTTGAGGCAAACCTTAAGCAAGCTGCTCTAAATGCTACTACTACAAATCTTCAGGTGAGATATAATAAAATTTTTTCAGCAGATGTAGAACGGCTTTTATCCGAAAAAAGAAGAGTTCGTAGAGAATGGCAACGCTACAGATCCCCACAGCTAAAATCTAGGCTGAAGGAATGTACTAAACAGCTGAAAACTCTACTAGAATATCAAAAACCCGCTTCTCTTGAAAACTTTCTAAATGAGCTCGACGCAACACCTCAAACAGACTATTCGCTATGGAGAGCAGCCCGAGGCCTCAAAAGACCAGTGATATATAAGCCTCCATTGCGAGCTTCGAATGGAGACTGGGCAAGAACTGACGCTGAAAAAGGTACTCTGTTTGTAAACCACTTGCAGAAAGTATTTACTCCAAATACGTCTGATACTATAGTTGAGCTGCCACCAGTCGTCGCTATACCAGATGTTACTTTGAGGTTCAACATTCGTGAGATTGAACACTATATTGCGGGCTTAAACTCGAAAAAAGCCCCAGGCGCTGATAAAATAAGCAATAAAATGCTCTTAGAGCTACCCTATACTGCAAAACTGATAATTCTATTTATTTTTAACAGTATTTTGCGCCTCAAATGCTATCCCGCAGAATGGAAGGTTTTGCTGATTACCATGATACCTAAACCAGGCAAAGATCATACGAAGGTGGAGTCCTATAGACCTATAAGCCTGTTGTCTAACATGTCAAAACTATTTGAAAAGCTACTTATGAGGTAGCTAACACCCATACTGAGTCGTACTGGATGCATTCCAGACCACCAATTCGGTTTTAGGAGACAACATAGTACGATTGAACAAACACATACGACTCGTGAACGTGGTTAGAAAAACCTTCGAAGAAAAGAAATATTGTTCTGCGCTCTTCATCGATGTTTCTCAGGCATTTGATAAAGTATGGCACGCAGGTTCAATACATAAACTAAAGCAAAACCTACCCGAAAACATCCTTAAACTTTTAGAAAGCTACTTACCTGAGCGAAAAATTGTTGTTAAAGAAGGTAATTTTCAAAGCCCTCCGCAACCCATTGAAGCCGGAGTTCCTCAAGGCAGCATCCTCGGTCTTATATATGCCTCTGACTTGCCGGTAAGCAGTAACATACACATATCAACATTCGCTGATGATACAGCTTTTCTAAGTGTTCACAAAAGCCATCAAGAAGCCACTCACAATTTGCTAGATTATATAGCTCAGTTGGAACAATGGCTAAAACAATGGCGGATAAAAATTAACGAACAAAAATGTCTACACATTACTTTTACATTGTGCAAAGAAACCTGCCCACCTATACAAATAAATAACCAAACTATACCTCAACACACTGAAGTAAAATATCTCGGTGTTCATCTTGATCGTCGTCTAACATGGAAGTCACACATAAATGCAAAGGTGGCCCAAATGAAATTAAAAGCAGCTCAAATGAATTGGCTCATTGGTAGAAACTCTACTCTAAGCCTAGATTGTTAACTTCTTCTATACAACTCCATTCTAAAACCAATATGGTAATATGTAATTCAACAATGAAAAAAAAATCTAAAATAAAAATTGTTTCTGATAAAATTATTTCCAACTTTTATTTATTTATATTTATTAGGTATATTTATTTAACTATATGATACGAAAGTAAAAAGTTTTCTGGATAAATGTGGATAAATCAACAAAATAATGAGTGCCAGAAACACACTGGAAAAAGTAATAAATTTTGATTAAAAATATCTAAAACGGAAACACTGAACATCAATTTAAATATGTACATATGTACATACATACATGCATATAAATATGCAAACATACGTTATATGTATATGTATGTAAGTAAAAATAGTTGATTATTAATACGATGTACATTTCCAAGTAATTATTTCAATTCGTGTCTATAAATTCTCACAACCGGCTAATGGCACTTGATCGTGCGGGTTTTGGCACCTATTCAAGCAGCTACTAGCTATTCTTCGTTTTTCTTTGAGTTGCTTTTTAATACTTTTAGGATTTTTCACTACTGCCTTTTTTAAGATAGCTATTTCTCTAGGTAAAAGTAGAAGACCAATAGCCACAAATAATGATTTTCTCCAAATGCCTTTTAGCTGGCTTTTGATTTTTGCAATAGCTAGCTTAAAAAGCAGATGTCAAAAAACAAAAGCACACAAAATAAGGGATGGGCTTTTTTGCACAAACCAAAAAGAAGACATTGGCTACTGCCATATATTTCTCAAACTTTCAATAGAAGTAGAAAAGGACAAAATAAAAAAGCACTTGGATGATACCTGCTTTTAAACACTGCTTAAAATAAAGTAAATTTATATAATTCAGGTCGCAAAAGTACATTGCTTTTTAAATTAATTTAACTGATTATAAACGTATAAAATAGTTTTTTTTCGCGGAATTGTTAAATTGTTTTGCTTTGGGCATAATAGATATGTAAGTATGTTCAAAACTGCGCACAATAAGAAACAGATCTCAACTAATTATGGTAAAAACCATTGACATGAAAAGAGCGCTCTTACAGATAGAAGTACAAAATCAAAATTAGCGACAAAATTATAGACTTCTGAGAAAGCGAAATACTTTTGTGAGCATATAATTTATGAGTTATTCCCCCCTATTGTGAAAGGCGACGTCGGCGTCACATAAACACGTCATCAAAAAAATTGTCACTTGTCTACTCTTTGTCGACAACAATTGATTAATTTTAACATACTGGACTAATTTCATAAGCTTCAGACAATAGTAAGCTATTGTCAATAGCAGTGAATTGTTGTTGACAATGATTAGACAAGTGACAATTGTTTACTGTCGTGTTGATGTGACGTCGACATCGCCTTTCATAGTAGGGGGGATTAAAAAAACACAATATCATAAACGACCTGCAAATATTTTTGTTTTTTTATGATAACGTCATCAAAGAGGGTGTGTTTTATGCGTAGAGAAAAATTTTCTCTTGTGCGTGAAATGTTTTGTAAAACCAATAAAAATTAAAATGGAAACTCCTGGAAAAACAATGTATGCAAAATATTTTTGTGACTAACTGCATGGGTGCATTTCTATTGTTTGTACTGTGGTTTTCTCACCCTTCGTATGTGCGCATGAGTATGTGTTCGTTTCTTGATTGTGATGTTGCCTGTCTACCTGTTTTTTTTTTATTATTTGCGAGTAAGAGTATTTAAAGTAATGTCTTGATAATTGTTATTCATTACAATTTAAACATGGCTAAGTACACTTATAGAGATGTCGCTGATATTTTCTTCCAACAAAATGATGTAAACGATGTGGAATTGCATATACTAAGTAATCAATTTTTTAAAATATGCAATACAGTAGAAATTGAACTACACAAACAAAAAATTATTATTATAGAGATTGAAAAAACTGTACGTTGAATGCTCTTATAATAAGAAAAGGATGTACGAACGTCACCATAAATGGTTGTTAACACCCCGTCTTCACGAGACATAAGTTTGGAAATTTGTGTGTTAGCAATTGTCAAAATTCTGTCCTAACACAAGAAATTAACGTGTGGACCGAATGTGTTTGTGTCCTAACACATGTTTGGAAATCAATGTTAAAACACAAGCCCGAGGAAATATGTTAGAACACAAGCTGTCAAATTTAATATGTATGTGTGTTTTTTTTAACATTTTATTTGATTTTATTAAAAAAAGAATAAATAAAGTTAATAAATAAATGTTTTTGATGTTTTTTTTTATTTTTGCATATTATTTATGTTCATATTCATAAAATTTTTACAAACAGAAAAATAATAAAGTGAAATCTATAAAAAAATTACAAAATGTCGTGCAAATTTACTATATGAATATATAAAATTTGTGTCCAAACATCAGTACGTTTACTCCACCCTTAACACAAGTTTGAACACATGAATTTTTTGTGACGTCATTCTGCCGACGTTATTTCTTACGTTAAGAAATATCAAATGTCTCGTGAAGACGGGGTGTAAAGGAACTCGTTTTCGAAATTTTATCTACTAATGCCAATAAATGTGGAAAACAGGGTCGACCAGCAAAACCAATTGACAAATGTAGTGAAAGAACTAGAAGACGCAAACTTCAGAATTTTAATGAAGAAATTTCTCCAATAATCATCAAAGACTCATTTTTACACCAAATTCAACCAACACAAAATAAAAAAACAAAAATGGAGATAATTGAAGCAATAATAGAAGCAAGTCCAAGGCGCACAAAGAGGATTTTGAAAAATATTCCTACACAAAATGAAGACAAGAAATTTACTCCAGAAGAAGCGTTACCACTATTTTTGGATTTAAAATTAACTAAAAATCAATATAAGGAGTTGCGGAAGCGAACCAATGAAAATAATTCTGGGATTTTCCCAAAGCGTAGAGATTTAGTAGCTGTCAAAAAAGAATGCTTACCTTCACAAACTGATATAGCTATCACTTCCACTTCAGCAGAAATAAAATTGCAAGATCTTCTTGAACACACTGAAACACACGCTTGATGCTGATCGTTTGAAAAAAACTTGGAAATGGCAGCATTACCTTAATTTCTAAATGGAGATATGATGGGTCCTCTGGTCAGAGACAATACAAGCAATGTAATGCCGAACATTCATCAGATGCTGATTTATTTATATTTTCTTTCGTTGCATTGCATTCAAAAAAGAAACAAAAGATGTCATAACTGAAGAAGTAAAAAAAGAAAAGACAAAAGATCAAATTAAAGCACTTCAGCCTGTAATATTTACAGTTGATGACCAGGAAATTTAAGTAAATTTTAAGATGTGTCATAATGATTGATGGAAAAGTGGCCCAAGCTTTAACTGATACAAAAGCACCATCAAGCTGCATTATATGCCAAAAGACATCAAGTCAATTAAGCAATCCCATTCGAGAAGGTGATACCTTTAAGACAGCATACGAATTTGGATTGTCCTCTCTTCATGCTAGAATACGTTTTATGGGGCATATTCTTAAATAAGGTTGTGATTTGGATTTTGGTCTGTTAGGCGAAACAGTGAGACAAAATAAGGAAAAAGAAACCAAAAAATACAAATTCAAGAAAAATATTTAGAACTAGGCCTAATGATCGATCAGCAAAAGCAAGGAGAAGGAAACACAAATGATGGAAATACTGCAAGGCGATTTTTATCAGATCCAGAAACTGCATCATCTATCAGTTCTAGCATGGAGAGTACGCCAAAAAAACAGCTATACTTTATTACGAAAAATGCTCTTGGAGATATGTATATGCCATCCACAGTTCATAAAATTTTGTAATATGGGGAACAAATAATTCAACACAATATGCTACCAATAGGAGATCTATCTGAAGAAGCATACGAAAAATGAAACAAAGACTACAGGCTCTTTCGCGAGCACAACACAAGAAAAATTTCCAGATGTTGTACTAATGAAGATCTGATTACTATTTTATTATGCACATCAGAGCCCTATAAGTCCAATATCCGACAAAAATGGAAAACTAGCTCTATTGAATTAGACGTAGAAGCTAAACTACTTCTAGAAGATTAAAATCAAGGCTATTTAGAAGAAATATTTACGAAAATTGTTTAATTAATAGTAATTTTTCAAAACACTAGAGGTATCGTTATTTTATCGTTTTAACATTTTATGTACATTAATCAATTTTAAATTTACAAATTTATAATAAAAGTTTACATACACGGCCACGTTCTGTAAACCGAATCCGAAAAAATTTCTCGTTTTCCAAAAATAAATAATGCCCCCATTGATGCACTTTAAATCATATATAGTAAATTAGTCTCAAATATGATATTTGAAGCTCGAAAGTATAGAAAACTACAAAAAAAACCTGAAAAAATTTCGCTATTAGTGGATTTAATTTTTCTAAATCGAGCGTTTTCAAATCGACTCGGTTTACAGAACAGGCAGGATAATATTTATAATGTCTATTTTGGACTTAAAAAGAAGTGTACGTCTTCTTCTTCAAAACCCCTTTATTTAAAGTAAATTTCAGCCAATGTTTGTATTTTTTATGCTTGCTACTTAATAAACAAATTTTTAACTCAAACTGCATCAAAAAACTAACCTTTGGCCCTTTATTCTAAAAATTTCACGGGGGCCAAAGTTTCACACTTTCTGACAAAATTTAAGTTTTTAATAAGTATAAGTTGTGAACGTGACTCAAAATATAAGACTTTGTGTAAACAATTTTTTTTAACAAAAATCAGCTAAAACTTAAAATGCATTTTAAACCCATCATAACTATTTTTTTAACCGGTCGATTTTAAAGTTTTATGTCTTAAACTTAAAGCCTATAGTCTCACCTAGTAAACAAAATAAAACCGTGTATAAAATTCCAATCCAGTCAAAAGTTATCGATTTTTGACCGCGTTCTCGCGAAATGGTCCACTGTGCGTCATATCATACACCACGGAACATAATTTTTGGTGTCCGAAATTTGATATCAGTTTCGTAAATGTTGATGAACCCTCATTACCGTGTTGACCCTTATGTGCGCAGCAAAAAAAAACTTCTAAAGCACTGCAAGGTACCTGTGTACCTATATGGAAATTACGCAGAAAGCAATCATTTTCGCGCTAAATATATAGCTAACACGGTGGAAACGTTGGCAACATAACAAAATTAGAAACATGTGTGTGAGCCAGTGATGGAAACGTTGATACGATCGTACTTTTTTATACAATTTGATATTAAAAAGTGGTGGCATGCAATAACGTCCATGGAAATAATGACCATAGACGTTATTTCCACTTTGAAAAGGAAATACTATCCATGGACACTATTTCCATTTTGAAAAGAAAAGAAAGTGCATCAAAAAATGGTTCCGTTTATTTTGTGTTTCGTTTTTACAATGATAAAGTTTTTATACCTTGAGGCGTTAGTTTACTCAAATATTTATTTGACTCTCCTAAAAGTATGCGCGTTTTTTAGTATTTACTGCAAATGAACTCAGTAGAAAAGTGTTTTTCAATTCCACTTTGAAATTTAAAAGTGGTTTGATTACGAAGAAAATTTTAGTTTTTCGTTTTTTTAAGAAGCAACTTACAGAATTGAAACCACTTCCGATCGGAATGGTATTCTGTGACATGGCTGTATATATAACGATAGATATATTAAATTTTTATAAAGCATATCACCTGCTCATCGTTGCTTATGCGTTTTCTGGTAAACTCCAAAATGGTTACACCCTTTTCTATACGTCCGGATGCATCAACGATATCTTGACGATCGTCCAGTTTAGGTGATGAATAGCCATTAATCCAAGTATCCATTAAGAAGGGCCGCCCGCTACGATCAACCCAGCCAATAATTGAGTCCGTTTGTGACATCTTTTCATCATTACTGAAACCAATTCCAGTCCACGTTTGCGTATTAGTCGTCTCAATGTGCCAGCGCATGTCATCACCACGGCCGATGGTTTCCCACGATGCATAATACTGGCATGTATGATTCTGAGGTGAACAATTTGAGGGATATTTCCAGTGACCATAGCAGTCGTTATCCAAAACATTACTGTCGTCATCGTTTTCGCTGCTTTTAGGTCTTTCTTTTTCTTAAAAATGGAAAAGTGAATTATTAGTAAATTTCATTTTTTTAATAGTTTTGTTTTTTCCCATGTACCGTAAAAATTTATTTCTGTGACACCACGTTGCATTTTATGTCCGTGATATTTTAACTCGTCGGGTTGATAAAATTCTTTCACTGAGGACATTTCAGTCTCAATACCAGAGGCTGGAAAATGAATATAATTCCCAGTTTCTTGACCTTTAGCCCAAATTATATGAGTCAATTCATCATCCAATGTGTGATCAGTTGGTTCGGTAGCAACTAGTTTCTTACGGAAGATTATAGTTGTTACTCCATCCTGTTCGAAACCTGTTGACAAAGTCAAATCGCTCCTACCACCATAGAATTCATCTTGCCGTGGTGTCGACCTATCACGTGTATAATAGTCACCAACTCGACTTGCCATACCACGGGCAGTGCCGATGACGATATCCGTGCAATCCATGGAATTAAAATCGTGGATGGGAGTGTAGGCGTTTAATTTATATTTTCTTGAGTCTGCAATTAAGAGAATTATGTAAGAAACAATTTATATTTAATAAGTAGAAATTTTCTAAAACAAATTTTGTTTGTGTTTTTAATTGTGAAAAATAATAATGAAGGACGAGCTTATATGAAAGTTAGCAGAAAAAGATAGCGTTTTATACCTGGTTCTTGATTTTGAGGATCAACAGTCTTCTTTGATGCTTCAAGCTGCGGTTTGGATTCCACCTCAGGTTCAGAGGAAGGTTCAGGTTCAGATTTAGGTTCCGGTTCTGAAGAAGGCTCAAGTTCAGAATTAGGCTCGGGCTCAGATTTTGGTTCTGGTTCCGAAGAGGGTTCAGGTTCCGATTTCGGTTCCGGCTCAGATGTCGGGTCTGGTTCAGATTTAGGTTCAGGCTCTGAAGTAGGTTCTGGCTCAGATTTTGGTTCTGGCTCAGACTTTGGTTCCGGTTTTGATTTGGGCTCAGGCTCTGCAACGGGCTCAGGATTTGACTGTGGCTCAAGTTTAGAATGATTTACGGATTCTGTTGTATCTATTCAGTATTAGTTAAAATAAACCGCACATACATACATATATTGTAATGTGTAGTAAGGAAAATGTGTATCGTATAAAATATCAGTTATTAGTTTGAAATACTTGTTTTTGTTTTGTAAAGAAGCCTATACCAAAGCAAGAACAATATATTTTATAATTACCTGATATACCACGACGTCGACGGCCAGATGAGGCACTGACGCGATAAGACACGCTAGTTGCTACCGATGTAACTCCATCCATCGCCAAAGGATTTTCAATTTCTGCAACACGTTTGGATTTTGATGTGGGCTCAGGCACTGATTTAGGTTCTGGCTCTGATGCTGGCTCTGGCTCAGATTTGGGTTCTGGTTCTGAAGAAGGTTGCGGCTCAGATTTAGGTTCAGGCTCTGAAGAAGGCTGCGGTTCAGATTTGGGTTCTGGTTCAGGCTCGGATTGTGGCTCTGGTTCAGATTTAGATTCTGGTTCGGAAGAAGGTTCCGGCGCAGGAGATGAAGATCCTTGCAAACTGGTAGTTAAGTCCCCAATGTTCTTAATCAAAGGAAAGTTTTTACATTCCTTTGTTAGTGAACGTGGCCTCCAACCAAATCCTACCCATGTAGTACCGTTGACTTTTAAAACCAATTCAATTTCTTTTTGTTCTTGAAGCAAACGCCAATATACCTTATAATCCGGCGACAATTGTTTCGTGGCATATGCAGTCAAATCTAAATCAGTATTTTTGTACGGCGATCTTTTGTTACAACCAGCTCCATACCAACCATAATTGCAATAACATTGTCTACGTGGCAAAGATGTTCCCTGTAAATCTATGCATTTACCTTGAATACCACAATCTTGATTACCAGAACATTCATCTCTATATTGACACTGAGGTCCATAGAAATTCTTTTCACATCTACAGCGTGAAGGAAAATACTTTCCATTTCCCGAACAAGTCTCTTTAAATTCTTTACGTGGTTTAATATCAACATCGGCGCAAGACCAAAATCTATAGCCGCTAGACCATTCGTCGGCCTGACGTAGCAAACGCAGTGTACAATTATGACAATCGAAGTCACTTGGCAACGTTACCTGATATGATTGGGCTCTAAATAAATATATAGAATAGAGTAAAATGATATCAATGACATTAAAAAGTTACTCACGTTGCATCATTTCTCACAAACTCGGAGCCATTAACTTGAGGTGTAAGATCTACGAGAGGTCGATCCAGTGAATCTAATAGTTGTAAACGAAAACCACCCTAGAAAAATTAAAAACATTGTTTGAGTAAGGGGTTTAATTGTAAAAGTTAATTGCATTATTATAGTACTTCCAGCCAGCAGTTTAGGTAAAAAAAACGTAAAAACAAATGAAAAAGAATATATACACCAGCGATGCCATTTTTAGCCTTTTTTACGATATGACAAAAAACGATATGACATACTGCGCTGTCATATCGTAATTTTTATTGATATGACAATACCGCGATATAACATCACCGTGTATGGCTATCTTAGTGTTGTCATATCGTAAAAAACTTACGATATGTTATATCGGGTTATGTCATGTCGTAAAAAGGCTAAAAATGGCATGACTGATATACAGACAAGGGCCGATCTATGATTCGGTTTAAGACTGGTCACATAGTGGAAATTCTGTCTGGACAGCATCCAAACCTAATTTGATTACAATAATAGGTTTCAGGTAAAACAACAATGACTCACATTAGGGAAAAAAGGCAATGAGTTAACGGCAAGGATGTATGCTATAAGCCCTTTAAAAAATTGGGAGCTATAAAGGGCCCTATATGTTGTTATATAAGACTAATTTTACCTATAAAATTCTTTAGTCGTCGGAAAAATCATATCGTCCAAACTTATGGTCTCATATACAAAAAATGTATGAATGAATTATAAGCAAGGATGTGGACTATAATCCCTCAAAGAAATTGGAACGTATACTAATTTTCAAAAAAAATTGTACTTTTTCAGTCCGATTGTACTAAATTCTTATTCTATTATTTTAAAATATTTTTACTCAATATTACATGTGTGTAGATGTCAATTGCCTCTGGCTGGTCGGCGTAACACTTATCTTTGACGGCACCCCACAAATAATAGTCCAACGGTGTCAAATCGCAGCTCCGAGGTGGCCAAACGACATCAGCTCTGCGGCTGATAAATCGATCTTCAAAAACAGGGCGCAAAACATCGAGTATAGCTTCGGCTGTGTGGCACGTAGCGCCGTCCTGTTGAAACCAAATGTTGTCAATATCCTCCTCTTCAATTTTTGTGAACAAAAATTCGTTCAACATGGCCCGATAACGATCGCCATTGACTGTAACGGCCACTCCTTGCTCATGTTCGAAGCAAAATGGCCCAATTATGCCTCTGGACCAAAATCCGCACCAAACAGTGACTCGTTCTGGGTGCGTCGGCTTTTCAATGTATGCGTGCGGGTTTTCTGTGCCCCAAATGCGACAATTTTGCTTGTTTACATACCCGCCAAGATCAAAATGAGCTTCATCTGAAAAGATGATTTTTTTTTTTGGCAAAATCGGCATCTTCTGTAAGTCGATCGCAGGTCCACTTAGCGAAACGTTGTTCAAGCGTATATACAACCATATTCGTTCAGCGGAAGGATAAAGCTAATTATCTGTCAAATCAGACATGAGCTAAGTGTTACCATTCACGAAATAATCACTAGTTAAAAAAAAACGTTAGATGGCGGACCCTTTATATAAAATTTTTAAAGAAATGCCGTTTTTCGTCTTTTACGAGTGAAAAAATGAAGTTAAGAATAAAATAGCATTTCGGAAATGAGATACAGTAGTTTTGATTTAACTGGCTTTTGGTTTAAGCGCACTTTTGACTTCCTGTTCTCTAAAATCCCATACAAATTCGTTTCTTAGGTACACTTTTTATACCTGCACTTCAAGGTAAGAGCCTTAAATTTTTGTCATTTCAAAAAATTTTCATAGAAAAAACCAATTTTTGCTGCATTTTAAGCTAACAGCATTTTTGACTTATCTGCACTAAAAATTGTTAAAAGTCGATTGTGCACTTAAGTCAAAATTACTGTACTAACTTTCATATGAGGGAAGTTAAGGTACATTTCTCTCTAAATGTAGAGGTTGAGAAAAATCTCTTTTTAAGTCATTTCGGCGGTCAATTTAGGGGCGATTAAAATTATAAGGTGGGGAAAACACGCCTAAGCAGTGATACCAACCATGATCTCAAAATCGTAAAAATTTATTCAAACAGCTATTTTGGGTCTACTAAAAATCCTTGCTGGGAAGATGAGGCCCCTCTTGATCAGGATCATCACATATGTAGATAAACTTAACAATTAATATTAATGTTTAAATTCAAAAGGCACACAAAAGACTGTGAGTTATTGAGATCTGAATATAAAAGTATTATTTGGGACATACTTCTTGCTAACAAACTCCTAGTCATTTCTAAATTGTAGCAGTACGAATTACCTTTTTAACCACAGACCAAGTTTGTAGTGTGCCACCGTGGAGCCAAAAAGACTGGACAGATTTTGATAGTTTTAGTTTTTTTTTTCAAAGGTAACTTGATCGAGAGTGTTCTTAGCTATTTTTGAAAAAAAATTGATCCTGCGGCTTAGAAGATATCACCTCCTTTCTAGCTGTATCCGCTGCTAAATCGATTTTAATTAATTTTTTTTTTGAAAGGCGACTATATTAAGAAAAAAATGGTATATTCGTTTTGTAGTTATCATTCATCCATTTTCTTCATGTGTTTTTAAAATGTTTAATTTAATGTTATTGGCCCTTATAACGGTTGTTGTAGTCGTAGTCGAAATTAAACGACTCCAATGTAAAACATATAGCAAGCGTTGCCGCATTTTATCGATTTCGTCAGGCATAAGACAACCGTAATAAGGCGGATTATAAAATGAAACAAAACTTTCGTGTGAAAAATTATATTAAATTTTCATATTTCATTATTGTTTTCAATATAAATTCCAGCACGTAACTTTCTTTTCATTTTACAAAAAGGTGTAGGTAAGTCTATGTACATACGAGTCAACTTTTGCTGCGCAACTTATGAGCTTATGGGAGAGAGGGTACACTGCTTCATGTACACACGTAAGAAAAGATATGGTTGTGGCATGGTTGCATCAACAATGTCATGTTTCCCGATATTGCTTATGGTTGTGGCAAATAAGTTATTATTGTTTTATATAATTGTGAACATTCATTAGTTTATGACAAAAAACTTATGCTTACATTTAATCATGACATTATTAGCATTCATATTCATTGCAACATGGTTGAATTTATTGTTAAAAAATTTTAGCTACAATCATGATATATTTGAAATTTCAATAACAGTATGGTTCTATAACAATAACATATAGTTCTTTTCCATACTATATTAAAGCAGTTTTTTGCAATCAAACTATGTTTACAAAAGAGACATGGCTCTTTGCTTCCAAAAAAGTTTTTGTTCTAGCCTTTGGTTGAATGATTTTTTATTAGTTTTTGTTTTTCTTGAGAGCTGTTGGTTTGTTTTTTTTGTCACTTGAAAAATTAAAAAAAAAGAAAAATAACAAAAACGAATAAAAGCTAGCAAATAATATTCGGCCATGTTTTGAAAACCATTTCTTTTTGAAATTGCCAAATTTCAAAAACGAAAAACAGTGTTCTTTTAATCGGGCAATTTAATGCATTCGTAGCTTAATTTGGATAAATTATCTGAAATATCTGAGACATAAAAATTAACTGAAAAGCTGCAATAAGTGACCGGTTTGGTTGAAGTCTTTTCTGAAAGTTGCCGATTTCAAAACGAAATGATTTTCAGAACATGTGTCAACAAATATGTATGCATGTATCTATGTAAAAATATATAATACTATTTATTTCAGCTTCAAAACATTTTATTTGACATTTAATTTCAGAAATATATATATATATATATATATATATATATATATATATATATATATATATATATATATATATATATATATATATATATATATATATATATATATATATATATATATATATATATATATATATATATATATATATATATATATATATATATATATATATATATATATATATATATATATATATATATATATATATATATATATATATATATATATATATATATATATATATATATATATATATATATATATATATATATATATATATATATATATATGTTTTTAGCTGCTGTCAAAATATGATTAAGAAAGCAACCTTTATATGCTTATTTAGAACCATGCTATTTTTATATACAAATATAGTATGATTAATTTAAATCATGGCATATTTACATCCAATTAAACATTAGGTTGCATGAATCATATTAGTGTAATATAGGACAACAATATTATATTTAGAACATATTTATTTTCTTAATAGTATGATTTGACTACAACCATATAATTCAATCATAGTATGTTGCTCTTAGATTATGGTTGCCTCAACCATGTTTTTTTCTTTGCGTACATGCAACTCTCTTTTGTTTTCTTCTTCATAATATTAAGCAACAACAAATTGTATGTAAAAAGAACAAAAACTGCGCGGCAAGAATTTCATTGAATGGACACGAATACAACTTAAAAAAAAATTAAGAAAATTGCAGAAGCAAAAGTTGACTCACATGGACATGGACTAAACAAGTTTAAAAACGGCAGCTATTTTTTTTACAACGTGGTCCGTTTAGTAAGTTTCGAATCCTGATTCTTCTTGGATACTAGATTCTAACAATACATCTTGTACGGCTTGAGGCAGACGAACAATGTGTTTATATGATGTCTTTGAAGAAGTTGATGATAAAACGGGGTCGGAAGTACAGAGTAATGCATTTAATAGATCCCTGCTGAGTACACAGCATGTCATTTCGTGACATCACAAGCAAATACAACAGTCTCTACTAGTGGCAATGTGTGCCATTTCCGATAATTTTCTGTAGGTGGCCATATGACACCACAAAATGACAACAAAAGAAATGCCAAATGTGTACTCAATAGGGGTTTTTCCCTATTTATTTATTTTCATTTCCCGCTATCCCAGGAATTTTACCCGGGAATTCGCGGGATTAAAAATCTATTTATATACATAAAAAAGTACTATTTTGGCACCCAAAAATTCTTTTTTTCTCTTTAAATTGTTATCGTTCATCATGAAATAATAACTATGTAAGGGGAAAGAAACTAACGATGACTCAAAGTGTAAAATAGTTTCGATTTAACTGGCTTTTTTTAAGCGCACTTTTGGCTTAACTACACAAAATTATTAGTTTGCGTCACTATTCTTTAAAATTCAATACAATTTCGTTTTTTAAGTGCACGTTCTTTACAGGATAAATGCATTTAATTTTTGGTACTTTAACACAATTTTCATACAAAAATTCAATCTCAGCTGCATTTTGACTTAACTGCGCTAAATATTTGTTTTCTGTAGTTATTCTTCAAAATCGATTTTCGAGTGCACCTTGTATACCTGTACCTTTAAAATATTTTTTGTCAGTTTTAAATTATTTTTATATAAAAATCAAAGTTAGCTGCACACACTTAATAATTGTGCTTACTTGCACATTAAGGCATATAAGTATATTTAACCTAACAGCATTTTTGATTTATCTGCACAAAAAATCGTGAAAAGTTGACTGTGCAGCTAATTCAAAATAGCCTTATAAGAAATTATTTTGGATTAAAGAACGAAGAGAAAAAATGTTGTCTCTTTAATTAATTATTTAAAGGAACCAATTTTTTTTAGTAAAAGCAACTGCAATATTTCAATATGCATCAAAATACACGGTAATAAATATTCAAAAAATTTTTATGCGATTTTTTTGATGCATTTAATGACGAAGAAAATGGGGAAACAGGTATTACTTCAGATGGCGGTGATGCAAGACAGGACTTTCGAGCAAGCTTTAAACGCTGCTATTAACAAAGCAGCTGAAATTATTTGGAGAGGGCGAACGTATTTTCTTAACAAGAGAAAATTGTGTTACTGGAATAAGAAACCGATTGTGAGATGAAATAATTAATACATTAGTGGAGTTCAGTATTTGATGCAAATGGTTTTGCGAAAGTGTAAATGCAAAATAACGTAGCTTTTTTATAAAATCCAACAACAAAAGACATTATGTTTAAAAAAAAAATCTACAATATTTTGCATTTTCACTTTCGCAAGACCACTTCCATCAAACATTGAAATCCGCTATTGACTGTTTTAAAAAGCCATTTGCAACAAAGAATATAAAAGTAAAAATTTTCTAAGGCCAGATAATTTTCATTGCACACCAAGAAGTAAAGAACTGAATTTAATATTCTAAGACTGCAACATTTATCCTAAATAAGTTTTTAATCACTCTTTTGATCACTTCCGCCCTCTGACAAGCACGTGTTAAAATCGTTGATAATTGACCAGAAATAAAACTACTTTGATTTCAATTCATCAGGGATTTTACTAATGATTTGTATACTCTCTTTTTGTTCGGTCTAAAATAGTTTTCAAATACGAAGTTTCCTTAAAATGTCGATAAAAATATCGTTGTAGTACGCAAGTAAAGAAAATAAAAAACATGTTGATTATGGAGCTCATGTTTAAACTTTGATATTTGTTCATCAAAAACACATCTCTAGTTCATTTTCTTTTTTGTATGTATGTTTTTTGGACGCATTAGAAATGGACGTAATCAGCTGTTCTTTGAATGTGTTAGTGTTAGTTAGTTCGCATTTAGTTACAGCTTTGTCCATAATTAAGTGCAAACTTCGTGCTGAAAGTAACCAACTGTGAATAGCTTAATTATGTAGGTACTTAAAAAAGTTAACACTTAGTGATGTTTCTGAATATGCGCCAATATTGTTGTCAACTTGGTTTTATATTTTAATTGCATAGGAAAACCCGTTCTCCAGTTATATTAACATTTCTTCTAACTGTAAATTAATTAACACAATTTTTTTGTTCGCTTCTAATTTTCTGCATATTTATCTTACTTTACTTTATCAGCTTTCCAGTCCGGGGTGGACCATTGTTTCTGCTACAAGCCTCCTCCAACTAGCTCTGTCTGCTGCTCTAAGAGTCCAGTTTGTTGCATTCAATTTTCCTAGGTCATTTAATACATCTGTCTTCCATCTCTTACTGGATCTTCCTCTTTTGCGTGTACCTTCTGGTGTTTGTGTATATATTTTCTTCAGTATTTTATCATCAGACATTCTAACAACCTGTCCTAGCCATCGAATTCTTTGGTCTTTTATAAACCATATTATGCTTTGGTTTGTGTTAAGTGTGTCTAATTCATTATTAAAACGAATTCTGTAATTGTCATCATCTATTCTAATAGGCCCAAATATCTTCCTCAATACTCTTCTTTCAAAACATAGCAACTGGTTCACTTCTGCTGGTTTTAGTGTCCATATTTTACATCCGTATGTCAGAACCGCTATTATTAGAGATCTATACAAACTAACTTTTGTTGTACGTGATAGTAGCTTTGACTTGAATAGCCTTAAGTTTAAGAACCATGTTTTATTTGCTGCCTGTATTCGCTCTTGAACTGCTGCTGACGTATCTTTATGAGAGCTTAAGACAATGCCTAAGTATTTAAACTCAGGCACAACACTGAATGAATAGTTTTCAACTGTAAGATTTGTTGCGCGCATATAGTTAGGAGATGTGTACATATATTTTGTTTTGTCTACGTTGACTTCTAGACCAGTAATACGAGCTGTGTTTTCAATCCTTTTAAATGTAACTGATAGGCCGGATTTGCTCCTTGATATAATTAAGATATCATCCGCGTATGCACAAATTTGGGTAATTTTGTTATATATTGTACCATCTTGATTAATATCCTGTACTATAGAGTGCAAAAGAAGATTGAATACAAGGGATGATAGAGCATCCCCCTGTTTAACACCAGAGATGACATGAAAAGGTTCAAACAGTTCGCCTTCTATCATCACTTTTGCAATAGTGCTGGTAAGTGTCATATTGATTAAATTTATTAATTTACCTGGAATACCAAGTCTAAGTAACCGAATACCAATTTGTTGCATATTCAAGCTATCAAACGCTTGTTTAAAGTCAAAAAATAGACAATGTAAGTCTATATTGTATTCATAAAACTTTTCAAAGATCTGTGAGATGATGAAGCCTTGGCCAATTGTTGATCGATCTTTCCGAAAACCGCATTGGTAGTCACCAATAATAATCTTCTGCATATGTGTTAAGTCGTTCATATAAGATGTTGGTGAATATTTTGTAGCCGCAGTTAAGTAGCGACACTCCTCTGTAGTTATTACAGTCGGTCTTGTCACCTTTTTTGTGAATTGGTGTTATTAAACTTGTAAGCCATTCATGACGTAAGGTTTCGTTCCTCCATATGTTCACATTTATTCGGTGAAGATATTCATGACATTTGGTTTCTCCATATTTTAATAATTCGGATACTGACGTATCTGTTTAGAACTCCGTTAAAGTATTCTCTCCATCTACTTAATATTTGGGATTTATCACTGATTAAGTTACCATTTTTATCTTTGCATATGCTGGTTCTTAATCGAGACGTTTTGGTTTGCTTTCTAATATTAGTATGCATATCTTTGACCTTGTTTTTTATAAAATTATCTTGAATTTCGTTTACCTTTTCCTTCGTATGTAATTTTGTTTTTGGATCTTATGATTTTCTTCGCTATTTTTCGTTTATTCTGGTAAATTTCCAGATTTTGTCGAGTACTATTTGCAAGGTATTGATTTCTTGCCAAATGTTTTGTCTCATTAGCTACTTTACATTCCTCATCGTACCATTCATATAGTACCTGTTTCTTTTCTCCTACTGTTTCCAAGGCAGTTTCCCTTACGCTATCTTTTAAGTTCTTCCACATATTCGATATATTGGAGTCGTCGTATTGCATATTATTAATATTTTGCTCGAGATTTTCTCTATACTCGTATGCTCTGCTTTTCTCGTTGTCTATTGTAACGGTCTCACTGTCGCAGAAAATTTTCTTGTGGCGATTCTTGTTTTTTATGTTTTCTATTCGTTGTCGTAGCTTAGCAATAACTAAGAAATGATCGGAGTCACAGCATGCACCCCTGAATGGTCTAGAATCAATTATGGAGGTTGCATGTCTTTTGTCAATAGCGACATGGTCTATTTGTGTGAATCCCCTGTTTCCAGGTATTTTCCAAGTATGTTGGTGTATATTTTTATGTTTGAAGGATATACTACTTATCCAAAGACCGTTTGCTGCTGCAAAGTTGCATGATAAGAAAAATTTCCTGTAACTTTACCCACCAAAAAATCTTCTTTTCCTACTTCAAGCTGTCATTGATAGAGGTGACGCAGACTACTCCATGACCTACGCCAAGTGGGACATGGTACGAAAGAAGGTGATGGGGGTGTTCTGGAAAGTCCTTAAAGACAATCCGGGGCCTACCCCTAAAGCCGAAGACGCCGGATGGGCTCGTGGGAGGCGAATAAAGCTCATGGCCTTCTCGAATGAGCGATCGATTCTGCTATACAAGCAGGCGGTTGCTCTTCTGGAAGGTCTATGGGAAGGAGCTAGACTCGATGTGGTCCCTCTAGATGAGGTTCCACGTCGACCTAGAGCCACTGTCTCTGTTTCAGAACCTGTAGGAGCATACAGATAGGTTGTCATGTTTCTGAACAACGAGTCTATTTTGCCGCTCGAGCAGAAACAAGGGAAGATGTTCTATGGTTTTGAGGCCATCTTCCTTAGTATCTTCAAGGGCGACAAAAGGGACAAAGTTGCTCAGGAAGGTGATCAACAGGATCCAGACGCAATGTCGGTCGATGACACTGCTAGTCTAGCTTCTCAGGGGGACACCAACTCCAACTCAGGTTGGGTTGGAGAATTCTTTGACCAGCTAGACGAGGCAGTTGACGAGGATGACCTTCTGGACTCTGACCAGGAGGACATCAACGTCACCATCAAGCCGTTACACCATGGCGGTGAGGGTCACTCAGGTGAACCTTCACCACTCTAAAACAGCATCTGCCACAATGCTCCTCCGGCTCATAGAAAGAGGGGAGGAGATCGCATTAGTCCAAGAACCCTGGCTTCATAAAGGCAGGGTTTGCGGACTAGGTACGAAAGGCTTCAGGCTATTGCATGCGAATGAGACAGGTAGGATCAGAGCATGCATAGTAGCCAGAAGCAACCTAAATATCTTTTTGTTATCTGATTTCAGTAACGAAGATACCACCACAGCAGCCTGGGAGACGACTATGGGCACGATAATAGTCGTCTCGAGCTATATGGCGCACGAATGCGAATCCCCGCCCGCAAAGGCTCGCGGTGCAATTAAAATGGCAAACCACCGTAACTTGCCAGTCCTTCTTGGAGCAGACGCAAATGCACATCATGTCGTATGGGGAAGCTCTGACAAAAATACAAGGGGTGAGTCTTTATTTGATTTCATTCTTTGTAACAACTTAGACATATCAAATGTCGGGTCAGAACCCACTTTCGTCATATCAAATAGGAAGGAGGTTCTAGATATCACGCTAGTTAGTTCTACGCATACTGATATGATTAGAGAATGGAAGGTATCAAATGACTGTTCTTTCTCTGATCATCGCTATATTGAATTCACTATAGGGATTCTGACTGATCGGGCTACGCCCATAATAAATAGGAAGAAAACAAATTGGGAAGAGCAAAAGCTTATTCTCTCTGACTTTCTTACACAATCGCCAATCATAAACGATAGGCACGACATTGACATCGCGGTTGACAATTTAACAAATGCTTTCAACTTAGCGACGGCCGAATCATGCAGACCTAGTATACTGCGTGGGAAGAAAAAGCCACCATGGTGGAGTCTTGAAATAGCGAACGCTCGCAAGGAGAGTCGCAGACTATTCAATGAGGCAAAAAGACTAGGTAACTGGTCAGCCTACAAAGCCTCTGTAAACAGGTTCAAAACCCTCGTCAGGGATGCGAAACGAACGTCATGGAAGTCCTTCTGCAGCAATGTTGAGGGAGCCTCTGAGACTAGTCGCCTTCGCAAAATCCTGGCTACTCTTCCAACTGTCCCCAGTTTCATTAAGAAATCAGGTGGCGGATGGACCACCAGTAGTCAGGAGACCCTAGAGGTACTAATGAACACGCACTTTCCGGTTGCACTCCCTACATGGGAGAGATTGCAGCCATGCATTCAATACATTCTAACATGGCCACGATCACCCTAAATAGGGAAAAAATAATGTGGGCCATCAACAGCTTTGACCCGTTCAAATCACCGGGTCCCGATGGCATTATTCCAGCTGACCTACAGCGTAATGCAGACGTTATCACTCCATGGCTCATTCGGATATACTCAGCCTGTCTAACTTGGTCCTATATTCCGATAGCATGAACCAAATGTTCCGTGGTCTTTATTCCCAAAGGGGGTAAAACTACACACGTAAACCCGAAACATTTTAGACCCATCAGCCTATCATCTTTTCTCCTTAAAACTCTGGAACGGATAATTGATCCACACCTTAGATCAACAATTTCTCCGAACCTCCTATCAACCTCCCAACATGCCTATACGAAGGGCAAATCAGTTGAGACGGCACTTCACTCGCTTGTAGGATTCATTGAAAAATCCCTGGCAAACAAAGAATATACATTCGTGGCCTTTCTTGATATAGAGGGTGCCCTTAACAATGTACGACCTGAATCCATCATTATGGAACTAGAAAGACTGAACATTGATCGGTCAACAATTAGCTTCATACGAGGACTCTTAACAAATAGGGTAATTTCCTCCACGATGGGGCAAACGACTATTCAAAAAACGGTTAGGCGAGGTACTCCCCAGGGAGGTGTTCTGTCACCTATCCTATGGAATATCGCCATAAACTCGGTACTGGTGGAACTAGACTCTATGAGGTTTAAATCAGTAGCCTACGCGGATGACGTAGCAGTAGCAATATCTGGTAAATTTCTAGATACTCTATCTCAACGTTTTCAATCGGCATTAGGTATCATAAGTAAATGGAGCGTTGAAAGTGGTCTTAATGCTAACCCTCAAAAGACGGATCTTGTTCTCTTCACGAGAAAATACAAGACTCCGACTTTCACGTTACCGACTCTCAACGGAGTCACCCTTAGGTTATCAGACAGCGTGAAGTATCTCGGTATTATACTGGACTCTAAGCTTTCATGGTACCCCAACGTTCAAGCTAGGGCAGCCAAGGCTGCTATTGCTCTATACACCTGCAAAAGGGCGATTGGCAACAGGTGGGGCATAAGTCCCAAAAACGTCAATTGGCTTTTTGAAATGGTGGTTAAGCCCATACTAATGTATGGGTCTGTCGTCTGGTGGACTTCCTTAAATAAAGCCACACACTCTAAAATAATAGAAAAGGTACTTCGAACATCTGCTTTGTTGATTACGGGTGCACCTCGCACTACTCCATCCAAAGCACTGTTCACCATGCTGCATTGGCTTCCTGCTGAACTCATGATCAAACAACTGGCCATGAACTCGGCAGTTAGACTAGATGCCTACGGTGCATGGAAGCGGGGTAAAGTAGGCCATGCGACGATATTAGGGCAAATCTCAGATCTTCCCGACCACACTGCCTACTGCTCGCCTACTCTGATGCCCGACAAAAGATTCCTGGTGGACTTCTCGGGCACATCCTCTGAGGCAAACCACATACACCAATATGAGGATGTGCTCGAGATCTACACTGATGGGTCAAAGTCGGGCATCGGAGTGGGGCGGGGGTTTCTACATCCCACAAATGCAACGTAGGATAAACTTTAGGCTACCAAACCAATGTAGCATCACTCAGGCTGAAATATCAGCAATCAAAAGGGCAGCCAACTGGTTAAGGTACTACAGGATATTCGATCAGGACATCCGAATTTGTACCGACAGTAAGGCGGCACTACATACTCTATCTGGTGTTTACACAACATCGGAATTGGTTAAAGAATGCCGGGCATCTCTGAATGAGATGGCGAGACATGCGAACCTAGGGCTCTTCTGGGTACTGGGTCACGCGGGGGTGCCCGGTAACACTATTGCGGACGGTCTAGCCAAGGCCGGTGCCCGCCTACATGAAAATGACATCGACTGGTTAGTAGGTGTCCCACTAAAAAGCTGTAAAATACAAATTCAGCGCCAACTATTTAGAGAGGCGCAAACCAGATGGACAAATGAAATCACTTGTGAGGTTTCTAGATCCATCTGGCCCCAGTATAACTTCGCAAGATCTGCAACCATACTGGGGCTCCCTTGTCAACAGCTGCGTATACTCGTAGCGGTCATAACAGGGCACTGTCTTATTGGTGTCCATGCCAGAAGATTAAATCTTCCTTTTAATGATTTCAGTAGAAGTTGTCAGAATGAGGAGGAGGAAGAAACTGTCAAACACCTCCTCTGTCGATGTCCAGCACTATATAGAAATAGGGCGTCATACTTGGGAAATCCGTCACTACCCGAACTAGCTGACCTGGGGGAATGCGACGTTAGGGGAATAAATTCTTTCATAAGATACTCGGGTTGGTTTAACACCGACCCAACCTCTGGGATAGGAGGGACACCTCTCTGAACTTCCCTACTATCCATCCCAGGCATCACAAAGGACCCAAGTGGGCCGGTTGTTAGAAACCGGCAGCCTGTTCAACCTAACCTAACCCTAACCTACTTGCGCATTATAATCACCAATTATAATTAAAACGTCATGTTTGCATACTCTACATGTCTTAGAAGATAATTTGTCATAAAATTCATCTTTTATGGTGTCGTCACTGTCTGCATAGATGGAGAACAAAGATATATTTTGAAATTTTCTTAGAAGCTTTATGTAACATATTCTTTCGTTTATCGGTTTGAAGGCAATTGTGCTTCTTCGGATATGCTTGTCGACATATATTCCCACTCCATTTTGACCTGACTTGGCTGCTCCACTATAGTATCTGCTGTACTCCTTCTTTTTGAGTTCGCCGTAACCGCTCCATCTAATTTCCTGCAGAGCGGATACTTCAACTTTGTGTTTCAGTAGCTCATGTGCTACTTCGCATAATCTTCCAGGTTGAATCATTGTTTGAACATTCCATGTTGCTATTCGTAAATCATTGTCCTTTATTCGTTGCATGGATCGGCATTTTTGAGATCGTTTGTTTAGAGACTTTTGTTGCAGTTTCATGACAATTTTCTTTATACTGATACAGTGGATATCCCCACTAGCATAAAATTTTATGAAGGATCGGACTTCGTCCTTTGCCTTCAATACTTGCCTTTTATCCGGGCTTGCGACCGGCACCGACACAACAAGACAAAATTGCTTAAGCATGTCAGTAGCAAAAATAAAACCTGTAAAATATATAATTGCAAACTTTAATTACTTAAGCATCCAGCAAGTTGTGACGATGCATATCTATCTATACATATAATAAAACTGTAAAAGGGGCGTGTCTGTACATGAAATATTCTTCGAAAATTTTTATGGTGGCGTAGTCAGTAATCGATGTAGAGAACAAAACACCAAATTTTGGAATTTTTGTCTGTCTGTCTGTCCGAACACGTTTCACGCAAAAACCACTGAATGGATTTTCATGAAATTTGGTATGGAGGTACTTTAGAGTCCTGATTCAAACATAGGGTACTTTTTACCGCGATAAAATAGCTCATTTCTAAGTTAAAATAGAAAAAAAACTAAAATGTACCCTATTTTACTAATATAAATGTTGTTGGAAATTAGAAAGATTTCTTTTAACATTGGTAGCACTGTTTATTTTGCATAACGGGAACTTTAAACAATATATTGTCGCGTTTCTTCTTAAACCACGTGAGCGCAATATTTTCGAAATTGACTTTTTTGGTTTTTATGGTAGAAAATAACATTTGCCACTAGATTGCATTCTTATCTTGACAACTTTGTATGAAAAAAAGAAATTAAAGCCATTTCGAAAACCTCGTAAGCGCCATACAAAATGACATTTGCATGCAAAATAGAATTCTTTTTATATTTGCCACTAGATTGCATTCTTATCTTGACAACTTTGTATGAAAAAAAAGAAATTAAAGCCATTTCGAAAACCTCGTAAGCGCCATACAAAATGACATTTGCATGCAAAATAGAATTCTTTTTATATTTAAAGCTGGAAATGTTTAAGTCTCACCCACCAAATTCTTTGTTTTTGAGATGAAAAAAAATCTGGAAAGTTTCAGGCAAATCGGAGCTTTCTTGGTACGGCGTCAGGCTCTCAAAGTCAGTAACTTTGGTAAAAACGATACTTATCGTCGAGTAACTCAAAAACTATATATCCTAAACAGCACAAATGTTCCTCGAACACCCATTATTTTAATAAAATGCAGCTTTTTTCTGTATGCGAAAGCTTTATCTCGATATGTAAACATGGATGCCGTACAAAAAGCCGTTTTGAGCTAGTTTGTTTTCGGACCCTAAGGGGTGAACGAGTGCCCATAGAGGGTTAATTTCTAAGCCCGACTCCAATTATTTTGATATAACCAACATTTATTTCAAAGGATTCAAAATGCTATCTGTACTCCTTAGAGTAGCTCCCATACAAACCGTAAAATGTACGGAAAATCATGAAATTGATCGAACTTGAGTTATTTTTTACGCAATATAATGAACATGGCATGTTCTATAAATTGAATTTTTAAAATAAATTTCTTAGCGCTCACCATAACAAAAATTATGTTGGTCTCAATTTAACGTTGCCTTCACTTTACAAAAGCTCCATTGGCATTAAAAAGGAATATATGAAGATTTGATAAGTTTGAAAAAAGTAATGCCGGAAAATAGTTGACCATTTTTTTTAACAACTTGCTATTAATAATAAATAGTAAGATTTTTTAAGTTTAATTAGTTATCGGCCCTTTTCATAATGTACGATTAAAAGTTAACGTGGACTTGAACGCCAAGTTCGAAATAGAAAATTTGTCGCTAAAGTCCACGTTAACTCATTGTATAAAGTGCCGTAAGAAAACTTTTTTTTACCAATGGAATGTTTGTTACATTTTTTCAGTGTCACAATATTTTGAATTTTTAACGTGAGCTTAAGAGTGAAATAAATAATCTATACATATAACAAAACTGTAAAAGGGGCGTGTTTGTACATGAAATATGTTTTGAAAATTTGTATGGGGGCGTAAACAGTAATCGATGTAGAGAACAAAACACCATATTTTGGAATTGCTCCACCCCCGCCCCCCTCCCTTTCATAACTATGTCATCTTTGAACCGATTTTCAAAATTGTTTTTTTGTTTGAAAGGGTTTGACTGCAGTTTTGTTGCATAGTTTTTTTTTGTCGAAAATCAGATGGGAAATTTGCTGCAAACCCCTCTTGCATGTTGGTACCATAATTTTTCTCCAAAAATTCTTTTTTTGTATGAACTAGTTTGCTTAGAGTTTGGTAGCATAGTTTTTCTACGAAAATCGGTGGGGCAAGTTGTCACGCCAAAAGTCAGGAGCCCTCGTTTTGACAAACATAAGCTGCACAGCAGAAGCAGCATTTTGTGTTATTATTATTTTTACTAGTTACAAAAGAAAATGTTTATGTTTGGATTTTGTTTTATTACCCCATAAGTACTTTGATATGAATTAATTGTGTTTATTTACCCTGGACACTACATTCTTTTTGCTGTATAAACAGCACTTTATAATTATAATTTACGGAATTGTAAAGGTTTGTTTTAGTGAAGAATTACATTTGTTTATTTAGTTTTTAGAGTATTAATTTAAGTTGTAAAGTAGCAGCTGGGTATAGAGTAACGCCATCTATTTGTCAATTGAAGTTGACAGACATTTGTTAGAGTATGAATACATTACAGACACTTCCTATGGTAACTAAACAGTATGTTGACTAAACACAGCCAGCATATGTTTGGGTATATGTGTGTGTAGATGTGTGTATGCTGTCGATGGGTATAAAAGGCCGTACATTGGCAATGAATAGTGAGTAGCTGTGCAGCCAAGCTGTAGGTAAGACATTTTTTTGATAGGTTTTGAATCTCTCAAAATTATTCTTAGTTGCGGTTTGGTAACAATTGTGGGAAGAAACCAATACCACAGGCTTTTGAAGTCTACCGGTATTATCTTTTCCTGGGGGAGCATTGGAAAGAGTGTTTCGAATACTCTCAACGGCGCTCCACTCAGTTTGAAACCCTCACAATTGTAAACATCGACTCTCAATTGGGGTAACATACCACAGGCTTTTGAAGTCTACCGGTATTATCTTTTCCTGGGGGAGCATTGGAAAGAGTGTTTTGAATACTCTCACCCGCGCTCCACTCAGTTTGAAATCCTCACTCTCAATTGGGGGTAACTTTGCTGCGGACTGCCTGAACCATCTCCGAGGACCACCAGCGTACCACAGGCTTTTGAAGACTACCGGTGCGGTGGCTCTCAACAGTTACGGGGATAGAGAGTTCCAGCCCTGGGCCGCGTGTGTATTGGCGTTACTCACTCACCAGCCAGTACTCCTTTAACATCCCATGTGGCATAATTTTTGAAGACAATAAATAATGTTATAACGTGGAAGAAAACAGCTGTGTTTTACTGAAGACATACACGATCCCTGGCCTCCTCTGAGCTACCCCAGCAACCAGCGGATTCGTGTCATTACAAAGTCTTCCCCCCTCCGCCCAAAATATTTATTAGCGCACAATTCCTCCATTTTCATACAGATTTTCAAAATTGTTTATATGAAAGGTTATGAAGTATATTGCTCTTTGTACTGAAGTGCAGTGTTGTCATATATGAAGATTTATCTTGTTTTCAAAGTTTTTTGCTGGTTCGAAAAGATAAAAAGATATTTACTCTTAAAGAAAGATTTTTATGTTTTAAGAATTTTTACTTTTTTCCCCTAATTGGAGTTACTTTGTGATTTGTTGAATCTAAACTAGAAAGAACATTTGGAAAAAAATTCTGTCCATGTTTTCGGAAGCTATTGTACTCAAATGATCGTTCATAGTTTGTTCACAAAACGAATTTTTTGAGCGTTCTACTTTATTAGATTTACTCGATTTTTCATTAAAATAGATCAAAATATTCAAGTTTCAAGAACGTACTTATGAATATATCGTATAAAACAAGGAAAATGGGTACTTAGATTCTTCTTTTAAAGTCCAGCAGTTGATAACCTCCTTCCTCAATGTAAATACTTCATGTTTGTTAATTTCCTGTTTATATATTTCTGGCGTTATGTTTAAAATAATATATATTTTAACTGAAAGAAGATTTTTGAGATTTTTATTTCGCATTTAGAAGATTTTCGAGAATAAACTATGGCAACACTGCTGAAGTCGGTTTTTTTGCCAGAATTAATATTAATTAAGCGATAACAATCCTACATTCACCTGTTGTTATGATTTTGTTATTGTCACACAGAGTAGATTATTTAATTTTATATTTTCTGTATTATTAATTGATGCTCCCCATATCCTACATTACAGGGTGGAGCTGTTGAACTCCATCACTATAAGAATTTTCCGTAGGAATCTGAAATTTTGTTTCGACATGACTTCGAATATGATGCATCGATTGACAACACAGAAAAAACAAATTTTTCACTTCAAATACCAAATTCCATGAATCAAATGTAAATTTATTCAATTTAGGTCCTATAAAGAAATTTGTAAATTCAAATCCAAAAATTTGTAATAATTTGTTTGAAAAAAAATTCTGATTTTTTCAATAAACAAATTGTTTCAATCAAAAAATGTTTTAGAGAAATATAAAAAATAAATCAAAGAATTTCATAATTTTATCAGGTTGCCAACATTAGTGATAAGTAAATCAAACGAAATAATAAATCAAACAAAATTATTTATCAAACTAAATAGAGACAACAATAAAGATTTAAAATCAGTTTCAAAAACATGTTTGTTTAAAAAAAGCTTTCATAATTTTTTCTGTGAATGCAATTAAAATAAAATTTTAAAAAATCACGAAGAGCATATACAAATTTCCTCAATGCAAAATGTTAAGTATTCTGTAATACAAGCCTTTAATAAAAACGTCATCTATTTAATTGTTGACAAAATTTAAAATAATCAAATTATTTAATTAAATTGTTTAAACAAAGCAAAAAAAAAACAAAATACTCAAACACTGCGATTTACTGTACCCAAGATGATTAAATGTTGACAAAATTAAGAATATTATCGAACTGCTTGCAAAAACATTCAGTCGTATTGTGAGTTTTATTATCAGTATTTTTCAGATTGAGTGCCTAGATAAAATTATTTACAATTATCTTGATGCAGTCATATTTAAAAAATTTTTTGAAGTCAACTGCATTTTCATCAACTTTTTAGTATTGACATATACATTCATTCGACTGGTTTAAACTATTAAAGTATTTTTTAAGTATTCAGTAAAAATGTTTCAAAAATATTTCAAACTAAATTTAATAATACTTATTGTTGGATGCTTATGTGATGTACAGTCGAAGGAGTGCTATAGTTGTGAGGGCATAAATTGCTTAAGGACCTCCAAAGTTACCAATAAGGCGACATGTATAGATCCGGTGGATAATTGTGTAACGATTTTTGAAGGATGTATGATTGATTTTAAAAATATATATACATATTATATAACTTATAAAATTCAATAATCTTCATTTTGCAGTTACTGTTGTTGCAAGAGGCTGTTATTCTACGCTACCTGAAGAAGATCGCAATAAATGTGACAACATGTCTGGATCCGAGTGCCACAAATGCTCTAAGAGTCTGTGTAATGACAAAGGAGCGATCTCTTGCCTTCAATGTAATTCCGAGAATGTAGGTGAAGAAATAATTTTAACCTCAAATTTTATTTAATGATCTTATTTTTCTTTAGAATAAAGATTGTGCCATCGCGGTTTCAAAGATTGAATCAACTCGCTGTCCTGTTTCAACTAGCCCGAATAGTTACTGTTACACTCGCAAAATTTCAATCAAAATTGAAAGAGGTTGTTTAATAGATACAAGTGAACAATTGAAATGTCTCGATGACAGTTCATGTGAAATGTGTATAGCTGACGGTGAAGATGCCTGTAACCGGGAGTCTGCTGATGATATTAAATCTGGTAGTAAACATGTAACAGCGTTTAGTGTTCTTTTATTGACAACATCGTTAATTTTATCATTAATAATTTTTTAAAATATTATGGTAAATACATGTTTTAACCAAGGATACATTTTTAAGGCATTTTTGTTCATACTATTAATTCCCTGAAGAAAGCCAGGGGCCAACTGTCTCCAAGTCACCACTTTTGTCGACAAGTTAGATGACTTTTTGGTGACGTTGTCAATGAATCGTCTACACTTTTTATTTTAGAAGAGAAGATTTTTTATGGTCTCATTTTGATGTGTTGAAAATATATGCGGATGAACGGAAAACTAAAAATTTTCGTAAAAAATCGAATTTATTTGTCTTAGCTGGTAAAAAGTTTCATATGTATTGACTAGAATCATTAAAACGCACTAGTGAATCTCTGGTACCAGTGCCTCCATATGGTCCCATAAGAACCATCTGGTCTATAGTAAGTCAACAGTTCCGATGTCAGTAGTGGAATGTCAATGACAAGCACATGTTAAATGTCTATAGCACAAAACATTGCCTGGGTACAATTAGTCAGTAGTACTGGTGACAATGTCAATAGTGAATCAGTACAATTTTCCTATCGACATTTCCCGCAGGGTTCCTAATTAAAGTGTAAAAAAATATATACATACATATATTAAATCACGTGTTTGTAAAACCGGACACCACTATCTTTGTTTTCGTATAAATGAATGAATGTTCCTTATAGGATGCCAAACGGTGCGAATGATCGTTGTGAAATTTCGGAACTATCTTATTGACGACAGGGAAATTCAAATAGGTAATTTTTTTTAAACTTGCTGGGAAAGGGTACCCCCATACGAGGTAATTTTGAATTTTCTTATATCTTTACAACTAGTATAAGAGTAAGGCTCTTTAAATTCGATATGTGTTACGAAATTAACCCTTAAACACAGTGTAAATATTGAATGATTTCGGGCGTTCCAGCTGAGTTTGGAGCTTGAGTGTCTTAGAAGAACTATAGTAGAATTTTATGGAAAATATTTTGTAAACTATTTTAGCCCGCTATATCACCGCTGCACTTACGAGAATTTTGTCTAAAAAAACCAGATAAAAGTAAAAAATACAAACTACATTAACAGCCTTATTCTGGCAATTTGGTAATAATAAATTTGTAACTGAATTTTATTTGTTCCGGTATTCGGCAATATGGTAATAAAAAAATAGTTCAACAAATGTGGTGAAAAAATTGACACATTTTTGTAATAAAATTATTTTAAATTATTTTTTTTTAATAAAAAATATTGTGGAATGCCAAAAAGAAAATCTATGAAAAATTTAGCTTCTACACGAACAATCGCCCTAGAGAAAATTGCCCAAAGCCCTATTTTTTTGAGATTTTATTCATATTGGAAAAAAAGGAGTTGCAAATCACACAAAAGCTTTGGGTAGAACAATCTTAGTGGCAAAATGAGTAATCGTCCGTCCATATTTTTGGATCATTACTGATTATGACAAATTACGAAAATTCGCAAAACTTGCTAACTTTAAATAGATAGAGAAGTCTGATAGTGTTTAAAAAGCGGCAAAACTTAAAAAAACCAAGCACTAGCAAAACAATCACGTTTACCGTAAAAATAGCGAAAAATTGCAAAACAGCAAGCACAGCTTAAAATTGTTTTAAAATACCTAAAGTTATAAGGAAGGCAAAAGCTCGAAAAAAATCGCGAAAATGGCGATAATTCGCGAAAACTTGTCAACATTAGAAAGCAAATTAAAGCAAACAATTAGCTAAAAAATCACTTTTATCGCAAAAAGAGTGAAAATATGCAAAAAATTGCTAACAAGCTCCAAATTGCTTAAAAATAGCTAAAATTTAAAAATGCGAAAAGCTCGGAAAAAATTTTTGCAAATTATGCAAGCTCGCAACTTTCGCGGTAAAAGTGATTTCTTTTTGCCTGTTTTTTAATTATTTACAGTTTTAACGACGTCTAATCAATATCAGACTTCGCCATACTTTTAATCTTAGCAAGTTTTTGCGAATTTTCGTCATTTTCGCGAGTTTTTCCGAATTATTGGCATTTCTCACAATTTTAGCTACTCTTAAGCAAATTTAGTGTTCGTTTGCAATTTTGCAATTTCTCGCAAATTTTCGCGGTATAATTGATTTGAGCGATGTTTAATGAATTTAAGGGCTTGTTTCAATTTTTCGCCAACATTAATAACAAATTGAATAAAAAAATTTTTAAAATTAATTCTTGTTACCTACTTTTTTGTAGGTAATAGTTTTATTGACTTTTGTTACGATAAAAAATAATCAGAACACCAATTTCCAATTTTTAAAACTTTGGTTAAAAATTATAACCATGGTGACTATTATTACTGTGTCGGAATAGGCCCGTAAATGGCACCCAAATTGTTGTTTTTGTATACCTGAATTACCGTACTATCATAACATAATATCATGAAATTTTCCTGCCGCCGCGCACCAGCCAGGTAATCGGAATCTATAGTCCGTTCAGTACGCACGCATTCATTCTCGATACGCTTTTTTGCGAACTTGGGTTTCGTGTTTGATATTGTCAGAAGTGAATCATAAAAACAATCCGCACAAAAGCATAAATTGTGGAAATAATGACAAGTTCCTATCCAAAATGTTCGGCCATATAAAGTACTGAGATCAAAAAAAAGAATCAAGTTATTGATAGGTACAATACCATCTCATTTCTAGGCAACCTGTAAGCTTGGCAGCATTTCCCCATAATTCTTTCCCATATTAGAAAGGCAAAAAAAATATTGCCAAACTAACAGGCTGCCTAGAATTGAGATGGTATTGTGCACAGAAAAAAATAAGTTTCATATTTGATAACAAAAATCCCGGTATTCAAAATTTTTTTTTTTTCAAATTTCCTGTGATAAAGAAATTCGCTATATTGATAACAAAAATCGTAAAAGTATACATTTTTTAATTAATAATAGAAATATTTGAATATAATAGGATATTAAACAATAAATTTACTTGAAATAAAATAAAAATAAAAATTTCGTTAGGAAATTTTATGCTATTTTTTGTTTGTTTTGAATTTATTGATTAGTTATCTACCGATTATACACTTGAATTTGTTTTATTTTATATTTTTACCCACTGTTTGTTATTTTAACTTCAAACTAGTATCGAACTTAGCACCTTCTGTTTTGAAATCCAACGAACCAGCACTATTGGAAAATGACTGCAAGAAGTTCACATAAACTTACTCTTACAGATTACAGATAAAGCTAACTTTATTTTTTATATGTTTCATGTTTGGATGTCAAAATTTCTTTGTTAGGTTTGTGATTCGCTTTGCTTTGACATCGTACATTTTGTTCCAAAATAAAATGCTTGTGTTATTTATAGTCACCGTACTAGCGATCACACTTGGTATGGTTGTACCTTGATCGTATGTTTTCTATGTACCTGTGTATGTATGTACCTATCTATGTATGTAGATGTTTCTTGTTAAGTATGCTGCTTTTTGTTAACCTTCCTATACCCGCGTTAAGTTTTATAACACATATACCCACGCATGGTCTCACAGACCGAAAGTTTGAACTAGATGAAATACTAGTTTTTTGAAACAAAACTAAAAACAAATGATTCTTTTTTATTCTCAATGATATAATAAAAAAATAAAATCACGCATTAAATTTGTATTCACTTATTTTATTGATTTTTAGTCCTTAACAAATAAGCCATCAAAATCGATAGTTTTTTCTTAGATATTAAAAAAACAAAACATATTTTTTCTTCAAATAAATAAAAATAACTTATACCAACTTAAAAGCACTTCTTGCACAATACATAAATCATAGGTTAACTTAGTTTTCAGCCTTTAAATAAAAATCAGGGCTTATCGCACTGCATGTTTTACCTTCACAAAAGGTTACACATATACCCGCGTCGGTTTCACAGACCAATTGCTATGAAATACACCAACATGATGGTCTAGTGCAAACACCAAATCAACACTAAAACGGAGCTTGTAAAAAAAGGGGAAGCTAACAGAAAATTCAACTTTGTAGAGTTTCTGGGGAAAAAATATTTACGTAAAATCGTTTCGTCGGTCTCACAGACCAACGCGCGGCTATAGGAAGGTTAAGTACCCTATAAGCAAATCTGTAGTTGACTACAAAAATAATCAACTTATAGTTAACTTTTTTAGACTAACTAAAAGCTAGCTATAATGTAATCCAGAACTGACCCAAAATCAATTCTTAAGTTGAGTGCATAATGGGATTTGGTGAGAGCTAACAATTTTACTCTCTCAGCTACTTTGAAACAAATTTCGAGTCTATATTAATTTATTCCTGTCATTATTTTAAATGGTACCTTAGCTGGGTGAGATACATAGTTCGAACCCCAGCATCATCTTTTTGCACACTAACTACCATTTGACTTAAATAAAGTTAACTTTAAGTTAGTTGGAAAGTAATGCAGAGTCGGACAATTGACTACCGCCTAGGACATCGCAATGTTAAAATAGTCAGTTGACTCCATTGAAAGTAATTCAGTCATCAACCACCATTAGTTGAGAAATATTTAGCTTAAAGTGCGTTAAAAGTTAACTGAATTGCTTATAGGGTATGTACATATGTATGTATGTATGTAGTTGTGTTTGTTTAGCAAGAGAATAAAAGCAGAAAGTTCTCATTTTTCCCAGTGCAAGTGTTGCGTACTCTAAAAAACTTAAAGCTTTTCAAACATAAAACAAAATCTTATAATTTTTATATGCATTTAATATATAATAATTTTTACTATTTGGCTTTCAAATGTGTTGGCAGTACTTTTTTCAAATTACAGAAAAATCGTCAAAATAAAACATTATTTAACAAAAAAAGTGCCCGTTTTCAGGTTTTTCTGGTTGTTTGCTCAACAATACCTACCTATGTACCAAATTACAGCTCCTTAGTTGTACCGGAAGTGCCCCATACAAAGATGGGACACTATACTCCCCCAGATGCAGCGTGTCCGTTTTCAGATTTTTCCGCCTTACAAAGAAGGGGCGCCCTAGTTCCTCAGATGAAAACAGCCCGTTATAAATTATTTTCGTTAATTGCTCATCAGGACCTACCGTGTACCAAAAAAAAAACAGCTCGAATGGTTTCGTGTAATATACACACTGTGTTGCCGGAAATTGGCAGGCGCACTCCCATGCGCCTAGATAAAAGAAATTATGGAATCTGGAGAACAAGGTACGAACTTAATTTTAATGTATAATATATGTAATTAGAATCATTATTTGGTATTCTCATGGCCAAAAAATGATATGCCAGAAAATTTCGGAGTTTATTGTAAGTTATTTTTACAAATTAGTGTTTTTGTAAAGGTTCCGAGAGAGATCGGCTTAAAATTTTATTTTTAGAATAAAACACAGAGATTCACCATATCGTACCAGTCAAAACAATTTCCACATCTTTCCGCTACTTCAAAATAAGGTACTTTGAGTTCCACAGGGATTTTTTAATTAATTTTGGTTATTTTTCAACTTATATTTGTGGAGTTCACGCAACATTCGATAACTGTTTACTCGTTAAATTAGTGAAATTTGCCATACATTTTGTTGTCAAAAATTTTTTGATTAAATTTTACACATGTATATGTGTGTATATAGAAAATTTTACCAATTTGACGAGTAAACAGTTACCGAATATTGTGTGAACTCCACTATTGTTTCTTTTTCTATTGTTAGAGATTTGACTTTAAATTAGGGATGTAACGAATACCGATACCGATACCGATATATCGGCGATACTTCACATTTTCCGATTCATCGGTATCGGCGATATTTTACTGCCGATACGACGATACTTTTAAACATTTTTTCAGAGTTTTTTTTTAACAAATAATTTATTTTTGTTCGATTTTACCATGAACTAAATACACTTCGTTATTTTTTAAATCTTATTAATATCAATTTTAAAAATTAATAATATTTTATGCTGTTATTTTGTAAAAAAATTATTTATTTTTTGTTAATTTTACCATGAATTCAAATTCAAGCCGTTGTTTTTTAAATCTTATTCCAGCAAAAAAGAGATACTCCAAAGAAGTCATGAAAATGTAGAATTCGCGATATGGAAGTATTGCAAATTTTGATAATTTCTAATTAGTTTTACATATCCTTGCCCTTGCAACAAGTTCTGTTTTTCGATTACCAATCACCGAATTGGAAGAGATGCTAGGACAAATTTCTTTTTCGGTATTCTATAATGATTTTTCCTTGAGGAAAAAGGATAAAAAAGTACCCATTTTCACAATTTTTTTATGCGAATTTAAACTCAGAACTGTATTTTCATGTAAATTTAAGTGAATAAATATAAACTTAGAAGTCTTTTAATAATTAAGCTTTTAAGTTATTTAGATGAATATTAGTTGATAAATGTCCTTTAAAAAATCGATTTTTTAAAAAGCATGGCGAGTATTTTTTTAAATTATAAAGGAATTAAAAAATTTTTCTTGCTTTTCTACTAATTATCTGCATATTTTTAATATAGATTTATTGGAAGCAAAGAAAATGTAGGTCCTTAAAAATTACTTCAATGTTTTATCAATTTTAAATATTCTCTCTTATAATGTAATTTTGTATAATAAAAAATTGCACTTGAGTTTCGTTAATCTAAACTTGAACTCAATTTCAATATTCGTATCGGTATCGGAATCGGTATCGGCGATATTTAATTTTAAATATCGGTATCGGTATCGGATCGGCAAAACGGCGTATCGTTACATCCCTACTTTAAATGTTATTGGGGTGCCTCGGCATGCACGTAGTTAGGTCATTCCTGTGGGTAGGGGATGCGGAGTGACCCAAAGAATTGATTTTCCTCCTCCCCAAAATTATTAAAAAATTAATATTATTTAAAACTTCTTTGTGTAAATATTATTGAACAGCAAAATGGAGTTTTTTTGTGTTGTTTAAATAAAAATAGCAGATTCCCTTGTATTATTATCTCCTGATTACGATGGCGGCATTAGTTTTTCCTTAGCAGATCTAGTTTTAAAGATAGAGGTCACTCTATTTGTATAATTTAACCCACTTTTTTTATTATTCTCAAAATATTTCACGGCTGGTCCTCCAATATTTAAAATACTTTCATTATTATTAATCTGCACAAAATTCTCTTTCATTTGCTTAGAGTCACATTGATGAGTCTGTCAGGATATTTTACTGTTAATGCAAGGATGTTAAAAATCGTGTGTTTTTTGTTTAGTCCTTAAAGTTTTTTTATTTTAATTTTTTGAAATTAAAATAACTGATCCTTATTTATTTTCGTCCGCTGATTGCGAAAATAGGTTTCTTATTTTTCTAGTTTCAGAGATTTGTACATTATATAAAAAAATACTTTACATTTTTCTTTTCGCACGCCATCCAAAAATAATTAGTTTTTTTATAATATGAGGTTGCTGATTTTAAATCTAGCCTCTATTTTTTGATAAGTATTGATTATATTCTAATAATTTTGCATTAAAAAATTTTCTTTAAAATAGTTTTTTTTACATCGTAAAAATTGCAAATTGCAAATATACGATATAATCAGGACAAATCACACAAAAATTTTCTGGACTGTTCATATAACATCTTTTATACGCGACCATTAGAGATGAGCGATATTTCAGTACCAGTGATTTAATCACTGTTACTGAAAAATCACGATTCACAGTTGTGAAAAATTTTTCAAGTAACGGCTACTTGCAAAGTTGTTATTTTATATTTGTTACACACAGAAAATTATGATATTTTTTTTATTTGCGTCAGGGATGCAAAATGAGATTTTAAAATTTAACTAATTTTCAAGGGAAATTGTACTTTTTTCAGTCCGATCGTACTTGTTCTATTATTTAAAATAATTAATAATAAATACTTATTAATTATTATTATTATTTAGTTATTATTTAATAATTTATTTTAAAATATTTTTACTCAAATTTACATACAGATGTGCGTAAAAAAATTCAGCAATTAACAAATAAGGCATATTGAAGTGCATTTGTACTAAGTACTTATACGTGATGATCCTGATAGAAAAACGACCGGATCTGCCGGAGACTGAAATTGAGTTAGCAAAATTTCCTAAAATTAAATAAATTTTTGAAAGTATGTAATGCCGTTTTACTTTGTTTACGAGTGAAAACTGAAGTAAAGCATAAAATCTTGTGTATAAAAATAGCATTTCGGTAAAGCTCTCCTAACTTCCTTAATGCATTTCATAGGAGGGAAGTTAAGGTTCCTTTCTACCTAAATGTAGAGGTTGGGAAAAAATCTCTTCTTTAGGTATTTCGGCGGTCAATTTAGGAACAATACCACTTGTGAATTGGGGGAACTTGCCTAAGCAGTGATATCAACCATGACCTCATAATCGTCAAAATTTACTCTCCAAATTGGCTACACTGAAAATTCGTGCTGGGAAGATAAGGCCCGCCCTCTTCATCAGGAAGTTAGCCATTCATATTAATATTTAATTTCAAAAGACTGTCTATATATAAGTTGTTGAGTTCTGAATATAAAAGGACAATTTAGGATATACTTCTTGCTAAAAACTATCAGTCATTTCTAAATTGTAGCAGCAGGAAATAGATGACTTCCGCAAATCCTTTGTTTGGATTAGATTGGAGAGCAGTGTAAATCTCTTTGCTTTTCATTATATTTAGATATCCTTTCCATATTTGAATGTGGAATGTATAATATTCCTCTGGCAATTCTTGAAATATCATTAAATATCAGTTATTTAGGTTTTTTTTTGTCATTTATACCTTCAACCAAAAGGTAAAACATATGTTGTCGTTTTTTAAAGACTTAGTAATTCGGAATGACTTTCCTTCTTTTTGAATATTCAAGAGAACACATATCACATAGACGAAACCAATCTGTTTATCAATTAATTTTGTCGTTGGATGACGGAAAATCGTTTAAAATTTAAACAAACCCCGTTACTCTAAATATTTTTGAAATAGTGCTGTAGCCATTGGGGTGCTATTGTACTCTACACTTCTAAATAGCGCTAAAAAAACAATTGTACCAACTTTTGCATCCCTGATTTGCGTACACTAACAACAAACGAATGGTGTTGCTATTTCTTGTGTTCTCTTCTTCCTTGGTAGTATTTATTTTTAAAATTCAAAGTATATTTTAAGGCGTATTTATATCTGCCTTGGTATATTAAAGAGCAACGTTTTTGTTGTAGAGATCAGCGTTTCAACTTTTAGACTTCAAAAAGGACTGAAACATGTAAAAAACGCGTAATTCTTGAAAAAAAGCACTAAATTTTAATTTTTTAGTTTGATTTAAAAAAGTTGTTATATACCTGTTGTTCTGTAAATCGATCCAATTTAAAACATAGCCTACTAACTAGACCCGTCACTTAACAACAACATTATGAATATTGTATGAAAGAAAAGCAAATCTTATTTTCTAATGTGGTTTCTAGTTTGACTATCTCTTTCATATTATCTCAGTAATACCATTTTGCAAGTAAAACTGCATAACACATGATAACAGCCGTTTTTAGCAGCCAAAAGTGAGCACTCTGTTGTATATTCTGTGATTTAAAACAAATCATTTTAGAAAAATTAAATCCGCTAAAAGCAAAAATCTTTCAGACTTTTTTGTAGTTTTCTATATTTTAGAGCTTAATATATCATATTCGATATTAATTCATTATATATGATCATCATAGTTATTGTTACAGGGTTTTCATAGAAATGATCGAGTTATCATAAAGAAAAAACTGTAACTTTTGAATCTGTTTTCATTTCTACTTAAAGACTTTGTGCAATATTACAGAGGCTACTAAAACTGACAGGTAGTTGAATCTGTAATAAATATAATTATATATGCAAAAAAAACCCGACTTGAATGCAAAGATCTTAGTACCAGATTAGAAAACCAACGCGATTTTGTGTTAGATCAAATGGTGTGCTTGTCTACAAATGCGGTGTCCGCCCGCAATTTTTAATAGCACCAACAAACCTTTCATATCCTTTCAAATAAAATATTTTGAAAATCTTTCAAGAAATGTCAGAGTTATGTGATAATTAATATATCGAGCTACAACTTTGTCCGTCCGATTTTTACTTCTATGGGATCAAACTGCAAGCAATTCATTTAGATAAAGAACTTTATTTTAAAATTTTGGGTTTAGTGCCACCGTCAAAAAATAAAAGCACCAAATATTAGACTAAAAAAGCACCGAGCACTAACTCCAAAATTTTTCGCGTCGAAAAATTTAAAAAGCACTAAAAACGGTGCGAAAACCACTGGGTTGACAACGCTGGTAGAGATGCATGTGTGTTTTGATAATTACATTGCTATACAGCGTTACCGTTCGTCGACTAAAGTCGCAATATGCAACCTTTTTGACGGCCAGCGAGCTTTTGTGCGACTTTTTTTAGCTCATCTTATTTTGCGACTTTTGTCATTTTTGGCGAAATTTTACCCTTTTTTGGAGTTAACTAAAAAATAGTTCCGTCTTGCATACATTCTCAGAATCTGTGCAAAATTTTCAATCCCGGGAATTTATTGCGACAATTTTAACGTATATCCTGATAAAATAATTTAATAGTACTGACATTTTTAAGAGAATCAAGAACTTCTTCCCAAATGCTTAAGCAATTTTGTAGTTTTGTCTGCAGAATAGTTATATAATGATAAATCTATGAAATCGATTCATTAGAAGCAAGTGAACACTCTACTCTGATGGTAGTGATATTCTATGAGAAAAAACTTGGAGAAAATTTTATATAATACAAAAAGTAATATTTATGAAGTTCCTAAATAAAATACTATGGAAACATTGAGTTCAATTAAAAAAATTATTAAAACTTCTCTGACCAACAGGTGAAAACAGAAGTATATACTAAAAACTGTTCGAGGGTTTCCTAGCATTACGCTACATCTGCAAAATTTTTTGAAAATCGATCACTTTTAAAATTACCGATTACAGAATCTTACAAATTCAGGTCAACTTTTGGACTGGAGCAGCGGTAAGTGTTGTTTTGTTATTGGGGGCTCTGAATTCGAATCTGCACTCGGTTTCTTCAAATTGGTTTTAGTTTTCGAGATGTATCGTTACGTCAAAAAAGAAGCAGTTGCACAACAAATATTATCTGCAGAACGGTTTGTCCTATTTAATTAAATAAAAATTTCGAAACTCGGCAACATTATCTTTAAGCAACACCGCTTTCGAACTAGCAAAGTTTACTTTGCAAAGTTTTAATTCACCCGGTAAAAAGACAGAGACATGAAGTATTCGGCTCTCTGTATTTCTACCGACTGAATTAAAACTTTGTAAAATAAACTTTGCTAGTGCGAAAGCGGTGCAAGGTTGTTTTTTAATCAGCTCAGTTGTTTGTTTTTAAGAAATTCATAAAAATTAAAAGACGACACAAATTCTATTCTTTTTCTATAAACAGGGAAATATATTCCAAACAAAACGAGGCATACTTCATTAAACTCAATCCAGAACTTTTGATTTTATTCACAATTAAGTGAGGGAACTCAATCGATAAAAATTGCGATTTTAACTTCTGCTGTGAAGCCCGGTGATGTCATAATAAAAAACAACGTTGTTACTACCACTTGTGCTATTTTATAAAGTTTTTTCCAACTTCTGTAAAATTTTAAGAACTTTAGTTACATGGCTTTTCGTTTTATATATTGCTTAGCTTAACGCTTTGTATAATGATTTTTTGGTTTGGTATGAAATGTTAGTTACTTTATTGCTGTATTTAGTTATGTTTTCCTTATATAAAAACCTTAAGAAATGCGTGCAACTTTTTTTTCTTGAAACGACTTTTTGGGCAACTTTACTTTTCTAAAACGACTTTTTGTGCGACCTTTTGAAAATTTCCAACGGTAGACCTGTTGCTATAAGAAAAACAGTGATTTTTAAATCACGTCTACTGTTCACGATGTTCTTTAAAAATCACAGGATCGCTCATCTCTAGTGACCATTGAAATAATGACTTGTAAATTGACTAATCTGATATAAAAAACCAATTTTTGCTTGGATGGCTTAAGAAAATAAAAATTGTAAGTATTTTTTATATAATGCACAATATCTCGGAAAGTAGAGGTGCTAGAAAAATTATAAAGCTATTTTTGTAATCAGCGGATGAAAACAAATTAGGAACAGTTGTTTTAATTTCAAAAAATTTAAATAAAAAAAGTTCTAATGCTGACTTTAGACGACATGTATTTTACATCTGACTTGTTAAATTTCCCACTGCAAAAGATATACATGCCGTGTGAAACATTGTCAGATGACATTTACAGAAGCAAAGACATATGAAAAATGTTCAATTAAAGCGTGTTCTATTTTCATCTGACAAAGCATATGACATCAGCTGTATTGAATTAAGAAAAGTGTGGTTTGGCTGAAAAAACATTAAAAAGCATAGAGCGCTTTATATATTTATGAAAATTGTGAAAAAACTCAGCTGTTGTGAACACTAAGAGGTTATGTCAGATGACCCAAATTTACATGGCGTAGATCAACTGAAGCTGAAATGTCCAGTAGGGGGATGACTGGGCCACAAGTAAAGAGATTTGCGCAAGACATAAATGGATGGCGAGATTTTGTAAATTTTATTTAAATGTAATTTTATTGATACTTCATATACGTTAACTAAAATATAAAAAAATTAAATCAAATAAAACAGCACTCTCTTGAAATAGTTGCAAACATAATCTCGACAAAGTCTACTGCTTCTCACGTGTGAATTATATAATACTTAATTATTTATTATCTAATTTCAATTGGGATAATATACTTTATGGAAATAGTTTCGACTACACTATTTCTAACTTTTACTCAGTATTGTACCACTTTATCTCTGAAACTCTTTCGAAAATAATTAGTCGCGATAATAAAGGGCCACCGTGGAATAATAATTTTTTAACTAATGCAAAAAATAAGAAAAAAAAATTTTACAAGAAATATAAGAGATCTGGCTCCTTAGCTGACTTTAGAAATTACACTATTGCGCGCTCCGAATACAACACCATAAACAAATTGGCATTTGATAACTATATAGCACGTATGACTTCACAATTGAAATCTAACCCTAAATGGTTTTATAAATTTATCAACTCTAAACGTCGAGCTTCTGATTATCCAAAATATCTGAAATTTGGTTCCTGTACTGCTGAAGATAGTACACTGATTAGCAATATGTTTGCGAATTTTTTTGCTACAACATATTCCAAAAACACATACGATCATAATTTTAACTATCCTTTAAATACATCGCATTCAGCTGGTATTAATTTTTCATTTATCAAAACGAAAATAAAGTCGGCGAACTATATTAAAATGGGTATCATTAAACAGGTATTTGAAACATATCTTTAGGTTTCTCTTGTAATTTTTTATTTCGAATGACCATTTACGATCTTTAACGGTTAAATTAGCCCAATTGCGCAAAAAGTGAGCTTTTAACAAAAAATCTCAAACCAAACTGTGTACGAAAACTAAAAAGAAAACACATAAAAGATAAAAAATCAAAAAACCTGACTGCGTAAAAAGACAGTGCTGTTTCCACAATGCAAACAAGCACTGATTGTCTAAAGTTTGTATGGAAATCATTAAAAAAACTGAGTGTTTTTCATATAAATTTTAGACAAGTAGTGCTTGCTTGCATTGTGGAAACAACACATAAAAGAAAAAAACTCTAGTGTGCGAAGGAGGCACTAAAAATGTAATCTTTAAATCTACGCAATAATGGTGCCCGGATTTAAAAGTCGCTATGTTCCTCACACTGGATTTGTTTTTTCTTTAAGTCGTTTTACGCAGTCAGGTTTTTTAATTCTTTAAATTTAATTTTTATTTTATCTTATTCTTTTATATTTACTAAATACAATTTGCAATTTATTGAATTATAACATTTAAGATATCTAATTTAGCAAGTTGCTTGTTATTAATTATGTCTAAACTTTATTGCATTCATGAATTTATTACTATTATATAGATTTCCCAAAGTATTACTAAAACAATATAAATACAATTTTATTTCCCCAAATTTATTATTTTATACTGCATTATACAAAACCGTCAACAAGACGTCCGAGTCAATATTAATAAAATAATTTTATGACCGTTTCGAAATATTAAATTGTTAATAAAAATGGGTTGTTACTACATAGTTGTTTCTAAAGACGATTGGCCCTTGTGCCGGGTGTGAAATCTACGCTATTGCACCCACTGATATCACCTGCTAAACAAAGTAGGCAGTTGGAATCAGCATAACAGGCAGCTTGGTCAACAACCGAAGTAGAGCATCCACGTTTTGTGGCACCACTTTCATATTTAACATAACAATAGGAATTTGGAGCAGTGGGAGAGCCACAACGTAATGGAGTCAATTGAGAAGGCGAGGAAGCACAATTCTTATCCTGTTAAACGGGGTTTCATAATTAGTGACATTATTTTAGACTCTTCAGATCTTACCTTGCCAGAGTCGCATTGTATGCAGGCAAATTGAGTTTGGCCCAAGTTATTGCAACGATCTGAGTTACATTTGTGACACTCTATCGTATTGGCATCACAACGTTTACGCAAATGTTCCGGTACTTCATAAGAACATCCTTTTTGTATGACATTAACTGCATATATGTATAAAAGGAAGATGAAATATTTTATCTTCTATATATTAAAGAATTTTAACTTACATTTTTCGAATACGGTTACACAATAGTCCAAAGGATCTAAACATGTTTTAGTAGTGGCCACTGAGGTGCGCATGCAATTGATACCTTCGCAGGAATAGCAAGTCTTTGCTTTATTCGCCACCGTAAGCTCCAAAATAGTCAGCAAGACAACTGCTGTTCCAATAATCACTTTTGAATACATTTTTGTATTAAATCAATATAAAATTTCAATGCTATTAATTTTATCGAATGAACGCCATTTTATAGTTTTTGGTTTGTGAAAAATCCAAATTAATGTGAATCAATAACATTCGTTCAATTGTGCGCTCTTCAGAATTATCATTTAAATAGATTTTCAATAGTTTGCTTTTAAGAAGAGGTTTAATTAATTATTATATTATTAAATAAACATGTATACACTATATATGTATGTACATTAGAGCGGGTCGGTCTCCATACAAAAAAAATTACGCAAGTCAACGCCTAGAATGAAAGATATGTCCATAACGTTTCTACAACAAGAAAAAAAGTATTTTTTGCACGCTCCAAAATCAGCATTTTTGTTTTTTATAACATTTAAATTACAATCTCATCATATAGCATATCGTTGTTTATTGCTTAACTATGGCTTAAGGTTTGCCCTTGGCGGTTTTTAGTCCGACATCAAATTCTGGGCGCTACTTATGACATCCGGATCCTTCCCTCCAAATTTTTGCACGTAGCGGGAAAGCCCTTCGAAGACTTTGTATATCTGTTGATTGTAAATCCTCCTGGAAATATTCTTTTATGCTAGAACTGTACAATTTTTTGCCATGCCCCTTAATACAGCACTTTTAATATTGTATATATAGCTCCGCCATTTAAAGTCCGATCTCATCATATTGCATATCATTGTTTATGGCTTGAATGTGGCTTAAGTTTTGCTGTGGTAAATTTTAAATCTAACATCGGTTTCTCGCCGCCACATATTCCATTATGTATCCATCTCTCCTAATGTCTAATTATTTGCACGTGGTAGAAAAGCCCTTCTAAATCATTGTATGTCATGAAAAAATTGTATATTAGAAGAGAAGGATCCGAGATGGCATAAGAGGCCCTCAGAATTTGATGTTGGATTAAGAAGCCGCCCGAGGAAAAATTAAGCCACAGCCAAGCAATAAACAACGATTTCCGTTATGATGAGATCGGGCTTTAAGTGGCGACACCATATACACGCAGAGAAAAGATATGATTGTGCCATGGTTGCATTAACACTGTCATGTTTCCCGATGTAGCTTATGATTGTGGCAAATAAGTTATTATTGTTTTGAATAATTGTGAACCTTAATTAGATTACGACAAAAAACTCCGTTTTACATTTAATCATGAAATTATTAGCATTCATATTAATTGCAACATGGTTGAATTTATTGGTAAAAAGATTCTGGCCACAATCATGGTATATTTGAATATTCAATAACAGTATGGTTCTATAACAATAAAATATGGTTCTTTTCCATACTATCTTAAAACTGTTTGTTTGCAATCAAGGTATGCTTACAAAAAAGACATGGTTCTCTATTTCCAAAAAAGTTTTTGTTCTATCCATTGGTTGAATGTTTTTTTATTAGATTTTTGTTTTGCTTGTTTTGGTTTGTTTTTGTGTGTCACTTGGAAAAATAACAAATAAATTTAATATAACAAAAAACGGATAAAAGTTACCAGATAATATTCGCCCATGCTCTGAAAACCATTTCTTTTTGAAATTGCAAAATTTCAAAAACCAAATACAGTCTTCTTTTAATCGAACAACTTAGTTTGGATAAATTATCTGAAACATCTGAGACATAAAAATTAACTGAAAAGTTGCAATAAGTGAGCTTTTTGGTTGAATTCTTTCCTGAAAGTTGCCGATTTCAGTATGTCCGATTGCAAATAAAACATGTGTCAACAAATATGTATATGTTATCTATGTGAAAATAGATAATAATTTTTATTTCAGATTCAAAACATTTTATTTTATATTTAATTTCAAAAATATATATATTTTTAGCTGCTGTCAATTTTTAATCAGCCATGTTTTTTCTTTGCGTGTATAATAAATTAAAAGTGCTGTATTTTCGTGATATCTTTCATTCAGGGGGGAGCTGGTACAACTTCTTTTTCGATACACCCTAATGAACATACTAGTGAGTTACGAATATTTGTATTCGTATTCGTATCATTGAATTATCACCTATTTCATATATTCGTATTTGCCAAATTCAAGTGAATATTTCGCGAATATTTTTTGAATACGTTCCACACAAATACATAAAATGAAACAAAAATATTAACTTTCAATAATTTTTATTAAAAATCCTTTGCCTTTGCCAAAATTATTTGTTTGTTTTTATTTAATTGTAAAGAAAATTTAAATAATTTTAGTTGACTTTGAGAAAAATTTAAAAAGATTTTGAAATTGCAAAAAAATAAATAAATAGACAATAGAATTGGAGAAGCAGAAAAAAGTTTTAACTGATCAACTAACTCAAAACAATGTGTGGGACAAAGTTTTTATCATATTCAGGGAAACCGGAAATATGCCCTAAAATATTTGTTTTATTGCACATTAAATATACACTAAAAAATATGCTCCCAAAATTTAGAAAAATACGACCTTAAAACGTTATCATTTCGTTTATAACATTATAATAAAAAGTTGAGAAGAAATTTATTCAGGGGTTCTCATGCACTTGTTTTGTTGGAGCCCATAGGGAGAGAAAATACCTTTAGTTTTTCTAGGTCACTTCGTAAGGTGATTTTATTATATGGGCATCAGCCCTTATGTTCGGTAATTGTGCTGTCAAATTGTAATATATTTTACTAATACACTCATATTTTAATATTTGCTTCATTCATATTTGCGTCATATATTTTTTGAAACCACAATTCCCAAAAAACGTTGCTTTGTTGTATCGATTGGCGGATAAGTATGTACACCTTACATATCTACCTTGTTAAACGATCTAGTTTTTTAATTTTGATGTCAAAATAAATGGTTTCATTTTAAATGCTTTTTATAAATAGATGGGTAGAATCCCATCTATAGTCATAATTTATAATCGAAAAACAAAAATTTTCTATGTGTGTAAAAATTGTAATATTGTTCGATCACAAACATATTTTTTTTGGTTTTTTAAAAAAAGCCAAAATATGTAGGAATAACATCAAAATACGCCAAAAACATAAGAAAAACTCCCAAAATATGCGACTAAGTTTGAAATATGCAAAAAATGCAGTAAAGGTTAAAATATGCTCAAATATGCACTAACAAATCGAAGCCAAAACCCTTAAAAAGTCCTGAATCGTATCTGAATATCTTATTTGTGCCTACATACATCGCACTAGAAAGAACATGCAATTGCATATTTGTGATTTTTATGGTAATGAGTATTGAAAAAGTTAGTAGAGTTCATAATTTCTTGTACTTATACTCATTCATACTTATAGCGATGTTATCGAATCTCATATCCACTCTAACGTATGTGGTACTCACAATACTCATACTTAACGAGATCTATGACGTTGCAACGTGGGGTAGCATCAAAACCTTTGGAACATAAATCATGCATTTCTAAACGGACACTCCTATCGTCCACATAGCAGAGTAGTCCTATTTATGTTTTAAATATTAAGTCTCTTGCCTGCTCAGGAGTAGATCTAAGAAGTCTCTAAATAGGGCAATTCGACCATGTAATAGTTTTTGCTGTTCGCCATTTTTTATATCTCATCCGATTTCAAAACTTCTTTTCATATTATAGCCCTTGACCAGATGTAAAAGACACACGTTCGGTTTTACACTATCTCTTAAGGGCTATTCACATATTACGCAACGCTATTTTCAGAGTTTTACACCACCCCCTCCGCTTCGTAACGCTTTTTACAAAATTTTCAGTATAAATTATATAATCCATAATTTTTCCCCTTGAGTTGCAAAAAGTCTTTCAAAAAGTTTAAAATTGTTAAAATCTCAATATATTATTCAAATGTACACATAATTTTGGAAATTTTGATGTGTTATATGTCTACCTTTCTCTTTTATACGTGTGAAATTTATGAAGTTGTAAGTAAAAACCTGTACTGAAAAAGATTTAAGTCATTGGTGGCCAAAAATATTTTGCAGCTTTATTGCTGTGAGAATTGTGAACTACAGTAATACTATAAAGTAAGCGCAAAGATTTTCATTAAAATTTTATGACAAGAAATTATATTGGTCGTAAAAATGTATAATAATGCGGTTCACACTGAATTTACTATTTCTTTACTGGGTAAAATGGAGAGATTTTCAACACATTTTGCCCCAATCCCTTAAGTTTTTTCAAAAATATATTTTTATTTCTAATAATAAGCACTATATATTCATCATTATCATTCATTATTTTACACACTGTATGTGGCAAAACACCAACAAGGTTACTATGCATGTACACTCGTCGCTCTCGCATTAACGATTAAATAGAGAGTATAAAAAGAAATGAAATAAAGAGTACAAACAATTGTTTGGTGAAATAAACATCAGTGCTTTAAATGCACAAACAGAGTGAGAAAAACTAAATCTAAAAGTACGGAAGTCTATAAAAATTAAAAAAAAGTTCAGTAGAGGCATTCAGGTGCGAAGTTAATAATTTAATATTTTGTTTCGCAATGTCATAATAATGTTAAATACCTATAGTAGTGTAAAATTTTTTTTTAAATTTATTGTTATTCTCGCAAAGAGGAGATTTTTTTTAAATTAAATTTTAAATATAGGGTGGCACAAAATTTCAGATTGAATATTCGTATTCGCCGAATATTGGTGTAGATGTGTAGAGGTGTAGATATTCGAATACTGGAAACTGATATTCGAACCTCACTAACATAATACATACATACATACATGTAATTACATTTGAAACTTTTATCAATTTGAATATTTTGAGCAAAAAATGCATAAATGTTTTAGCAATTTGTCACATGTGGAAGGTCGTTTAAATGCAACCAATTTAAAATATTCAGATAAAGCTTAAACAAAAAAATCAGTATAATTATTTTTCGGAATGGGATTGAAAATGGAATTGCATCCTAATTCGAGTGATGCATTAGTAGGTTCATGGAAACGTAACGAAATTACTTTGTTTAAAAAGTGTTTATTTTCGTTTGAAAGCAAACATATAAGAGTTCAGTGTTTGATGCCAATGGTCTTCCGAAAGTGCAAATTCAAAATATCGTAGTTTTTAAAGAAATTTTGGGTATTTTGTTGTTGGATTTCAAACAAAAGCCGCGATATTTGGCATTTGCACTTTCGCAAGACCATTTGCATCATATACTGAACTCCGCTATAGTTTGAAAGTTGTATTTTTAGCAATTTGGTGATCCGATACTAGAGACGTCAAACCAGTTATCGAATTTTTAGAAAAACAATGGTATCATTGTGAATTTTTTTTCTTTTTCGGTTATATTTATTTATTGTATCTTCAATAAAATTGAACTAACAATAAGTAATCAAATCTTAACTCTAAAATTTTAGTTTTTAGGTCCAGCCAATGCCAGAGAAAAATATTTGTTTCAGCGGTTGGTTCTTTAGTTGTTTACGTCTCTCGTGTGCGGCTGAGAGCAAGAGTGTCCCTTCTTCTCAGCCGAGTGTGGCCTCGAAAGTTAATGATGTTTCGGGCTAGGAGATTTGGGTGCATCTCAAGTTTTTTATGTATATTGTCACGTGTTTAGAAAACACTGTCTTAACCAGCTGCACATCTAGATCTTTATGAATTTGCTTGTTTCTGACATACCATGGGGCTGCTGTAATCGTAAGGAGTATTTGATTTTGTCGCCTTTAAATTGGTTTTAGAATGTAGTTGTATAACAGAAGTTTACAATCTAGGCTTAGAGTAGAGTTCCTTCCAATGAGCCAATTCATTTGAGCTGCTTTTAATTTCATTTGGGTCACCTTTACATTTATGTGGGACTTCCATGTTAGACGACGATTAAGATGTACACCAAGATATTATACTTCAGTGTATTGACGTATAGTTTGGTTATTTATTTGTATAGGTGGGCATGTATCTCTGCGCAATGTAAAAGTAATGTGTAGACATTTTTGTTCGTTAATTTTTATCCACCATTGTTCCAACTGGGGTGTATAATCTAGCAGTTTTCGGGAAGCTTCACTTAGAAAAGCTGTATCATCAGCGAATGTTGATATGTGTATGTTACTGCTTACCGGTTAGTCGGAGGCATATATCAGATATAATACAGGACGGAGGATGCTGCCTTGAGGAACTCCGGCTTCAATGGGTTGCAGTGGGCTTAGCAAATTACCTTTTTTAACAACAAATTTTCGCTGAGTTAAGTAGCTTTCTAAAAGCTTAAGGATGTTTCCGGGTAGGTTTTGCTTTAGTTTATGTATGAAACCTTCGTGCCATACTTTATCAAATGCCTGAGAGACATCGATGAAGAGTGCAGAACAATATTTCTTTTCTTCGAAGGTTTTTCTAACCACGTTCACGAGTCTATGTGTTTGTTCAATCGTGCTATGTTGTCTCCTAAAACCGAATTATTGGTCTGGAATTCATCCAGTACGATTTAGTATGGGTGTTAGCTTACTCATAATTACCTTTTCAAATAGTTTTGACATGTTAGACAATAGACTTATAGGCCTATAGGATTCCACCTTCGTATGATCTTTGCATTGTAATCAGCGAAACCTTCTATTCTGCGGGATAGCATTTGAGGCAGTATAGGGTGGCTCTAAGAGCATTTTATTGCTTATTTTATCAGCGCCTGGAATTTTTCGAATGTAAGACCGCAATACAGTGTTCAATCTCACGAATATTGAACTTCAAAGTAACATCTGGTATAGCGAGGACTGGTGGCAGCTCAACTATAGTATCAGCCGTATTTGGAGTAAATACTGTCTGCAAGTAGTTTACAAACAGAGTACCTTTTTCAGCATCAGTTCTTGCCGTCTCCATTCGAAGCTCGCAATGGAGGCTTGTATATCACTGGTCTTTTAAGGCCTCGGGGTGCGCTCCATAGCGAATAGTCTGCTTGAGGTGTTGCGTCGATCCCATTCAGAAATTTTCGAAGAGAAACGGTTTTTTGATATTCTAGAAGAGTTTTAAGCTGTTTAAATTCTAATAGACCCTACGTCTTCACGAGCCATCGACTTGAACATAACATGAACATGACGCCTGCAGAGCAACTGCAAAAAATTCATCAACTTCTTTGTTGTGGTGAATACGTGCGATGTCCATGTTCCGCCTTATCAATGTATTTGGTGGTAGTGCAATAGAAATGGAATATTTAACAACTTCTTTCTGTCTCTTTTCTTTCTACATTAGCCATATGCGATGTCCGACATGATGTTCATACCAAGTTCATGGCTAATGTAGACCCCCAGTAATGGAATAATTTCTGTGCAGTGAACACTCAATTATTTTTTGTATTTCAACCAATTAATAGGTGTGGTTGTCATCGTTAAATTACAAGTTGGTGAAGAAGTTGTATGTGAATATATAGTGAAATTTCAGTTGACATTTAACATTAGCTTACGATTGAAAATCCACCAGTAGACTGTAGTAGTGACCAAGTAGTTCTTTTTGGGGCACATGGAGACATTGGCACAAAAGATTCACTAGTACATTTTAGGGACTCTAATCTACAACACTGATATTTCCTCGCTTGATGTCGATAGTGAAATTGTACTGATTTACTAGTGACATTGTCAATATATACTACTACTGACCAGGTGTGCCTCAGCCAATGTAATCGCCTATTGACTTATAATATAGGTTTTTTGTTGAAAATCAACCAGTAGACTTTAGCACTATTGACGAGGTAGTTCTTCTACGACCACATGTAGACACTTGAGTCGAAGATTCAGTAGTAAATTTTAGTGACCCTCGTCTACAATTTTATACGGTTTGGGGCAATACACTTAAACACATACATATAAATTTTTTTCAATTTTGACTTAGCTGCACAATCAACTTTTCACTATTTTTAGTGCAGATAAGTCAAAATGCTGTTATCTTAAATGCACTTACCTGCCTTAATGTGCAATTAAACACAATTATTTAGTGTGTGCAATTAACTTTGATTTTTTATATGAAAACATTTTAAAACTGCAAAAAAATTTTTAAATGAGCAGGTATACAAAGTGCACTTAAAAAAGTATTATGAGGAATAATCATAGAAAACAAAAATATGGTGCACTTAAGTCAAAATGCAGCTAAAATTGATTTTTTGTATGAAATTAGTTTTGAAATGACAAAAATTTAAGACACTAATCTTAAAAGTGCAGGTATAAAAGGTGCACTTATAAAACCAATTTGTGTGGGATTTTAAGGAATAGTGGCGCAAATTTATAATGTATATATATATATATATATATATATATATATATATATATATATATATATATATATATATATATATATATATATATATATATATATATATATATATATATATATATATATTATATATATATATATATATATATATATATATATATATATATATATATATATATATATATATATATATATATATATAATATATATATATATATATATATATATATATATATATATATATATATATATATATATATATATATATATATATATATATATATATATATATATATATAATATATATATATATATATATATATATATATATATATATATATATATATATATATATATATATATATATATATATATATATATATATATATATATATATATATATATATATATATATATATATATATATATATATATATATATATATATATATATATATATATATATATATATATATATATATATATATATATATATATATATATATATATATATATATATATATATATATATATAT